>CM042904.1:4052831-4652831 GCA_023653625.1 Triadica sebifera | reverse complement strand
AAGAACCTAGAAAATTAATAGGCATTATGTTTACGATTAGTTTTTTTCTTTAAGAAAAAAATTCTTTCCAAGATAAGGCCTAAATTTTTTTTTACGTGAGTCAATATCTTATTTTCATATTAACATTTGTATATTTTTTTTTAATCAGCGGCTATATTGACTTCTCAAAAGACATACATAAAAATTAATTTTGTATTTACAAAACAAAAGAATATGTTTTTTTTTTTCTGTTTGGTGAATAGAGTAATTTTTTTATAAGTCTATTATTTATTCGGTTTATAAAAGGAGATATTGCTGGGTAAGGTGTGACAGCAATTGTTCCGTGGCGGAGACTCCTGTTGTAAGGTTAAGTGACACCTAAATTATGGTTTTAGGATTATTAAAAATTGTGATAAAATATTGTAGCTTTTGAGCCAATAGATACGAGTTTTATTTACAAAAAAAATATATTTTTTTAATTTAATGGTTTCTAAGCTTCAACTATATAATATGAATTATATAAAAACCGCATATTAATTCTGGGAAGTTACAATACTGAGCCAAAACTTATTGAATTATGAGTTATTTTTATTGTTAGTAGTTGTGAAGTGAGAGATTTTATAGGGAATTAAAGAGAAATTTATCTGTCCTTAGATGTAAGTTCGTAACTTACCACTCAACAAAAACTGCTCCATAATTAATAACCATTTAAAGAAATTATGGAACTCCAAAAATATGCAGCATTTACAACATAAGAAAATGCCATCCAATTAGTAATTAAAATTTACGGGAAAAAAACCACAAAAACAAACCATCTATTTATTCTGGGTACCCATTTGGATTTTTCACATTATATAAACAAGAAAACACAATTAATTTGAACACAAAAGAACATTTTAGGAAAGATCAAAAAGTGTTAAAAATCATGGAAATTAAAGTAGAGAATGGTCAAGAATCCGAAACACGAACACCTCTTCTTGAAAGTGGATTACAAACCCAAAAACTAACAAAAACACCAGCACAAAAAGCCATGAGAAAGACCTTTAAAGGAACAGCACACTTAGCCAAACTTCTGCCCACAGGTTCTGTTCTTGCATTCCAAATTCTGTCTCCAATATTGACCCATCAAGGCCAATGCCAAACCTTGACTAGTAAGTCATGGACATTAAGTGTTTTGAGCATATGTGCAGTTTCTTGCTTTGTTCTATGCTTCACAGATAGTTTCAGAGATGAAAGAGGCAAAGTGAGATATGGGTTGGCTACGTTTAGAGGGTTGTGGGTTATGGATGCATCGGTGAAATTATCAGAAGAAGAGGGTGGGAATTATCGGTTAAAGTTTATAGATTTTGTGCATGCTTTCATGTCTGTAATGGTGTTTTGTGCAGTGGTTTTGTTTGATAAAAATGTTGTCAAATGTTTCTGTCCTAATCCAACTGAAGAGTTTAAGGATCTTTTGGCGACAGTTCCTTTTGCAGTTGGGTTGATTTGCAGCATTTTGTTCCTTGTTTTCCCTACCAAACGCCATGGCATTGGCACCCCTCTTTCTCGTCATTAATTAGTTATTTTTTCCTTTTCCCGGATTTTATTGATTAAGTTTATTGGTGAATTTGTAATTCTGAGATTTTATTGGGGAGCTGTAAGCATGTGTTGCTAATCATTGAAATTTTTTTAATCTGGATCCATATTTTCATCTAATGCTATGTTGTTCCTTTTTTTTTAAAAAAAATCTTTTTGATCAGGAAAAAAAAATAAAAATCCTTTATAGTCAATTTTATTATTTGTCAAAACATAAATTTAAAAATGGTTGAAGCAAACTAAATTTAATAAACCAAAAATGAAAATCAGTTTTATTTATTATATCACACTCTTAGTATTGGTCCAGTTCATATTGCTTTTAGATTGCATCAATCAAACCCATTAAAAGAGTAAAATGAGTCATTCCAAGTTTTAAAAGTGATTTATACCTTAAACCCGAACTTAAAACCTCAAATTAATGAAGTAGAGACTTGAAATTAATTTTTCTCTCTCGAAAGTATTTTATGGTTTCTTTAAAATGTATACATTTTTTTTTTGTGTGCAAAATGTGGGAAACTAAATAAGAAAATTATTCAACGGCAAGTTGGCAAAGCAACAATAAGTAGTATTATTGAAAATTATATAAAGAATTACGAACTTTTTCCATGTATTTTTACACTTCTAAAAATATATAGCATATATTAAAATATAGTAGAAAGCTAGCTCCTTGGGTTTGTAGTTTTATTTTCCTGGCAATTGCAAAGCGGACAGTTGATGCTTTTGTCTCTTGAGTCAATTCCAGTTGATTTCAAGTCTTTAATCTGATTCTAGCTATGAAATCTTTGTGGTTGTGTTTCCTAGTGGATAGCTTTGAAATTTATTTTCCTCGAAATATTGACGGTGTATAGCTTGGGTTTAGGTAGGGTTGCGGAGTTCATCGCTGCAGTGGAGAATAAGCACTTAGTAGCAATACTGCAAATATTTTAATGTCATAGGCCTGAAACGAATATAGGCAGCATTGCGTTCTCAATATTAATTTAATCTAATCATTAGTTTTTTTTTTTTAATTCGATCAATATCTGAGGCCTCAAATATCTCTATTCATATATAGATAAGCAAATTGCCTTTGTATTCCTGTTTCTTGGCTTTGTTTGTAGGGAAGGTCTAAATTAAACTGGCTGCTTGAAAGAGAATTGGTATTTCTTATACTTTATTCCTTGAATAAGAAAATTTCAAAGAGTCTGTGCATTAGTCAAGCTTTCCTTTTCCTTTGTATATCTGTGAATTTTCAGGTTTTAGTATCTATGGATATGTATATTTATAAGCAGGCCTATTATGAGCTATGTATTAATTTATAAGCAATGATTTTTAGAATGCTAAATTTTATGGATCATCCTACGATAAAAGTTTAAGTGTGCAATGAGTTCATTTAATTTTTCCCTAAATATAAATGTCTGAAAGGAGGAGGAATCATTGAGGAAAAGAAAATTCCAGTTAACAAAAAGTAATTAAAAATCTCAATTTTCAATAGAATTGATATATTATCACGTAAGAAATTAATGTTATTATATATTTTGATTAGGAATTGTTTGTTAAGATTCTATGAATCTTATTTGCTTTTACCATTATAGAGATGAAACAAGCTGTGTAAGAGCCAGCCATCCAGGGACGGAACTTCATGAGGGCATGGAAGAAACATATACCTCCCCAAAATTTAATTTTTTTTTGATATATATAATATAATTAAAAATTATGAAAAATACTTTTAATATTTGACTCTCCTTTTATAAAGTAAAAGTCTGTCACCTAATTTTTATTGAATTATTTATTTGACTTTCATTTACATTAAGTAATAAATATTTCTAATTAGAACTTTTAATAAGTTAGGTTTTTTGAACTTATGAAATTATTTAAAGTTTACCAACCATATTTCCAAAAGAAGAATAAAAAATAGTATCTTATAAATAGCATAATGGTTCATATTAAAAAGAAATTGCTGAAACTTTTAATTTAATCTCTATCATTGATAACTTTAAGGCCTTAAAAAAATATAAATTAGCACTCCAAATTGGGTGATTTTATTTGTTAATTTGCAAGTTATTTATGATTTTTTCCCTTTTAGTATAGTGATTACTATACTTTTATTTTGGCCTTACAAAATTTGGAGTTAAGATTCACCATAGCAGCCATCGCAATCACAACCAACCATTGAGACTAAGCAAGTAGCGTTTTCATACAAGCTTCTCATATTCCTTTCTTGTGAAGTTTTTCATTTCAATTCCATGCAACAACTTTAGATCATTAAGTGATATTGCTAATGTCCATAATAGCTGAAATAGAAATGTAAGGATTTTGCATTGAAGTTGTTTTTTTAACATTCCAGGTATCCATGCATGTATCTGCAATGTTTGTGATAGGAAACCATATAGATGGGTAAGGAACTGTCCAGGTGATTTGTTGGTCATTGCTTTTTTTTTTATTATTATTATTATAACAGTGGTTTTAACTATTTGAATTTTTATTCTTATGTTTTTATGTCCTTTGCTTAGTAAGGATGTCTAAGTGCCAGTGGTAAGACCCTTTTTTCTAATCAAGCTTGGAGTGATAGCAACCACCATTTTAAGCACTGGTAAGCTCCTAAGTTGCCATTTTAGTACACGTTTAATCATTTTTTACCCCAATTTTAATGGACTATTGAATTGTTAATAGTAGTTTCTTTTTTTTCTTATTATTAAGATTTGATTGCTTAATACATAAAAGGAAATAACTGCAATGATAAATATGTGTAGAATAGTTTTCCTTACGTGTACATCTCTTGCTTACTCCATGTATTTGTATGTGGACTGATTATTATTGTTTATTGACTGTATGCTTCCTTAACCAATCTCATCATAACATTATGTTAGGCCTACTGTATTTTTTACAAGATGAGCTTTACAGGCTTTGGGTTTGGAATTTGTTCTGTGGGAACAAGTGGCCTCTTATGTAGAATTATAATGACAATGAGCGGGTGAAGGTGCCAGTCATAATGGTGGGTTCAATAGGAATAGGGATTTGTTTGAGGTTGCATGTGATATTGCAGTTTTTCATGTTGTATGTGGAGTTGGATTTAAATTGTAATAATGTATGGCTTCCATGGTGCTGTTGATGACATGTCTTTATTCTATTGAAACATGCTATTTTTCAATGGATTGCGGTCATGGGAAAGACATACAACTGGTCACATTCCTTAACGAATTCTATCATCCCCAGTTGTAATGAGTGCCTTTGGACATGAATACTCATGTATATCCTTTACTATAGATGGTGACTTTGGTAGTAAAATATGTAATTCTCAAATTGACTCTAAATTATTGTTACAAAATGTAATAAGCAATGCACTTTTATTCTCTAATATTATTAAAATTCACACACACACACACATATAACACAATTATGGTATAACATTAATAATATTGAACACATTCTATAATTGGAACAACTGAACGACGTATTTAGAGAAAAATACTCCCCCTCAGTCACTTGCAACAATGAAAGACAACGAGATTCTATAGCTTTGCAACATATACTCATTAGTCTCCAAGGAAAAACCACTTTATCACTGAAAATACGGAGCCCAGGCATCACATATATATACTGTTAGGTAAACATCTAACTCAATTGAACTCTTACCCATTCAACATTTATAATTCTATCAATTTATAAGAAGAGAAATGCTAAAAATATTTGTTATTTTTTGACACTTTCTAACATTTTATGTTCTGATTAGTTGATGAGAAAAAAAAATTCAATTTTTTAATAATTTTTTTATCTTTTTATCAACCAATTAAAAAATGGGTATTGGATAATGTTCAAAAATGAAAATTGTCATTAACATTTCTCTTTATAAGATATACCCTTTACCTATATATCTCTACCTATTAATTATTAGAGGAAACTCCTTAATTAGTGGCTCTATCAATATCAATATTTTGTAATTTATTATAATTATTTGCAATCTCTTGATTCTAGGAAATTAGGTTATTTGTGTTACTGCACTTGTCAAAATCTCTTTGTATATATTCAGCATCAATAGAAAGGAAAAATGTTAAGCCTTCAATTTCCATTCTCTTCTTCAACTCAACAAGGTATCAGAGCCTTAGCTTTCTTAAGCTATAATATCTGCAGATTCTATCATCAATAAGGCTTCAGACACTTCCTCCACTGCTATCAACAGTCTCATCGTCATTCACAATACCCATGATCCACAAAATCACTTACTCACTATAAATCTCTCTAACATCACCAAACTATCATCCCATAATTACCTTACATGGAGCCTACAAATTCAATCTCTTCTTAAAGGTTATGATCTGCATCATTTCATTCATGGTAACCCTTCACCATCACCAACCATAATCACCAATGGTGTCACATCCCCAAACCCAATCTACACCATCTGGAAATAACAAGATCGTCTCATTTTTAATGCTCTCATTGGTGCTATCTCTGTCCCTTTGCAACCTCTTATTGCCCGCTCCAACACTTCTCATGATGCATGACAAATTTTGGCCAACACCTATGCCAAACCATCTCGTGGTCATATTAAACAATTAAAAGAACAATTACAGCGGTTTACCAAGGGCTCTAAATCCATCAATGAATACATGTAGGCAATAAAGACTCATGCAGATGAACTTGCTCTTCTCGGTAAACCACTTGATGATGAGGATCTTATTGATCGAGTGTTTGAAGGACTGAGTGATGAGTACAAATCTATTATTGATGCTGTCAATGCCCGTGACATGCCAATTTCCTTTATTGAACTTCATGAGAAACTTCTCAACAAAGAAGCCTCCATTCAGTCAAACCAATCTCCTCCTCTGTCACTTCCAGCAACGACAAACACCATTATGATCCGGAATCGTCCACATTAGCGCTCAACCTCCACCAATCCACACACAATGAGTTTTCCATCTACACTTCCTACTGATCAAAAAGAACCAAAACCTTATTTAGGTCGTTGTCAAGCTTGTGGTATTCAAGGACATACTGCCAAACGTTGTTCCCTATTTCGACTTGTCTCTTATTAACAAACACAACCTCCACGTTCATAAGGTCATATAAGATCTCACTCACCACCACCATGGCAACCACGTGCTAATCATGTGATTATTGGCTCAACTACTACTCTTTCTTGGCTACTTGATAGCGGGGCATCACACCATGTTACATTTGACTTGAGCAACCTTTCACTGCATAGTCCATATCACGGTTCAGATGATGTCATGATTGGTCATGGCTCGGGTCTTCAGATAACACACACTGGTTCCACCACTTTACCTACCTCATCTGACACCTTTAGATTAAATGATGTTCTTTATGTTCCTTCTATGCAAAAGAACTTAATTTCTATTTATCAATTTTTCACCACTAATAATGTTTCTGTTGAATTCTCACCATCTACCTTTTATGTGAAGGATATAAATACGGGGGCAATCCTTCTGATAGGACAATCTAAATATGGCGTATATGAGTTGCCAACATCGTCTTCTCTTTCCTCTCCATTACTTGCCTTCTCTAGTATCAAAACCACTTCGTCTGAATGGCACTCTAGACTAGGTCATCCCTCTTCTGCTAGTCTGAAGTCCATTATTTCCAAATTTTCATTACCATTGTCTAGCACTTTGTCAACTCAAATAAATTGTAATGCTTGTTGTTGCAATAAAAGTCACAAGCTTCCATTTTCCAATTCTACTCTTACCTCTTCTCACCCCCTTCAAATTCTGTTTTCTGATGTTTGGAAATCTCCAGTTTCTTCTGTCGATAATTTTTAATACTATGTTATTTTTGTTGATCATTTCACACGTTATACTTGGTATTATCTTTTAAAACAAAAATCTCATGTGTATGATATTTTTATTCGTTTCAAATCATTAGTTGAAAACCAATTCAATCATCGCATTGTTACTTTATATTCAGATAATGGTGGTGAATACCAAGTTCTCAAAAATTTTCTCTCCATTAATGGTATATCTCATTTTACAACCCCTCCTCATACACCGGAGCACAATGGCCTTTCTGAACGACGTCATTGACACATTGTTGAAACTGGTCTCTCCCTTCTCACTCATGCATCTATGCCTCTCGCCTATTGGATATATGTTTTTGCCACAGCTGTTTATCTTATAAACCGTTTACCCATTCCCACTCTTCATTTTTCCACTCCATTTGAGAAACTATTTCACTCTTCACCCAACTACACAAAACTTCATGTGTTTGGTTGTTTATGCTATCCTTGGCTTCGTCTTTATTCTTCACATAAATTAGAATCACGTTCCACTCCATGTGTCTTTTCTTGGTTATGCTCCCACCCAAAGTGCATACATTTGTCTTGATACATCTACCTCTAAAATTTACATTTCTCGTCAAGTTAAATTTCTTGAAACTTCATTTCCATTTGCCACTAAACATCTTACTCTTTCTCGTTCATCTTTTGAAACTCTGTATGAATGGCTTCCCTCAATTTTTATTTTTCCAATGACGACACGTCCACTCACTACGCCATCATCCGAGGTACCCTTATCCACTATTACACCCATCTGGTTCCCTTCACACACCCACATCAGACCATAACTCCCTTTCCCCTCCCAATCCTCCTCTCTCATCTCTATCGCAAAACATTCATCCCATGACCATTAGAGCCAAAAATAACATCCATAAAATTTTAACTAAAATGAATCTAATAGCCACCCTTTCTCAATCATCCGACCTTGAACCTCACACAGTTACCCAAACACTAAAAAGACCTAAAATGGCATCAGGCTATGTCAGATGAGTTTAATGCTTTAGTTCGGAATGGAACTTGGGACCTTGTTCCTCCTACATTAATGCAAAATCTTGTGGGATGTAAGTGGGTTTTTCATACTAAACGACTTTCTGATGGTTCTGTTGACAGGTATAAAGCACGACTTGTTGCAAAAGGCTTTCATCAATGCCCTGACATAGATTATCATGATACCTTTAGCCCTGTTGTCAAGCCTACCACAATTCGTGTTGTTCTTAGCTTGGCCCTCACTTGTGGACATTACGTCAATTGGACGTTAATAATGCCTTTTTACAAAGTCATCTTCTGGAAGATGTCTACATGACTCAACCTCCGGGATTTTTTGACAAAGATAATCCCACACATGTGTGCAAGTTAAAGAAGGCTATATATGGACTTAAACAAGCTCCGCGGTCTTGGTATAATGAGCTTCGACAATTCCTCCTTCATTCTAGCTTCACTAACTCCCATGCTGATGCATCTTTGTTTCTCTTCAACTCCAATGTTATTACTATTTTTCTCCTTGTTTATGTGGATGACATCATTGTCACAGAATCACATTTTCATGCTCTTCAATAGTTCATTAATCTGTTAGCACAACGTTTTTCATTCAAGGATCTTGGTTCCTTATCATATTTCCTTGGAGTGGAGGTCCTCCATACTTCTTCAGGCATGTTTCTCACTCAACGTCGTTATATCTCTGACATCTTTGCTCGGACAAACATGACTGAAGCCAAACCTGTTACCACGCCACTAGCTACAGATGGTGCTCTCTCTCTCCATTCTGGAACTGCCTTGACTGATCCCACGATGTACAGAACTATTGTTGGCAGTCTTCAGTATCTCTCTCTCAGCCGTCCAGACATAGCTTATGCAGTGAACAAGCTTTCCCAATTCATGCATCGTCCAACATCAGAGCATTGAAATGTTGCAAAACGTTTGCTTCGGTAGTTATATGGCACATTGTCTTATGGATTATTTCTTCCTAAGGACAATTAACTATCTCTCCATGCCTTTTTCTGACGCCGATTGGGCTGGCAACAAGGATGATTATACTTCCACTAGTGCCTACATCGTTTATCTTGGTCGCCATCCTATTTCTTGGTCATCTAAGAAGCAGCGAACTGTTGCTCGGTCATCTACTAAAGCTGAGTATCGATCAGTTGCTGCTACTGCCTCTAAAATCAATTGGATTTGCTCTCTTCTCACAGAACTTGGTGTTGCTCTTCCCACTTCTCCAGTCATATACTGTGACAATGTGGGTGATACCTATTTGTGCTCTAATCCAGTCTTTCACTCTCGCATGAAGCATGTGGCCATTGACTACCACTTTGTTCCTGATCAAGTGCAATCTGGTGCTCTTCGGGTTACTCATGTCTCATCAGCAGATCAACTTGCAGATGCTCTTACCAAACCTCTTGCACGCAACCGTTTTAATACACTTCGGGTCAAGATTGGTGTCTCCTCCGGAGCTCCATCTTGAGGGGGCATATTAGAGGAAACTCTTTAATTAATAATTTATTATAATTATTTGCAATCCCTTGATTCTAGGAAATTAGCTTATTTGTGTTACTGCACATATCAAAATATCTTTGTATATATTCAGAATCAATAGAAAGGAAAAATGTCAAGCCATCAATTTCCATTCTCTTCTTCAACTCAACATTAATGAGTTTGAGTCTAATTCCGGTCTTACACTTAAATTTTTGAATTGTGAAATCAAAAACAAATTACATACATATATATATCTATGCTACTGCAAGAATAATATTCAATTGTTTATTTATTTTGGTGAATAATTAATGAATTTATATATATATATTATTGTGTGATTGAATTAGTTTAGCAATAACATATAAACTAGATATAACTAAGAATGAATTTCTCATACCAGAGACTAAATATGAGAGTAATTTACTAGCTGGAGAACAAAGAGGATAACTAGATGTCGCCTCCGGAAGTTGTTAGTTTTCTCCTCCTCTTTTTGGTCGAGTAAAAATTAAAATTATTTTCCTCCCCAAAAAATAATTTTTTGTCTTATGAAGAAAAATTCAATTCAAATTTTTTTCCCTAAAAATAAAAATATAAAAATAGAAATATAATTTTTTGTCTTATAAAAATATAAAAATAGAAAAATTCAATTCAACAACGGGACAAAATTGAAATTTTATTTTTGGTAGAAACAAAATTGAAAAATTGAAACGCTTTTCAACCAACACTTGTAAGATTCAACCCAACCCCGTAATTTGTTTTATGGAAAATAAAAAATAATAATTACTCATTGGACTAAATTCTAAATAGGATATTAGTGGGCCCACTGCCCCATTTCTGAACTAGGAAAAATAAGGGCAATCCACCAATTTTACTTGTCTACAAGGCGCGTCCTACCAAACGCTTGACAAAATTGTGTGATTTCAACCAAAATTTTATTTAATTATTAAATTTTAATTTATTTAGTCGATCCACAATTAATTATAACTTATTATATGCTAAATATTTTAAAAATAAGGATTAATTAATCATTAATTAGATAATAATTAAATTAATTTAAACTTGACAGTAAGGAAGTGAATATAATAAATTTAATATATAAGAGACTCAATTGAATAAATTTTCAGTTAAATCATTTAATTATACAAATTTATAAAATTTACAACTAATATATGATTTTTCTATAATTTTTAACAATTAAAAATTTATAATTTTATCTTTAATTTATTTTATTGATTTATTCAACTATTATAATATTATTAGATGTTAAGCCTATGATAGGAAGGAGAAAAAATATGGATTAAAGAAAATAAATAAGTAAAATAATAAAATATTTTTACTTTATCTTATTTGAAAAAAAAGAAAAATAATGAAAAAAGAAATAATAACTTTTATTTTCTACATTCAAGTATCTGTATAGAAGGAAAATATGAAAAAAATAAAAATAAAGCGACATTTTCACTTTTATTCTGTTTGGAAAGAAAAAAATAAAGAAAGAGTAAAATAATTTTTATTTTTCGCTTTTTATTTTCTCTCTAAAAATGAAGAAAAAATATAATATATTAGATAAAAAAATCACTATTACTAATAAAATTATTATTTTTTATCTTAGTCATTGTAGTAAAATATTTATTATTTTATAAAATGATATATAAAATAATAAATATATAATATTACAGTTTTTTCTCACAATAAATTATCTAAATAAAAAAATAAGTCTTATTTTTTTTATTTTCTCTCCTCTTATGGAAAGTTTCCAAATATGGTAAGCAAAATTAAATCGACTGTGTTGAATTAATCTAAGTTGAACCGATAAATTTGGTTCATTTTATTTGGGAGGATTAGGATTGGCTTTTTGGGATATTAAATTTACTTAATCAATTTAGATTACATAATTTTTTTATTATTTGATTAAAAAATTGAATTAACCGATCGACTGAATTAAATTAAAGTAATGGACCAAAATTCAAAACATATTGCATATATAATTTTGAATTTTAACTGATTCCACTGAGTAGAGCGCGTAAACACGCGCTTTAAATGCGGGAGTTAAGAACCGCAAAGCAGATGATGGAGAAAGAACCGCGAAAAGAAACGGTTCGATACAAAACTAAACAAAATCCAAAGCAAAAAGAATCCAAAATCCAAACACGCTCTCTTCTTTTCTTTTCTCTTATCTCTCTCATAAAAACCCAAACTCTCATCAATTTTCCAAATTTCCGTACCAAAAGAAAAACAAAAAAAAAAAGAAGAAAAGCAAATCCTTTTCTCTTTCTCTCACTTGATATCCAAAAAAAAAAAATCATCTGACAAAGAAAATACCACACCAAACTCTCTCTCTCTCTTCAGAAATTCATTTTTATTTCCACGCACACAAAAAAAAGAAAGAAAAAGAAAAAACAAAAAGAAATGGAAGCAATCGGAGAGAGAATGACTGTTCTTTCAATTGTTCATCAAAAATCACAATTTCATTATTATTATTATTATTTATCATTTTCAATTTCAACAAGGAGAAGACGAAGAATTTCTAATTCAATTTGTTTCACTATTAGTACATTAATTACTGATAGAATAGGAGAAAAAGCTTTCATCAATTTATTATTATTCCTCCAAATCTTACAACCGCACATCTCAATCACACGCACCAAATACAATTATATCGATTTCTCCTTTTAGAGAGAGAGCGGCTGAAGATTTTTTTTGTTTTTTTTTTCTAATCTTTTAGAGAGAGAAACTCTATGATTCGATCTGTATGTTGATTTTCTTCTGCTGTGAACGCCTGGAGTGAAGGTTTGGTGCTTCGATCTCTCTCATTTCTGTGTGAGATCGCCGATTTCTATCTGTCGGATTCGATTTCTAGGGTTTTGAAGCAATGGATGGAGGTGCTGCTGCTGCTGCGGGTACTAGTGCAGCTGGTGGGGCAGAAGGAGAGAAGAAGAAGCCTCCTGAAGGAGAAGTTAAGTCTAAGCGTAAAATGAAGACTGCTTCTCAGCTTGAAATTCTGGAAAAAACTTATGCTGGTTTGTTTTTTTTTTCTTTTTTAATTTAAGTACTGTTTGTTTGGATGATTTTCGTTGATTAGGAGTTAATTTTGATTAATTTGAGTAGTAATTTGTGCAGGTTTCGAAATGCAGCTCTTTACTTCAATTTCTTTTCCGTTTTAGTAATTCTTTGTTTCGTTTATGCTAGTTTTTAAGCTTTCTTTGAAGATTCAGATATATATATATATATATATATATATATATTAAAAAATGTAGTTGTATTGATTTCTTTTTATCTTTTATGGTTGTTGTTCTTTGAATATGCATTATAAGTGCTTATACTTAGTTTTCAACTTAGCCATTTTATCTCCTTATGGCGTTTTGTTCAGTTTTTTGTGATCTAATGGCAGTTTGTGTTTGGTCCAGTGGAGACATACCCCTCAGAGGCATTGCGTGCTGAGCTATCAGCCCAATTAGGACTTTCTGATCGCCAGCTGCAGATGTGGTTTTGTCATAGGCGTTTGAAAGACAGGAAGGCACCACCAGTTAAACGCCTACGAAAGGATTTACCAGTACCGTCTATAGCACCAGGTGCTGAGGATATGAGAGCAGCGACTGAGGTTGGAAATGAACACATGTCAATCACTGCCTCAGGGTCAATTCCATTTGGTCATGGGATGGATCCACGGCGGGCAGTTGCTAGGACCCCTGGGGTGGCTGTTGCAAGAATTGGTACTGACATTTCAGCAATGAAGAGGTACTATGAACCACAGCAGTCAATAGCTGAGCTTAGAGCCATAGCATTTGTGGAGGCTCAGTTGGGGGAGCCACTGAGAGAGGATGGTCCAATTCTTGGCATGGAATTTGATCCACTGCCTCCAGATGCATTTGGTGCAACTATAGGTAAATTTTGTCCTTAGGGGTTTGGTCCTTTTCCTCTTTAATGATCTTGCATAGAATAAGTAGCCATTCATTGTCTTTGGAAATTTACGTGGGTCATAGGACAATAACATTGATAATAGCAATCAAAGTTTTTTAGGAGATATATTTGGCTCTGAAACATCGACCCTTGTAGCTGGCTGTTAGTTGTTATTTTTTGAGGAGATGGATGTGATGAATGTAATAAAATTCTCCCTTGTAAGAAGTGTCAATAAGGAGATGATATTAGTACTTTTTCTATGGTGTAGAAGATAAAGTTAATTGAGATGAAATATTTTGTATGGTAGCCTGCCCATTCTTTGCCAGTTTGCATTAGAAAATGAAGAAAGCAAGTACCAAAATAAGAATCTAGATGGAACATGGATTGTTATGGCAAGTACACCCTGATGAAGGTTAGGACTCCTTTGTTGGAAAACATTAAATTAGAGGGCTTGTGAGTTTCATTGAGCTATATTTGGAAGCAGTTTGATAGCCAGATTTAATATACAAAAAATAAAGTTGAGGGATTTTTCTCTTACAAATTGAAGTTCAGGTGCAAAATTGTTACTCAAGGCAAAGTCTAGAGGCAGTGGATAAAAATTACCCTTCTTAAATGCATGTTATGTGATAAATCCATAATAAATAATAGTTACTGTTATTTTTAAAAATTTCTTTTCTGGTAAACACAATCTAAAGTTTGGCTGGTTGTCACGTGTATACTACATCATACCATTCTTCATGTTGACATGATTATGTTGCCCAAGAATGCAAAGCATGGTTTCAATAGCCAATGTTATATGATGCAATTTTGGCTAGGCAATACATGACTGATTTTAATCAGTGTGTATTTCCATTGCATTATCCTGTAATAGATAAGCAGGAGGAAAAAAGAGATATTTATTTATTTTGTGGGGTGGGGTGGGGAGGCATACAGCATACTGGGCAAAAAGAAATAACACAAAAAACTTTTTTTAAGACTTGTATTGAGTCTGTTGGGCCTAGATATAAATAAGGGCATAGGTTATAATGGTCAACTATAGCCAGTTGCATTGCAAAGTATTTGTCTAATATCTAGGTAATTTTGACAATAAATCAGGAAAAATCATAATGCAACATTGATATACTGGTTTATGAGGTCCGAAATTATCGCATTTGAGAAACTATTGTTTTATGCATCTGTATTCTGCTAACTATCCTTTTGATATTTGATGCTGAGTACCATTTATGTCGTGTAGTTTACTAAAATTGATATGATTAACTTTTCTAATTCTTAACACATGATAACACAGCTGATAGCCCAAGACTGTTGCTAATACTGATAATGTGACTGATAATTTTTTCACTTGCTTTAGTATGTTGGACATCTTTGTCTGCCAGTATTTCATAACATGCTGAAGTTGTTCTCTGATGATCTTTTTCATATAGCTACTACAGTTGACCAGCAGAAGCAGCCTGGGCGGCCTTTTGAGGCCAACCTCTATGACCGACCTGATGTGAAACCTGTAAAGGTCAGATTACATTCTTTCATTTACGGCAGTACTAGAGATGGTATTGATGGAATTGAATGCTATGAATCTCTTACCACCTTTGTTTATCACCATTGTACAAGGGGTGTGTTATTCTCTCAATGGAATCATTAGGTTAAAGGCTGACAAAAATCTTTCAACTGAAAAGAAACTTCTATAATAAGAGATAAGACTACCAGTGTGGAGGTATATATGTAATCTTTTGGAAGATGATTTCCCACTCTAGGTTCCTTGGTTCATTAAGAACTATTGGGATTTTTCCTTTAAAGAGTAGATTAGCTACTCTTTTAACATGCAGGTCAAAACATGAGCAATATTCTTTTTTTTTTTTGCTATAGTGCAAAACATATTTTTGTTTGATGCCGAATCAAGAATCCTTTTCTAACTTTGCCAGATAAGTGTTTTTGTTTAAGTATTCAGTGTCTATGGTATTCTAAAATTTTGTGGACGCAGCTCCCGCAACTTGAAATAAGTGGGATTTTCTACTGTCATTTTTTTAATATCCCTTTAATTTTTCTTATACTTGCTATCAGATGCTTTCTTTTGCTTTTGTGTTAATCTTTTGAATGCTTAATGGTATTTACACATTGTGAATTATACATTGCCCTCAATTTCTAATGTTTTTGTGCACAATTTTTTTTTGTCTATACTTTTCGTCCTCAGAGTACTACAAGGCCTGTGCATGAATACCAATTCATTCCACAGCAACCAACTGTTAGAGTAGATGCATATGAAAGAGTTGTCTCATCCCAGCAGTATGGTTCACCAGTTGACAGTCATAATGCCAAGTCGGCAGCATTATCTATATCACGCCCATTCGTGAATGCAAATGAGCAAGTGTCCTCTGGATATGGTTTTCCAAGTCAGTTGCCCAGTCTAAATCTTATGCCCCAAGAAAGCAGGCAGGGCCACCTCTTGTCATCTGCTTCAGCAGAATATGATGCTGTACTTCGAAAAAGCTCCTTGACAGATGTTGTTATGGATGCTCAATTTGGCAGTCACCCGATTACTGCATTGGACAATCCATTTGTACCATCTGACAGAATAGTTAGTCATGATGAGGAAGTTTTGCGCATTGAGAGGAAACGCAAGGTTAGATTACTTCATTGTAATATAATTTGTACCTTTATTGTAGAATGGTAATAATATAATCTTATTTAATGTACTGCAGAGTGAGGAGGCAAGAATAGCACGTGAAGTTGAAGCCCATGAGAGGAGAATTAGAAAAGAGCTTGAAAAGCAAGATATCTTGAGGCGAAAGGTCTGGTTTTATTGTCCATATAATTTCTTCAGCAAATCAGTGTGATTGATGCTGATCGTGACATAATATATGCATTTTACCTTCAGAGAGAAGAGCAAATAAGGAAAGAAATGGAAAGGCATGACCGTGACAGGCGGAAGGAAGAAGAAAGGTTGTTGCGAGAAAAGCAGCGAGAAGAGGAGAGGTACCAAAGGGAGCAAAGGCGTGAACTCGAGCGTAGGGAGAGATTCTTGCAGAAGCAGTCTATCAGAGTGAGTGAGAAAACACTGTTTTTTTAATAGCTTTGCACGAAAGTATACTGATGCTGAACATTCCTTTTGTAAATTTGCATGTGAGGATTAGTTTTTTTCCCCACTATCATTATTCTTTGTACTCAGGCTGAGAAAATGCGACAAAAGGAAGAACTACGCAGAGAAAAGGAAGCAGCTAGGCAAAAAGCTGCTACTGAAAGAGCAATTGCACGCAGGATTGCTAAAGAATCAATGGAGCTAGTGGAAGATGAACGCATAGAACTCATGGAATTAGCTGCTTCAAGCAAGGGATTGCCTTCAATAGTTTCTCTTGATTTTGAGACTTTGCAGAGTATTGATTTATTTAGAGGTTGGTCATGTCTGACCTTGTTTCTTGTCCAAGAATATCATCTGCTTATAAATAGTTTATTCCTGAGGTTGGATTTATACTTTTGTCATCATTGGTTTTCTTAAGACTTGAATCAGGACTTCATTTGATATTTATTTATAACTTTTCAGATATGTTGCTAGGAAGCTAATAGGTAATACGAGTGTACAAGCTTAATTCTTTTATATTTTGTAATAGATAAGTTGGTTGCCTTCCCTCCCAAATCTGTGCTGTTGAAGCGGCCTTTTGCAATTCAACCTTGGAATCATTCTGAGGAGAATGTAGGGAATCTTCTAATGGTGAGTTTTGGTGGTTCTATTTTTTTTTTTTATTTGCTCTTGTCATTCTGATTGGGAGCTGAGATTCATTGAGTGGAGCATGCTAAAGGAAGAATGTCTTGACTAGAATAAAATTGATTTTCATTTTACACTCTAGTGTATGTGATGATTCAGTAATAACTGTAATCTCCTCTTGTGTTTGCCATCTTATTATGAACTGTGGTAACTTCTCCAGAGAAAATATTGAACATAGATGTTTGAGCATTTCTTTTAGAGTCTAAAGTAATGCCACATCATCTTAGTTCAGGTGTCAATGTCAATTTTGAACTTTTGCATGGACATCTTTTTCCTTAATATTCCCGTGTGCATCCTGAAATATGTTGTCCAATTATAGTACATAAAGGGCATCTCTAGTGTGGGTATTGTCTTGTCTTGTGTACTTCTAAACCATTTATGATCATTGGAGTTCGTCTAAGCAGGTTAATTGATTGTCTTAACTAAGAAATATTATCAGGGAGATGTATGTAAGCTGAAGGCTGAACACCAAAAATATGCATTATCTTTTTTGTAATACAGTGGCCTTGATACATCTGCTTTAGAATACAGCTCTTTTTCTCAACCTGAAGTCTCATAGCGCTATGTTTATTGAACCTTTACTGTGTTGATATTCTTGTTGGTGTCACAGGTAAATTGCATTGTATTATTAGAATTATGGGCTATTTTCTTTTCTTTTCTTTATTTTGTTATTATTCTGACATGGTATATTAGATTGTAGGAGCAGGGTATTTTTGGGACTGGGAATTTTGAATATTTTGATGGAATTTTTTACAATACCAATTGCTCAGATTTCTTTTTTTCCCTTTTTTTTTGAAAAGCATTTCCTTTTTTATTCTTTTCTGGGTCTTTAGTAATCTCTTGAAGTTCTGTAAACTTTCAGGTTTGGAGGTTCTTGATTACATTTACGGACGTCCTAGGGATATGGCCATTCACCCTGGATGAGTTTGTCCAAGCTTTTCATGATTATGTGAGCATATGTGGATCCTTTATTGACATGTATTTACAGCTAGGCTGCCTTAATTTTTCTGTTATCTTATGTGGACTTCCTGCTCTTTATTCTTTCAGGATCCAAGGCTATTAGGTGAAATACATCTTGCCCTTTTAAGAACCATAATTAAAGATATTGAAGATGTGGCGAGGACACCTGCCTCTGCATTGGGGGCACATCAGAACAGTGCTGCTAATCCTGGAGGTGGCCATCCACAGATTGTTGAAGGGGTAAATCCTCCTTGGTCATATGTTGCTGTAGTAATTTCATATTCTCAAATGGTTAATTCTTTTTCACCCAAAATTATTTTGGATTCATGTATCAGGCGTATGCATGGGGATTTGATATACGTAGCTGGCAACGTCACTTAAATCCTTTAACATGGCCTGAAATATTGCGTCAGTTTGCCCTTTCTGCAGGGTTTGGGCCGCAACTTAAGAAAAGAAATATTGAGCAGACATATATTCGTGATGATAATGAGGTGTTTTTTTCATTCAGTTTATCTCATTTCAACATGAAACTGTTTTGTTCTCATTATGCCAAACAATCAAAAGAATTTTAACTGTCTTTTTATTTATATTATTTTAGAACAAATTAAAATTAACGTCAAAACTAATTGATCCATCAATAATGGTTGTTTTGGATTTTTGCTCTTCATTTACTAACTTTGAACTTCAGTTCGTTGTTAAAGGCACACCTAATATGCTTATATTTCATTTTTTATTTTAATTTGTGTGTTATTTTTGGTGCTTGGTTTGAATAGATTCTTCATTCTTGTTCTTTATTATGTTGAAATTCAGAGTAACGACGGTGAAGATGTAATTACTAATTTACGCAGTGGAGCAGCTGTAGAAAATGCTGTTGCTATAATGCAAGAAAGGGGATTTTCTAATCCACGCAGATCTAGGCATCGCTTGACACCTGGTACTGTTAAATTTGCAGCATTTCATGTTCTTTCTCTTGAAGGAAGTAAGGGTCTTACAATACTAGAAGTTGCAGAAAAAATTCAGGTAATTATTTAAATTTTTGCTCACATGTTTTCCTTTGCATATGCAATGCATTTTATTCAATTTTTTATTATTTTCTTAAAAAGAAATCTGGACTAAGGGACCTCACAACAAGTAAGACTCCTGAAGCTTCAATTGCTGCTGCTTTGTCGAGGGATTCAAAACTTTTTGAGAGAACAGCTCCATCAACATATTGTGTGCGGCCTGCCTATAGGAAGGATCCAGCTGATGCTGAGGAAATACTTTCTGCAGCAAGAGAAAGAATCCGAATATTTAAAAGTGGTTTTGAGGATGGAGAAGATGCTGATGATGCTGAAAGAGAGGAAGATTCTGAAAGTGATGTGGCTGACGATCCTGAAGTTGATGATCTAGGTTCTGACTTAAACCATAAGAAAGAGGCCAACTTTCCAGAAGGAAACAAATTCAATTCTGGAACTCTTTTCGAAAATGGGAAGGAAGGTGATGATGTGATCAGGACTCCCCAAGTTGGACTTCAGAAGGTTGGTGAAGGTCTGTTGTTAATGCATTCTGACAGCAATAATGAAGTACAAGGTCTTGGTTCGTCCATTGGACAATCTGTAGATGTTGCTGGTATATCCACTAATATTGGGCAACAAGGTGCTGATATTGACGAAAGCAATCTTGGTGAACCATGGGTTCAGGGACTAATGGAGGGAGAATACTCTGATCTGAGTGTTGAGGAACGACTTAAAGCACTTGTTGCATTGATTGATGTGGCACTTGAAGGAAACTCAATACGAGTTGTTCTCGAGGTATCACTTTTCTTTCTGGTGAAACTTAAAATAATTTTCTTCTATGTTTTCTAAAATGACAGCTTTTCAGGAACGCTTGGAAGCAGCAAATGCTCTTAAGAAGCAAATGTGGGCAGAGGCACAACTTGATAAACGTCGTATGAAAGAAGACTACATCGTAAAGACGCATTATTCATCATATACTGGAAACAAGATGGAACCTAACCTTACAATGTCTACAGCAGAGGTTAGGCAGAGTTCATTGGTTACTGTTGATGAAAAAATTAATGATTCATCTATCAATGCTTCTGCTCCACAAAATGACTTACAGAACGACATGAATTATGTTAATAATATGCCTTCTGAAGGGAACCCTCAAATGCAAGATCTCTCTACTGCTCCAGATAATCTGCTGTATCAACAACTAGGAAATGCTGCAGATAGGTCACGCTCACTGTTAAAATCCTTCATTAGTCATAAAGCTGAGGAGATGTATGTGTATAGGTCATTGCCTCTTGGTCAGGATCGTAGACGAAATCGTTACTGGCAGTTTATCACATCTGCTTCTTGCAATGATCCAGGCTGTGGCAGAATCTTTGTTGAGTTACGAGATGGTCGTTGGAGACTTATTGATTCTGCACAGGTAGCAAAACTCTCCCCCATTAACTCCCTTTTTGCTTTGCAAGTTTATATACGAGCCTTAAGATACCAAATGTGTCTTGTTTGCATTTGCGCATGATGTTGATGTTGTATCTGCAATATCCTAGCTGTGGTGCACATTTCTGCTTTCTTTTGTTTATAGGGTTTTTGAAGGAAAAACATGAGATGTCTGCCACATGTAATACTTGTCTTTTGCAGAGCTAACATGATTTAGTTATCTTAATCCTGCAACAATGACTGGTGCACCTTTTGTCTGCCTTCTTTTTTTCCATTTAACATTTTTTCTTATTTTCTAGGAACTGCACATAAATTTGCTTTTCTATTGCTTTGTCGTCATCATTTTTAAAATTTTCATGCAGGGTTTTGATTCTTTGTTGTCATGTTTGGATGTACGCGGGGTTAGGGAATCCCATTTGCACATGATGTTACAAAAGGTTGAGATGTCTTTAAAGGAAGCTGTCAAGAGACGTGTCGTACATGCCAACATAGAGAGACAAAGTGGGGACACTGTCAAGGCAGAAGCTGCAGAAATGGATGCTGGCCCTGATTGTAGCTCTGGTATTGACAGCCCAAGCAGCACTGTTTGCATTGCAGATTGTGATATGTCTGAGACTTCTACATCTTTTTCAGTTGAGCTTGGGAGGAATGAAACAGAGAGGAATCATGCCTTGAGGAGATATGAAGATTTTGAGAAGTGGATGGGGAAAGAATGCGTTAGTTCTTCTGTATTATATGCCTTGAAGTATGGGAAGAAAAGATGCCGACAACTACTTGGTGTTTGTGATCACTGCCATGATATTTATTTTTCTGATGATGGCCATTGTCCTTCTTGCCCTACGACCTATGAGCACTCTGAGAGTGACTTGAATTTTTCCAAACATGTGGCTCAATGTGAAGAGAAACTGAAGGTTGGGCTTGGTCACAGTACGCATGGTTCATCTTCTCCACTGAGGATCAGATTGCTTAAATTGCAGTTAGCAATGATTGAGGTGAGTGCCTACGATGTTTTTACTTGATACAAGTTTGATAAGTTATGTTAAAAGTCATCACTTATTATGGTGTATGCAGGCTTCTACTCTGCAAGAAGCACTTCAACCTGTTTGGACTAATCATAATCGGAAATTGTGGGGTACAAAGCTTAAGTCCTCGGTGTCAGCGGAAGACTTACTTGAGGTTTATACCTGATTTCTTTAAAAAAATTGTTGCATTTGATATGATCATATGATTTGGATGCTTGTTTGTTATTTTCCCTTTGTTCTTATCTTTTTGGATTTTATTTTTCCTATCCTTTAGTGCTTAAAATACATACTTCTCACATTCATATATCTTCTGTTCTATTATGATCCCAATGTTTTGAATTCATTTTAGTTCCGTTGCAAGGTAAGTTAACCATTGTTTTCAACACATTAGCTAGTCCAATTTACTTTTGGTATACATGAAACTGGAGAAGTTTAGGATGTCAACTGACATTTATTTTACCAATAATTTACTTGGCACTTGTACCCTTTCTTTTACATTAGCATACCTGTTTACCATGGCTAGACCAAATTATTTTGGATGCTAGCTTTTTCCTCCCCCTTTGCGTTGCCTTCTTTCTTTTATTTTTCTTTCCAAATATACTGAATGCATGTTTGTCCTCAGGTTTTGACGTTGTTTGAGGGTTCCATTAAGAGGGATTACTTGTCCTCAAACTTTGAAACCACCAGTGAACTTTTGGGGTCAGATAATCCAGCTAGAAGTACTGCTAGTGATTTTTCCAGAATGCAAAAGGTTCCTATACTTCCATGGCTACCACGAACAACTGCAGCAGTAGCTCTGAGGCTTATGGAGTTGGACTCATGCATTTTGTACACACTACATCAAAAAGCAGAGTCTCAGAAGGACAGGGGCAATGGAGATTTCATTGTAAGTTATTCTTATCCCAGGCATAATTTCAGTTCTGAATTTTGTGGGCTAGCTCACTGTCTTTCACTTTTCTCATTGTAAAGAAATGCATTTTTAACTAGAGGCTGCTATCGAGAAGTAGCTTTTCCATCAGTTGTGTCCTTTTTATTCAGCTTGCTTCTTATAAGTGGCAACAAGACAATTAATGATGCTTTGTTCCTGAGCCAGCAGTTGTGAGGGAATGACCATTTCATGAATGGAATTTGCTGTTTGTCTACTCAAAACTCATACCTTAGATTGTATCAGTTAGTCCATTGCTTAGTAGCAGTTAACCTTGGTGCAATCGGCTGCCACAGATATAGATATAAGATTGAAGCTTTTGGTCCCCATCAATAGTTCTGCAACTGTGCTCATCCACAAGAGAGAGGAGATAAGTTGTGATTAGATAAAGATGTTTTTTACAGCTAAAATTAGAGTAGAGGAAAGAGTTAATTCCTCATTTGAAAATTCAGATGTTTGTCAAATATTCATGCTTTAGAACTGTGGATCTTGGATATGAGTCTGGAGGCATGACTAAAGGTTTCATGGCACCAATGAAGAGGGGCATTATATGTCGTTTACTTGATTTGTGAAATTGAGGTGATGAAAGGATTTGAGGCCAAGATCTTTCAAAGACGCAAATAGCCAAAGCTGTGATCATGGGTTTCGTGGGAGGCCAAAATTTTTGACCTTGTTTCAACCCTTATTTTTGAACTCTCCATTAGGATTGCTTAATTTTTTGGTGACTGATGCGTTACTTTTCATGGAACATATTCCAAAATGATGTTTACGAACAAGAATGACTAATCTGTCTCATGTGAGATTACATTGAGAATTGCTTTTTCCATAAAGCAAATGGGCACTGTGTTGTGACATATATTGGTGCATACTTACGGCTTCATAGACAATATACTGGATATTGATGGAACGATTTACTTACTGTCCTTTTTTTTTTTTCCATTTTCCTTTTCTCTTATGAAGTTGAATTTATAAATAATTTTGCAATTTGTTCAGTGACTATTTTTCTTATTTTTTTTATTTTTATCTGTATTCTTTAGAAACTTCCTTCCAAGTTTGCTGTAGTGAAAAACGCCCAAGATAATGAAGCCACAGGAAACCCTCATCAAGCTGGATTATTTGAGGATGAGAATTGGATTGATGGAGGATTTGGTTCAACTGGATTAGGTCGTGGGAAGGGGAGCCGAGGCAGAGGTCGTAGTCGTATGACCCGTACAGAGAAATCTCAAAGAAGGGTTATTGGTTCTAGATCTAGCAAGAAAAGTAGGGCCACAAACAACAGACTAGGGCAGGTACTCTCGTGGAAAGGGCAATCGCGAGCACGAGGAGGGCGTAAACGTGGTCGCCGAAGCATTAGAAGTAGGCAGAAAACTGTCAAGAGAGCAGTAGACATTGCTGCAGAGACAAATATTCCAAAAGACACAGACTATGAGAAAGCACCAAGGTTGGAAAGGGATGAGTGGAATGCCGATGAAACAAGATTCCAAGCAGGGGGTGCTGAAAATCTCAGCAGCTCAGAAAGATCTGACTATGATGATGAAAATGGTCAAGCTACTGGAGATGAATATGATGATCTAGCAGTCGATGACTATGGTGGTAGTTTTCGTGGCAAGTCAGATGACTTGCTTGAGGGAAGTGATTATAATTTGGATGCCAACGAAGATGAGGACGAGGATGATGATGAAGTAGAAGTAGATGAGGAAGATCAAGAGGATGTGGATGTTGAGGGATTTATAGATGAGGATTCTGATGAGGATGGAATCAGGGATAGAGAGCAAAATGGGGATCCGGATGAAGGCACTGGGTCTACCTCTTCAGATTTCAGTGACTGAACATGTAATTCCAAATTGCTAATGCACAAGCAAGGTACTTTTAATTTGTATTCTTTAGCTTTCTGCAGCTCTATGCAATTGAACTTGCATGTATTTACAAAAGAAACAGTAATTATGCTTTAGCTGATAGTATCCTCACTGTATTGGAAATTATGTGTCAATCAATAGTCGTTTTTTTCAACCGCCACTTTTTTAGGGATTTACTGATGTGATAGTACCGAGTTGACTTTCATTACATTTTTAAGCAAAATTGTTATGTAAAACAAAATGTCTATAAATGCGGTTTTTTTTTTTTTTTTTACAAGGGGGATAAAATATAAATTTTTTTCTAATTATTCTAATAATAAGATACTTGGTACATAAATCATAAGTGAAGTTGGAAACAAGTAAAGCATGTTTCTTTCATTATGCCCCTTTGAAAAATTGGCCTTTCATTTTCTCCATTAGTTAGGCATTTGTGTAGACTCTAGATTGCTTTTCGGGTGTTCTAAAAATTCACATTAACGCACCAAATTTTTTCATAAAATCTACGACTTTCTAAATTTCATCGGCCAAAATGATGAGAGAATTTAGAAGTTATCAAATGATAGAAAATTGGTGATAATTGCACATCTATTATTTTCATGAAAGAGAAGCTTTATAAACTTAAAACTTTTATTTCGCCAACTAAAATTGAGCGTAAAATATATTATTTTACTTTGCATATCAAACGAAAAGAAATTAAACTAACAAAAGTTCTGATGTGATTTTGAACTCTGATATTTTAAAAATTAATTGATACAACCAAAAAATATATATGTTACAGTAATTGAAACACAAAAGTTAGACAGACTGATACAAATCAAACTACAGTAATTAAAAATCATAAGGTAATTTTTTTTTGTATTTTTCTCAACAAATAAAAGAGAAAAATCAAAAGAAATCACTTGTATATGATTTAGAAGCCTTACATTTAATTAAAAGAATAACTTTCTTTTCAGGAAAATAATTCTCAAATATGCTCGAAAAACATAATGTATCAAAAATCTATTGCTGAAATACATAAAATTGTATAAAGAAAGCCCCTCCACAATTGCTCTGTATACTTTTGATGATAGCAATTTCGTAAATATGTATACAATATATTATCTCTTTTCTTTTGGAATGATATAACCAAATTTGAATTCAAGAACCTAGAAGTTTTTTGATTCCTGCCTCTGCTCTGATGTTAGCCTTGTTGGGAACTTGATGCTGAACTTGATTCTCAGATTTCCCCTCTTTGTTGGGTCTTTCTGGTTGGGCATCCCTTCCTGTGGCACGATCTCCTCATAGTTTGGATGAATCACAGAGGTGATTGGAATGGTTAGATTCCTTCCATCTAAGGTAGTGACATGGATAGTGTAACCTGTCAGCGCTTCAGCTAAAGAAATATTTTGTGTGACAACTAAATCATTTCCATCCCGAGTGAACACAGAGTGCAGTTTTTCATCGATTATGAAGACAAGATCGGCAGGTATAACATTTGGCTGCTCATTCCCTTTCTCTGGGAAGGTGATCTTCGTGCCTTTCTTCCATCCTGGCTTTACATCAATCGTTAGGATTTCCTCAACCTGCATGGTCTTGCTGCATCCAGAAGAGAACATTTGCGGTAAGCTACAACCAATATTGACAGCCAAGAAGTACTTAAATTCAAGTTTTGGATTATTTAAACAGATCAAAGATTATTTTTCTTTTGATTGCAAAGCAGCTTAGCCCATAATACACATTACTAGTGCTAGAAACTGACAAAGCTTATCTTCTTTGACATATAAAATAAATTGTAAGCCTTCCAGATAATCATTAATCAAGTGTTCTTGTGCATTTCGTTAAGCTTGCAAGCAGTGCAATACCACAATACACGCAGAGAAAAACTGTTCTATGCTACAAAGGATAGTCGCTTGGTGGGAAAACAAGCACATGCACACACGCACATATGTGCGCATGCACCCACGCAACACCAAAAACAAAGTGCAAATATCGTTATCCTAGTATTAATAGAAAGTGTATCCTACCAGGAAAATCCATTTTTGGGAAGTCACTCACCTTGCACAAGAATTTACCACGAAAAAAAAAAAACTTAGTACGTAATTTCTTTTACTAAACTATGAAATAACATCAAACATGTTTCTGAACTCAAAATAGCCCGAGGGGAGAAAAACCGGCAACAACATATCAAATCAGACATTCAATTTCCCAAGTCACAGGAACATCACCCATTCTTAATAATCTTAAACATAATCATAGTTGCAACCTATAAGAGCCACAAGAAATACCACTGGAGGAGTTTAAGTCCAGAAACGGATAAAAGAAAATGATCTAATGCAACAGTTGCAACCTGCACTGTGATAGTTGCATACTGTGAGAGGATATAAATTTCTGATAACTCATGAACCCTTGTATTCATTTTTTTTGCTAATCCTCAATAATCCTCTGTTATAACACTTTATAAATTAACATTCTCATACTCGTTCTGAAGATATTGAAGATTCATTGCCCCTTAAGGAAGCTGTGTTACCTAGGCCAAGAAAAGAAAAGTTGATTCCACATTTCCAATTGTTGCAAATCGATACATCTCAGAGTGATCAACAGCTTACCAGGTGTGTCTTGGCCACACAGCTCTCTACCTCATACTATCTTAAGCACAATATCTCATACAACTGTCAACTATCTCACTAAAACCGCAATTTAACACGACTTCAATTATTTCCTATCTCACACCCCGTAAATAAGGATATGATATACAATGCTTTTTTAGTACTTTATAGTAAATTTCTATATTGGGCAAGCCAATTTCTTAATAAGAATATCATGTTAATAACAATAATTTTTTTTTTAATTTCTAGATAAAGAAGATAGTTCAGCCACCATTACTATTATGATATACCTCAAAATAGGAAAATTTCAATTTTTAGTAAACGGCCTCACAATCTCTTATAATAGAAAATGCAAATTCCTCCGCAGCATTAACATAGATAACAAGTTAAAACCTACAAACCAATGGACATTATTTCCCTTGATCGAAACAATAACAAACATTACTCATCTAAAGCACAAGGAAACATATTGACGCCTAATTTGATTGAAATACAGACAAAGATTCCTGAAATTCACAACTTAAACTAGAAAGAAACAATGGTTAAAAATGAAACAATAAAGTAATAAACAAAACATCAGCACAAAAAGAACTTATCACTTACCCACTCATATCAACAATTTCTCTAGATATCTTCATCTTCTTAGTAGTCCCCTTATAGAGCTCCTCAAGACTACAGGGCAACCTATTCTCAATTGCAGAAGCTTTCCTGGGACCAGTTTGATGCATTGAGCCTCTTCCTTCACCAAAAGAACCAAAGATATCATCACCAAATATTGCACTCGAGAACCTTGTTCCTCTGGTGCCTCCACTACCTCCCATTCCTCCAAACGGGCTTGAGAACCCAAAAAAGTCAGCAAAGATATCATCAGCACTGCGGGGGTTGCATCTGGATGAGGTGGGAATATCTCCAGTGGATAAGTAGGAAGTTCCACTTCCACCAGTATCGGGAGGTGGCACCTGTCCTTTCAAACCCTCTTCACCATATTGGTCATACACTGCCCTTTTCTGGGGATCACTAAGAACCTACGAAAGACCATTCACCATTCAGTTTCAATTTTAAAATATTGTTAAATTGGGAACCCTTGCACGCATTTTGCTAATGGGCAATCTATTCTAAAGCAAAATATAGACATAACCAGACAGTAAGTTCCAAAACTTGAGAGTTCTGAATCAGGATAAAAGGCAGAATCCCTCGTGCTAACCCTGAAAAATGTAACAAAGTACAAGCTATAACAGCAATGATTTTTCTAGTTATTTTGCAGTAACCATTAACGGTTCAATATAGGAGAAAGCAAATCCAGAAACTTAATCATCAAAATTCCAATAAAAAACGAATTCTTCCTATTCATTTCCATATCAACAAAAGCTAAAACGAGAAATTTTGTCATGATGAGTCAGATCAAGAAAAAACCCAGATCAGAAATAGTAACTTTGAATTTGTTGATGCCATAACTATACATAAATATGTATATAGAGAAGAAATAGAGATACAATACCTCATAGGCCTCAGTGATTTGTTTAAACTTAGCTTCAGCTTCTTTCTTATTATTGGGGTTTTTATCAGGATCCCATCTCATAGCAAGCTTCCTATAAGCTTTCTTCAAATCATCATCTTTTACATTCCTATCTACTTTTAATATCTTGTAGTAATAAAACCCCATTTCTTCTTCTCCTCTCCTTCCTTTCTTCACCTTACTTTCCCTTCCCTACAACTTCACCTTCAAAATAATGAAAATTTACCTTTCTTCTACCAAATTCTCCTCTTGTTGATGGGTAATTTATCAAAGTTGTAGTCTTTTGTGATGATGGAGGGGGAAAAGTGGAAGAGATGTTGGATAAATATTAGAGCGTGCTACAAGGTGAGGGTTAATACATAAATGGTAACCAACATTTTAATTGTTTGGGATTGACAATAAAAATTTTGTAGCTCAAGTTAGTTTTTATAGTAAAAATAAGATAATAGCAGAACATCACAATTATATTTTGGCGATTACGTAATCTTATTTTTTACTGTCATATTATAACATTTCTAAAATTTTTAGTATGAATGTATAATAATTAAAAAATTCAATACAAATTTATAATAAATTGACAAAATTTAATACCATTTATTTTATCGATCCTACAGGAAAAATCTAAAAACTTCAATCATAATGCTTTATACATTTTTATTTTCTTAGTCCTTCACATTCTAATTAGATGAGTTTGATAAATAAAAACAAAATAATATCAGAGATGTTAATAGTTCCTTCTTTTAATTATCTGTAAGTGTAATTTATGTAAATTATTAATTTATATAAACAGTTTATATATTTATGTTTGCCACCACAAATAATAATATTTTATAACTATCTGTCAATTTATATTCTTTTTCTTACTAAATCAGTATATATATATATATATATAGAGAGAGAGAGAGAGAGAGAGAGAGAGAGATAAGTTAATAATATATTATTATAAAATTAATTTTTTATAGTAATTATTATAATGCTTAGAATTTATAATTTGTAAGTTAGTATTTAACACATATATGAAAATTTATATTATGGCGTAGTTAGAAAATTGATGTGGGATTTAATTAAAATTAAAATAACGATTTGCGAGGTTTATGAGTTTCCATTGAATTTCATTACAAAAAGATCATTTGAGAAATTTCAACTCATTTGAGAAGAATACAAGACGACACATAATTGGAATTATATACATATATTTTTTTTGCAAAATAATATTCTCCAAATTTATGGAATTGGATGCCAAAATCGGAATCTCGTCATCAATATTAATAATAATTTTTTTCCTAATTTTTCAAAACTAAATAAAAATAAAAAAGAGAAATTTTTGCCAACATGAGAGTGCATATTCGTTTGTTCTTATTCGGTTCTTCTGTTCCACTGCTTTTTTCTTCAAAGTTTTTCCCTTCTTTTTCTTTGTACCAAATATTATTCTATACTTTCAAGCCCAATTCATTTGTTCGTGTAAATATTTGTTTAATTACTTTCTGCCCAAAAACACAAACTTATAGGCTCATAACAAATTAGAGAATTACACTGTAAGTTCTACTTCTACCAATATATATATATATATATATATATATAAAATGTTTTAATAGTTATTATATCTATTAATACTATTTTTTCAACCTTTGATAAAAAATCTAATGGTATTAATTAGTTTTATAATAATTACAATCATTTAACATTTTTTAAATTTTGAGTAATTTAATAGGCAGCTTTACAATCTCCACTTCAAAATTTGTCAAGCCAGCACAACATACATAACATGGGCATATGAGTGTTTTTATTCATGCAATTGTTTTCCAATGCAGTTCTCATTGTCAAATCAGTAAAATTTTAATTATAATTTTAAACACATTTAATATTTGCAACTGATATTAATTTTAATTTATAGAATCCGATTAATATTTTAATATATTTTTTTTACTATTAAAATTAAAACATCTTTTTATTTTCAAATAAATTGAATTTTATTGTTAACATTAATTAATGCTAAAATTAATAAACTGAATAAAAATTTAAATATAAAACTTAATTAAAATTAAAAAGGAAGTATCCGACATTTCATTTATGAGGAAAAAACTGATATAAAAAATTATAAAGCTTAACTAAAATCCAACATTAAAAATTTGTAAAAAAAATTACTACACTAATAATTATTATTATTGTTGTTTTTCCAAATGTACCAAAAAGGAGGGGTTTCATTGATAACAAATAAAAACTTTGATTTTCACAATAGACTAAAATTATGTTTGCGATTTATATTATCGCATTACAAAATTCAAATTTCTTTGAATTCTTTTGACACATAACTCGCTTGGATTTGTGTCCCTTTAAACAATATTTTAAATAATATTTATGCTTTCAAATATCACAATCGCAATTAATTATCATAATTGTGAAAATGTAAGTGTGACCAATTTTATGGTCACTCTTTCTATCGCAAACTATTATATTTTTTCTTAATTTATTAAATTCATGTAAATTACAATTATTATTTATAAATCACGGTTACTATTTTCTAATAGCGGTTGCGAAATATATATTAATTATAATTTTTTAATTAAAATACATATTTATTTTTTAAAATATTTTAATATTAACTATAATAATATTTATATTTGTATTATTTTTAAAATAATTATTTTTTAATTATTAAAATCAATTTTAATTAATTATATATGAATTAATATTAAGAAAAATAATTAATAAAATATATATTATTTATTTATTTATTTTATTCAAATTTATTATAAAAATAATACAAGTGGGTATCGTTGGAATTCTCTATTCAAATGAAATTCTCTTCCTCCTCTTTCTAACCCTGTAAGATTCCAAATTTGCAAACTTTCAAATAAACCATGCAATTCTCGTTTCAACTGTCATATAGGCTTTTGCAATTTAACTTGAAAGGGGATAAAGATACTCTAAATAACTCAATTTACTCCTGCAATTGCAAATTACACAATTTCATTTGCAAAAATTTTAGAAAACTAATTTCTAGATTTTAATATATATATATATATATATATATATATATATATATATATAATATGGCACCCATTTAGAAATTTGATCAATCACCTAAGAAAGAAAGAAATTGATGTTGTTATCAATTGTTATAAAACAAATATAAATACATACAATTGTAATATAATCGAATTATCTCACAGCAAAATCAAAAAGTTCAAGCTTTGATCTATAATCTAAAATATAGTAGACAATGCATCTGCACACCAAGTAATTGGAATTCATCAAGTGATGAAAAAGACTACAAGAGTCTCTTTTAAAATCTACACTCTCGCTATCTAAATTATACATGTTTTTTGTGTTAAGAGAGCAGTAGATAAATTTCTATTTTTTTTTTTTTGCAAAAAATTAAGTTTAATATATATCTCTATGGATAAGAGATTAGGGTTAGGAAATCTATTCCCAATATGATGTATCAATAGAGTTTAAATCTATCTAAACTTTATATATCTTTAATCAAACAAGTAAAATAATAAATAAATAAATATTTATTTATTTATAATATTTATTTATTTATTTATAAAATTATATGTCTCTAAAAGTAAAAACATGTATATCTACAACTATCAAAACCAACAAAAATAACAAAAATATAACAGTTGTATCACCCACCCTAAGTGTGTATCTTTAACTCTGCTCTTAAACGTCCTCTTTTGTCGATAAAGACTTAGGCTTCGAACCTGCATATGGAAATACTCATATGCTAATCAACCTAATGCTTAGTGATATATAACAATATGCAAAACACAACATACATATACAAATTGTATGATACACTTACCATTATACTAATATAATTTACCTCATCGTCTGCACATACAATATACCATGTATTATGATGTCATGTCTCAATATTTTCAATACAATACTCAATTAGGCATAACATAACAATATAAACAATCATAAAACATATAAGTGTATACCACATATAGAAATTACTAATTACCATCTTCCTTATCCGTTTTACTCTTAACTAGATTAAATTGGATACGGGTAATCTACGTCTCTTACCAAAACCCTCGGGACACATGCATAAATATCCCATAATACTTGTCTGAGGAAAAGAGTATGCACATATCAAGTACCGAGAAAAGCACACTTGGCTTAATCCTAGCCTTAAAGAATCTCAAATGTGACCAACTTATGTCACCTGATACTAATTTCCCATCAATGACATCTTATCTCTTCTGGCTCTAGTCCTAGTTGGAGTAGTGGGCATAACAGTTTATCACATCACATACCATTTTCATAATGTACATCATCCATAATTCTTATAATCATAACTATAACATGCATTCTCATAACATGCTACAACTATACGACAAAAGTACTCCACCTCAAACCAAATCAAACTTAATTCACATGCAAACATACAATTTTTTAAGATTAAGTAGCTTTACGCCTGTGAATACACTTTTATAACCATGAAAAATCTCTTCACAGGTAATTTACCCGTGAATCAAACCGTAATTCATTTGTAAATCAATAACATGTTCACGATCGTAATCTACCATTCATAGATGCGAACCAAATTGTGATTTCAATTATAAAGCTGACCGTGAACGAGTATGCTTAAACAACACAACTTCAATTCACAACATTCACGTTTGTGAACTCTCAATTCATGCCTGTGATTCTAGAAATCTTTCCAGAAAATAGAGCACACCATCTCAAACCATTTTCATATATAATAATATCTACAGTTGACCAATGTCAACCACCCTGTCAACACTCCAACATGTATACAAGTCACATATCATGTCAATAATATTTATAAATATCAATATTTACCAATGTAATCCTTTTAATATCTCAATCTATCATCTTAACCTATCAACCACAATATATCTCTAAGTGCATCTAACCTAAAATCATGTCCTGTCTTACCCCAGAAATCACCAAAAACATGCATTCAAGACAATAATACAAGAATATGAAAATTAAAACTTTGAATATAGTTATATATAAACCTTTCACGTAAGATGGAGCCTAACCAAACTTTTAGATCTCTAAGTTTGTCCTCTCCCTTAAGATGAACTTCTAGCACTTCTACTAACTCCTAACAACAAGAAAATGTCTCTTTAAACTTTTTGGAACTACAACCAAATGTAATAACACTAAAATCAACTTTTTCCTTGCAACTTACTACCTTTTCTTTCTCACTCTTCTCTTTAATTTTACTCTTATAAAACTAAGTCTTTGAAGCTCCAAAAATGGAGAAGAAGGGTTTCTAATGATAAAAAAAAATGGAGGTGGCATGTTTGGTTAGTTAACATTAAGTGTGTAGCAGATTTAAAGGGGTGACAAAGAGAGAAAATTGTGGCTCTCACCTACCCTGTCTGTCCAGAATTCACAGTCGTGACTCATTTTTCATGGATGCGATCCACTCATTCACGATCGTGATTAACCTTCACGGTTTGTTTACTAAATATTCGACATTTACTATTATGACACAATTTTTCATGGGCATAAAATAGTAAAACCAAAAACTTTAAAATCTTTTAATACTTTTCTTAAATTCTAACTCTCACTAACCATTAACAAAACTTATAGACCCTATATACATGCGTTACAAACCATCCCTTAATTTATGTTACATATTCTATATTATTTTCAGCTTTTAGTATGTTATCAACATATAAAAATAAGATCATAAACTTGTATTTGGACCTTTTAATATAAACACAATAGTCTTTTTCAATCATCTAAAAAATATAAGACATAATTGTATTATGAAATCGAATGTACCATTGTTTTGAAGACCGTTTAAGACCATAGATTAATTTTAAAAGTTTATATATTTTATGTGCTTGGCCTTTAATAATGAAACCTTCTGATTATTTCATGTAAATTTCTTTGCCTAATTCTCTATTGGGAAAAACAGTATTCATATCCATTAGATATAATTCTAGGTCCATACTTGTTATGATAGCTAGAAATACTTCTATACCCATATTGTGTATGTTGTGCTGGCCTGGCAAATTTTGAAGTGGAGATCGGAAATTTGCGTATTTAAAATTTAGTGTTAAAAATATTAAATGATTGAAATAATTATAAAATTAATTAGTACCATTAGATTTTTTATGAAACGATTAAAAAATAATATTAATAGATATAATAACCATTAAAATATTATATATATATATATATATATATATATATATATAGGTAGAAGTAGAACTTACAGTGTAATTCTCTAATTTATTATGAGCCTATAAGTTTGTGTTTTGGGGCAGAAAGTAATTAAACAAATATTTACACGAACAAATGAATTGGGCTTGAAAGTATAGAATAATATTTGGTACAAAGAAAAAGAAAAAGAAAAAGAAGGGAAAAACTTTGAAGAAAAAAGCAGTGGAACAGAAGAACCGAATAAGAACAAACGAATATGCACCCTCATGTTGGCAAAAATTTCTCTTTTTTATTTTTATTTAGTTTTGAAAAATTAGGAAAAAAAATTATTATTAATATTGATGTCGAGATTCCGATTTTGGCATCCAATTCCATAAATTTGGAGAATATTAATTTGTCACTAACTCATTGGCTATATAATACAAATTATCCAACTACGCTATTGGGTTAAAATTTTTGCAAATGAAAATGTGTAATTTGCAATTGCAGAGTATATTGAGTTGTCTAGAGCATTTTTATCACCTTGCAAGTCAGAATTGCGAATGTCTTTGCGAGTTTCCAAAAATTGAAAAAGAAAAAAAAAATTCATTTGAATAAAAAATTTCAATGAAGCTTACTTATATTATTTTATAATAAATTTGAATAAAATAAATAAATAATATATATTTTATTAATTAATTTACTTAATATTAATTAATAGTTAACATAATTAATTAAAGATAATAAAATTAATTTTAATATATATTCTTGTAATTGCTTTGTAATGTAGTTTTTATTGTCAAATCAATAAAATTTTAATTATTTTTTCAAATACATTTTATATATGCAATTTACGTCATCCAATTAATATTTTAATATATTCTTTTTACTATTAAAATTAAAATATTTTTTATTTTCAAATAAATTGAATTTTATTGTTAATATTAATTAATGCTAAAATTAATAAGCTAAATAAAAATTGAATCCCTTTGACACATAATTAGCTTGGATTCGTGTCCTTTAAATAATATTTATGTTTTCGAATATCACAATGTCATGATTGTGAAAATATAAGCGTGACCAGTTTCACGGTCACTGTTTCTATTGCAAACCATTATATTTCTTCTTAATTTATTAAATTCATGTAAATTGTGGTTACTATTTATAAATCTCGGTCACTATTTTCTAATAGCGGTTGCGAAATATATATTAATTATAATTTTTCTAATTAAAATAAATATTTATTTTTTAAAATATTTTAATATTAACTATAATAATATTTATATTTGTATTATTTTTAAAATAATTATTTTTTAATTATTAAAATTAATTTTAATTAATTATATATTAATTAATATTAAAAAAATAATTAATAAAATATATACTATTTATTTATTTATTTTATTCAAATTTATTATAAAAATAATGCAAGCGGGTCTCGTTGGAAATCTCTATTCAAATGAAATTATCTTCCTCCTCTTTCTAACCCTGTAAGCTTCCAAATTTGCAAGCTTTCAATTAACCATGTAATTCTCCTTTCAAGTGTCACATAAACTTTTGCAATTTAACTTGTGAGGGGATAAAGATACTCTAAGCAACTCAATATTCTCCTGCAATTGCAAATTACACATTTTCATTTGCAAAAATTTTAGAAAACTAATTTCTAGATTTTAATTTTATGTTTTAAATATAAATAAATAAATATATATATATATATATATATATTGGCACCCATTTAGAAATTTGATCAATTACCCAACAATTATCAGCAAACGGGAAGAAATAAATTGATGTTGTTATCAATTGTTATAAAACAAATATAAATACATACAATTGTAAGGTAATCGAATTACCTCACAGCGAAAGCAAAAAGTTCAAGCTTTGATCTATAATCTAAAATATAGTAGATATTGGATCTGCACACCAAGTAATTGGAATATGTCAGGTGATGGAAAAGACTGCAAGAGTCCTTAATTAAGTTTAATATATATCTCTAATGGATAGGAGATTAAGGTTAGAAAATATATTCCCTATATGATGTATCAATAGAGTTTAAACCTATCTAAACTTAATATATCCTTAATCAAATAAGTAAAATAATAAATAAATAAATATTTATTTATTTATTTATAATATTAGACATTTTCTACATCTCCCACTGATCCATATAGGACTATTTGCTCTCAATATAACACATATTCTTATAAAGGTAGTGGAGTATGCGACTTGATGAAAATATAGGGTTAGAATTACTACATTAAGTTAGCACTAATGCAACAAATAATATGGATATGTAGATAAAATTTATATTCGACTTTATAAAATCTCATCTCAGTCTTTATTGAGGCCATATATATCTTATAGTAAACTCGCTACATAATTGTTGTTTATAATATTATTATCTCAACCTATCCATCACCTAGGTGTTAGGGTGATCACCCCATGTGAGTGAACTGATCTTGTGACTTTCAATATATGCCTTAATTCTGAGATATTATGAATATAATCATAAAATAAAAGAACTGATACTTTATTAATATAAAATAAAATGTCCAACAAACAAACGTAGCATATCAAAATCTACAAAGTCTTAATGCTCTTACATGAGTCTGAAAAAGATCTCTAGCAATAGCTTTTATTAATGGGTCAACCGCCATAATTTTGGTGGAAATATCTTTCAAGGTAATCTCTCATTGCTTGACCATATCACAAATGTAGTGATATTAGATATCGATGTATTTAGTCTAAGAGAGGGATCATATGTACCACGAAGGCACGAAAAATTCTTTTAACAACTTCCTAATGAGTAAGGTCTGAATTACTTTGATATCAGTTGACTAAACTGACAGCAAAGAAAAGATCAGAGTTTGCACACAATATAACATAAATCAAACTTCCTATTGGCATAAAGAATTCTATTCATTTTTTCTTTTCCATCATCTATTTTAAAACATTGATCAAGACAAACAAAAAAAAAAACTCGACCATTCTTAACATAAGTATCAAAATAGGACACTCTTCAAAGGTGTCAAAACAGGATAGCCACACCACATGCACCACCATTCTCCTATCAAAATGGTTGTCTGTTTATGTATCCTACTTAGGTTGCCAATAGCCTGGTGAGAGAGTGAGATTCACCTCTTGCTTTCTAGTGACCTAATTCTGACACCAATAGAAGAGTTGAACTCCTTAAACTTTGATGTATTCGTTTGTCAAGTTTATTTTTCCGAAAAGTAAAGAGGTGAAATACACTCTCCACTCATGAGAGTGAGAAAAACAAATTTTATTTATTTTTCAAATATCAATTTTTTTTTCTAAGCTCTTTTTTTGAAATAGATTCATAATACCAATTTTGTGAAATCATATCTCACTACTGATTTTTATACCGATTAAAGCTTACATTCAGTACTAAAAATTTATAGAAGAAATAAATTTTTTTGAAAAAAAAACTAAAAAACACCAAGAAAACATAATCACATAAACTAATATGAATATAAACCATATTTATTCCAAATAAAAAAGAATTAATTATTTATGGTAAAGAATAAATCATTTATTAAAAAAATTCATCATGTTCACATGGAAGGGAATAATTCCATGATTCATGTAATTTTTTATTTACACAAATAAAATATTACCCCAAATTACTACTAGATATAGATGAGATCAAAGTACAAAAGCTATGACATTAATGTTAGAAAACAAATATAAATACATTCAATTGTAAGGTAATAAAATTACCTTATAGCATAAGCAAAATGATTAATTTTTGATCTACGATCTAGAATATGGTAGATTAAAACCTACATACAGATGCAGGCTTTAATCTTTTATTTTATTTACATAAAATAAAAGATTTGGTTTAGTTCATGTAATTTTTTTTACATAAAATGAAATATTATCATGAATTACTACCATATATAGATCAAAGTATAAAAGTTCTTATACCAATGTTGGAAAAAAAAATACATAAAATTGTAAAGTAATAAAATTACCTCACAGTAGAAGCAAAATTATCAGACTTTGATTTATAATCTAGAATATGGTAGACACTGAATCTGCACACCAAATAATTGGAATACATCATGTGATGGAGACGCTATAAGAATCTCTCTTAAAATTTACACTCTCATAGTTTAGATCACACATATGGTTTTTGGTATTTAGAGAGAAGTAGACAAATATCTACTTTTTTGCTACAGAAAATTAAGTTGAATATATATCTCTACTAGATAGGAGATTAGGGTTAGGAAATTTATTCCCGACAAGATATGTTAATGGAGTTTAAACCTATCTAAGACAATTATTTATTTATTTATAATACGTGGACGTTTTCGACATCTGCAAAATGATAAAGATAGCAGGTGAACAAGAATCCAGAAAATGAGAAAGAAAAAAAATTAAAAATAATTACTTACCCAATGATCCATACCGCACTGCACCGACGACGAGAGACAAAACCAGAGCAATCAAAGCAAATGGCTGCCCTAACAAAAACCCTAATGGCCTGCAATCTCCCATTCTCCCCCTCTTTCTTCTTCTGATGTTTGTTCAAATTTGGATTGGGAAAGAGAAGGAAGGAAGTTGGAAGTTATATATATATATACAAGAAGAAATACATAGGCTGCGCTGCAGATTCCATTATCTATTGCGGAATATAACGTACTACTGCCATATTAGTTTTTCTATTGACTAAATTACCCCTATCAAAATTGGAGACTTTGGTTTGAAATTTTATAATCTTCAAGTCTGTTTCTTTTTTGGTTGACAGGTCAGAATGTGGAGTATAGCCTGCGGGCTAAGGAGTTGTTCCATGTTTTTTTTATGTTGAAAAGGTGGTAAAACATATCATTAAACTAACATAGGATCATTACATAACAAAGTTTGGATACACCTATCGGATAATTCCAAACCATGAGATCAGAATACATATCAGACGAGAGGGCATCATGGGAATTACATGCATTTTATAAAATTGTGCACAGGAATAAGGACTTGGGCTTTTCTATATAAGTCCATCGTCCACTTTCGAATTTGGACATAGTTTGAGGTTGAAAGTAAGGAAGTTTCAAGAAATTAAGGAATTAATTTATTAACTTCTTATAAAATTTTGTAAATTATAAATAACGAAAATTCATCATATATCTCCCCTCTCTACACTAATTTAGTTATTAGAGACACAAATGTTTTGACATTTTATTTTTTGAAACGTTTTGTCTTGAATTCTCAAAATGATTTAAATATTTTTAAATTGTAATTTAGATATTTTTCTTTTTAATCTTTTAACCAAAGTATTTGAATAAAAAGAATAAATTCAGTCTCAGATTTGCAAATTATATCATAGACCGGTGTTCATCATGTATTATAAAATCCGATTCTAAAACAACATCGTGTATTTTTTTTGCTAAATGATTTACACAAGTGATGAGCTCATTTTAAATGCAGTTTTTACTATGTAGCGAGTTTTTTTTTATCGTATTTGTATTATTATTTTTTCTTCTTTTTCTTCAAAAAAAGAAAAGAAAAAAACGAAAATTCTCTATCTATAAAATATTTGTTTTAGAGAGAAAATTTTTTAATTTATATATTTGATTTTATTTAGTATTTTTAAATATTTTAGTTATTGTTAATATTGTTTGAGATAAAAAAAAACTATTAGTTTTGATATATTTGTACATGAAAATGGTTGAAAATGGAGATATTTGAATAAAAAATGAGTCATGTAGAGAAAGAAAATCGAATTGATGGAAGTTGAAAACAATGAATTTGGTAGAAAATTGATGAACTTATTATCTGATGACCTCATAAGCTAAAGATGATGAATCTGTAAATGATAAATAATAAACCCGTATAGATGATGAATTTATAAGTTTTAAGTGATGAATCTATAAGTTATAAATGATAAATCTGTAAATTGCAAATGGTGAAAATGTAAGTTAAATATGATGAATCTGTAAGTTAAAGTTGATGACTTGTAAATTATATATGATAGACTTGTAAGTTATTTATATATGATGAATTTGTAAGTTATATTTGATGAACCTTTAAGTTAAAGATGATGAACATGTATAATTTAAAGTTGATGAACCTGTAAGTTAAAGGTGATGAACATATGACTTATACATGATGAACCTTTAATTTATACATGATGAACCTATAATATGAAGATGATGAACCTGTAAATTGATGAACATCTAAGTTAAATATGATGAATCTGTAATTTATAGATGATAAACCTGTAAGTTATATATAGATGATGAACCTGTAATTTATATAAAGATGATTAACCTTTAAATTAAAGTTGATAAACTTGTAAGTTATATATGATAAATCTGTAAGTAATTTATATATGATGAATTTATAAGTTAAATTTGATAAATCTGTTATTGAAAGATGATGAACATGTATAATTTAAAGTTAATGAACCTGTAATTTAAAGATGATAAACATGTAAATTATAAATGATAAATATATAACTTCTAGATGATAAATATGTAAGTTATAAATATAAATCTACAGTTTCTAAAAAATGAAACTGTGTGTGTTAAACTTATGAACTAATAATTTATAATTTATGAATTTGATGATTAACCTTATGTTTAATTATGATGAATCTAGAATTTTTCTAACAAATGAACCTGTTAATGTAAACCAATGAATCTATAGTTTCTAACTTATGAATTTCATGATGAACCATATGTTTAATTATGATGAACCTATAATTTTTAAATGATAAATTTTTAAATTTTTAAATGATGAACATGTAAGGTGATGAACCTATTGTATATTCATTAATTCACCAAAATTCAATTCCAAAAAATTGCATTGGACTTTGTTTTGTTTTATAGGTGAGAAAGTACGGAGATTTATGATGCAAAAATTGGTTTCAGGCTTGGTGGGCATTTTTGAGCCTCAAGCTGAACTTAGCCTCGGCCCATAACAAGCAATGTTTCTATGGTTCATTTTATTTGAAACCAATTTGTGTAAAACACCAATTTATATGGACAATCGAAATCAAATGAATTTTTTATGTGTATGTATAAGTCCCATTTAATCTAACAATCATAAAAATTTGTATTGATACGAACTCGTGTTGAATATTATGTTTCATTTAAAAAAAATCAATATATATATATATATATATATATATATATATATATATATATATATAATTGAAAAAAATGTATAGTTAAAAACTATAAAGCTAACAAAAGTTGCATTCTTCTTTTAACCATTAATTACATCAATTAATAAGTGATTTCTTAACAAATGAAAATACTTCGCTCCAATATATAAACGCAGAAAAATAAATAAATAAATATATATATAAATAAATAAATAAATATATATATATATATATATATATATATATATATATATATATATATATATATATGCTTGATGTTAATGTGCAATATTTGATATCCTTTTGTAATTTTTATTAAAATTTGTCAGTTTTAGAAAAAAAAATAATATTAATATTAATGATATAAAAGTAGTTGTGTACATACGTATTTATATGGGCCCAGTGTATGGACATCTAAGTGTCACATGCAAAAAAAAATAATAATAATAATAAACTCCTCACCACATGCTCCACGAAAGAAAGACAAAAAGCTTGGTGAGCTACATCTACCATGAAATACTGATAGTAATTGTGAGACATTACGAGTTGAATATCCAATTCATACAATATATTAAAAAAAAAAAAACTTTTCTTCACAGCTTTTTGCTTCAATTTTCCATATTTTCTTTCTAAAAATATCATATTCGTATCTCCCCCCCCCCCCCCCCCCCAAACTTTGGCACACATCTTCAAAATATTCTACTCTTTCTAATTATATTCCTAGCATGTTATTAACAATATATGATTTGTCAATTTTCCTTTTGAACAGTTTAGCAATAATTAATTTGGTCTAAAATTAATTTTTATGATTAATTTATACTACTTTATTATTAAAAGCCTTTTATTTTCGTAATAATTTTATAGTTTATAATTATGCATTAACTCTTAAAATTGCTAAAAAATATTCTTAGAATAGAATGAGGTAACTTATGACAATATTTAAAATTCGCAATCATTAAACTCAAAAATTAATTTAAAGCAAACTAATAAGACATCATTGAAAAGAATTCAAGGATAAATTAAGATTTCATCCAATTAATAATTTTGATTTTGTCAGCCGGCCCTAATTCATTAATGGCATGCTATAATGTATTATTTTCACTATTCAAACCAGTATATAATTAATTCAAATTGGCATTATTAACCAATTCAATTATTATAACTTATCCACATCATTAAATGTTGTTATATTCCTCTACACTATTTGCTTTTTATTGAATCATATCAAATAAGTGAAGAACCCATATTTTTATTTATTTTATTATTTTAATTACTTTGTCATTGAATTTTTTGATATAATGTCAATTATTTGTTTTTAATTGAATTAAAAATGTGAGTTAGTGCCTTATCAGTGTTATTCTTTTATCCATAATGTTGACATAAATTACACTCTTCCATTTGAGATTAAAAGGTAAATTTAGTATTAAAAATGTATAAGAATTCAGAAGACACAATTCTTTAAGGAACCATTTTCATTTTTATATTTACATAAGTTACCGGAGCAATGTTAAGAACAATTACCATTAATCTATTAATGCTACTATATATGGAAAAAAATTAAAATGAAGATATTTTAAAGAAAAAAAATTCAAGGAACGAAAGAAAAAAAAAACAAATGAAGTTGATATTTATTAAGCAAAATTTTTATCTGGAATCGATTAATATATTCATTTATAAACAGGTGACTTATATAAGTTAAAATAATAATTTTTATAATTAAGTATTTTTAAAATTAAAATTTTTTAATATCATACTAAGTTACTAATTTAATTTATAAATAAATACATCAATTTGGCATAAATAAATAAAAAAATTTCTCTTAATTATATAAAGGGTAAATAAGGACGCTTGCGAAAGGTGGTACTGAGGAAGGGGGACCTTAATCACTGGGTAAAGATTTAGATTGTTTATGGACTGAATGGGAAAACATGGGGAAGGTGGGGACCATTTTGGAAATAACGCAAATAGTGAAACTAAGATTCCTAATTCCAAGATAATCACCATCAACGACAATTATTGCTAATTTGAGGACCCATTTACGTCCTTTTCTATCTTCAGGACCATTTCTCTGTCATTTTCACTTGTGAGTTGTAACCATTTCAATTTCAAATATTGTTTTCCTCATTCTCCATTTACGTGCATATATCTATTAATCCATAAACTATATATTATATTGCTAATCAATCTTTTCTAAACTTATCTTTATTAATTTCTAGGAAGTTCATTGCATCAATTATTTAAGTATTAGTTCAAAAATCTTGTTAATAGTAATTAATTATTATTTAGAAATTATAATTTTTTTTACCCAATTATGAATAGGTCTAAAAATGGATTCAAACTTAATTTGTTTGCCAAATATATCATTATGAAAATTGATTTCACTTCATAAATGCTTAAATATATATATATATATATATATATATATATATATATATATATATATATATATATATGGCCATATATTATTAGCTCGAGGGATAAATAAAAACATATATAGATGAAGTTTAGATTAAAAAAAATTAAAATTCCATATATACTAATAATCACATTGTATGAAACATGTAAGACTTGTATAACTATATTGTGGAACTCATCTAATCCAACGACACTGTTGAATTCGTAAAGACACAAATTTGAAACTCATGTCTATAGTTATATTTCTCAGAATCTGATCTAATTAATATATAAAAAATATTGAAACTAATTAAATGATGATTTTTTTTTCTTTTTATCTTGAAGATATCAAAATCTAAACTTTTCGTGGGCTGAACAACATGGCAGTCTTATAAACCTAATTAATGACTACTCGTGAGTATTTTACTGATATTAAGAGATTAATTTAGATTTTGGATTTCCAGAAATTATGGGGGAAAAAAAAGAAGTAATTAAGAATTTTGATGGTGTGTATGCATGATTTTGAGAAAAATCTTGACAGAGTTAATGATAGCGAACCAATTGATATATATATAGACAAAAAGCAACCTGAAGAAGAATATCTATTAAATATGGCTATATAATATTTTGAGTTTAAAGTATATATGTTTTGTCTATTGAATTTTTAAACAAGATTTAATTTGATTGAGAAATAATAAAAGACTACACTGAATTGCAAATATATATATATGTGTGTGTGTGTTCTATTGAATTTTGAGTAAGCTTTCTAATTTTATTTTTTAAAATTAAATTCGTATTAATTAAAAATAAATTATATATTTATTGAGAATGATCATAGTTATATATAAAAAAAACTGAATTTAAACAATATTATTAAAATTTAAAGGATTTAATTAATTTAATTTACTAAAGTAAAAATTTATCAAAAACTCAATTTATTTGAAAAAAAAAATAGGGATTCAACTTATGGAACACCCATCATCGAAATATGTGCTTTTCTTGTGTCTAACATGAGTTGTTGTGTTGCTGGATATATCTCTATTATGTGGTTTTTAAGATTAGCTTTAATTTTGTTGTTTTGCCCATAGGTTTTGAAATTTTGTTTAGAGAGCTTCTCCTTGGTGGTAATAAATACTTGTCTCTATATCTGATTTAATCAAACAAATTGCAGAATGTGATTTTAAGCAAGTGATTTTCATAATTTTTATATAACATTTTATTTTTAACTTTATCAATTAAGAAATGAGTGTAAATAAAATAATTATATATATATATATATATATATATATATATATATATATATATTATTTTGATAAAATATTATTGTTATTATTTAATATATAATTATAATGTAAAATTGATTAAGGTCTATTTAATTTAGCATTTTGGAATAGAAGATAATTTAAATATCCTCTGTAATATTCTATTAACTTTAATTAGAATTTTCTTAATCTAGAAATGTTAACCTTTTTTTTCTTGCAATTATTATTGATTCTTAATTAAAATTCTTATTATTTTCCTCATAAGATTTTTTTTTGTAAAAAATATAACATCTAATTTAAATATGTATTATCTTCAATATCCCAATTTTATCCCTTTACTTCATTTACATTTTTAAATATAGTCAATATTTTCTTACTTAGACTCCGTTTGTTTACGGAAAATATTTTCACTCTTATTTTCCAAAGTTTGGATTACTAAAAGAAAATACATCAAAAAAAATATTTTTCCAGTGAACGAAAAATATTTCAAAAAACAAATTCTCATTTTAAGAAGAACAAGTTATTTTTTCAGGCTTATTGTATCTAAAAAAATAAAGTATTTTATTTATACTTTTTTGCTTTTATTTTTTAGTGTTATAGTCAAATATCGGAAAATATTTTCTCAAGAAACAAAATATTTTCCGCAAACAAATATAGTTTTAAGACCCACTTTGATCTCCTATACTTTGAGGCTTTGTTTATTTCTGAAAAATAATGTCTTTAGAAAATATTTTTTAGAAAAATATAATATTTTTATATTTTTCAATGTTTGGCTACAGTATTAGAAAAAAAAATTGAAGTGATACTTTCTTTATTTATATCTGTTAACTTTTGAAAAATGACTTTTCGTTTTTAAAATGAGAAGTTTTTCCTTGTTTTTGATATATTTTTCGGTAACTTTGAAAATATATTTTTTTACTTATTTTTTAGAAGTAAACCAAAAATTAAAAAATAAAAAAAAATATTTTCTAAAAATAAACGAAATCTTAGTAAAAATTATATATATTAATAATCTTGAAAAATTATATTGAAAATTGGTTTCCATTTTGTGTTCTTAAAACCAACATGAATAAATTTTCACTGCTATATATAAATATGGTGAGACGCACACCCATACAGTCCTGGAGCACATGTCTCAAATCTCAATGGCTTTTTTTTAAGGAACTGATCAAAACTCAATTGATAAGAAAATGAATAAAAATATTTTTATTTTTATCATAATGTTCAAATGTTAATGTATTACTATTACAGTATTTTTTTTTTCAAAAAGAAAAAGAAAAAGCTGAAAACATATTTAACCCCTTATATTTATATGATTAGTCAATTTGCTCCTGCATATTTATTTTTGTAGTATTTCAATTTTTGGTATAATTAAGTACAACTTATCTTTTTTTTTAACAGTTGATATCTATGTCAATCTATGCATTTATTTATAAATTGCACTAAATATATTGCTAGTAAGAAAATAAACTTTATTTATATAAAAAATTATTAAAATTATTATTTTTATGTAACAATTAATCATATATTAGCTAGCATGCATGCATGGACCTAAACTTGGTATTCAGATTAATTTGGACGGATTCAAATGGAACCATTTTAGGTTCAAACCAGTTTTAGGTTGTCGCATTCAGATTTCAGATTGAGTTGAGAGTGGATCATTGAGTCAATGCTTCTTTTTGAAGGTTAAATTCAAATAATTTTTTAATTTGAATATATTTAGAATTCATTTATTCGAATTTTATTAAATATTTGCCAGATTACATGGAGCTGATACACGTTTTGCATATATAAATACAACAATACATGGGTTATATCAGGGCATCAAATTAATGACAAATGCATTAAGGTGAAAGTGATATAACTTTCATTAAAGCATGGAACAAGGACGACCAGACCGGCAAGAAGGTTATCTGTCCCTTCTTTGTATGCCCTAATTCGACTGCTCTACTTTTTTTTTTTACTTATTTTGGATATATATTATATCAAACAATTATATTTTTTTTAAAACATAGTGACCATAGAGCAAAGTTCTGCAGTTTTTCTGTTGTATTGTGGGCCTGCAAAATCAAAGGTGGCCACACCACTGAGCACTGATCAACATCACCATCTTCAGAACCTGTTTTACATACGTTGAAATAGCAGGAAAAAAAAAACTGAATTGAAGCATTAAGTTTGGTTCATTAATTGCGGAGAAAAAAACTGATGAAGGGTTACTCTGGATTTAAAATTTCTGTCCTGTAATTGATTCATCTGTGTTTTTCTTTAAAATGATTTAAGTTATTTTAGAATAATTGTGAAATGTAGTTATTTATATTCTGATTTGTGGAAAAAGAAGGAAAATTTTTGCCTTGATCAATTTGATTTCGATTTTTTTTTCATATATTGTGAAAATTGTAGGAAGATACAAAAATAAATTTTCTATATGAAATTTTGTTATTGATTAAGGCTCATAAATAAAATTATAAATGTAAATGTAGTAAGTATATTGTCTTGAAGTTTATACTTCTAGTTGAAGACTTGGAGTACAACTATATATAGTTTGAAGTGGGAACCAGCCTATAGCTAACATTTTCATCAAATAATCATAGGGATAGATAAAAGTGGAAGTTGGAGGGCTGACTTTTGAAACAAAAACTTTGTATAGTTTGTCCTTCCCACGAAATAATAAAGGAAGAATGCTTACTTTGGTTTCAGAATATATTTTTTCTACTAAGATTTTGAATTTTCTTTGTTTAAATTAAAATTTTGAATTTTGAATTCCATTAAAATTAAGTATTTTAATTTTGATTCTGCCTGTATTTAGTACTCCGATTTTTTATTTTATGTAAATTAAATTCGGGCAACTTTGATTTTTCTTTTTTTCTTTTTCAATTTACTTGAAGTTAAATAAAAGCTTAATTTGTCAAATTAAAATAGAAGTTGAAGGCTTAATCTATAATATAGAGGTCAATATATATGTTGTTTTTCAATAACTAATGTAATAATTCAATATGATCATATAGTGTAATAATATAAAATAATCTTATGCGTTTTTTTTTCAGTACAATCTTATGCATTTCTTTTTTTTTTTCTGAATGAAAAAAAAATGTAAGTAATCTATAGTCAATGGAAGAAACTATCACAATATCAATAAGATTGGCAAATTAAAATAACTTTCTTTTCATTCAAAGACGACTTTTATATAAAAATTTTGTTATAATTTTTTAATTCTTTTACATTTATTAACATATTAATTAGAATAATTGAGTTTTTGTTTACTTTTGAGATTGTATTGATACAAATTAAATTCAACTAATGTAATTGTTTTGGGCTTCAACGTTCATTATTTAAGGAGGATCAAACTATTAATTTTTGTTTAGAACAGAAAAATATTATATAAATTATTTTATTTACATGTTATTCTCTAATTGATTTAATTTATATAAATTGATTTAAATAAGTATTTTTTTAAGAGAAGCTAACAAGAAAAAAATGAAAAACTAATTAAGCACTTGATTAACAAATTTCTATATTCTACAAGCAAATATAATTGTCATTTTTTTTAATCCAATTACTTATTAAGGAGAGAGGAATAGTGGAAATCGAAACTAAATTACTTGAAATATTTTTAAAATTTTCAATTAATTGGGTCATAAATGATTCCCTAATTACCATATCAGAATTTCGTAATTCAATTTGTATTCACTAGGTTTCAATTGCTATTATTATCTCTATAGTAGAAAAACGAATTTGTCTCTATACCCTATAGCCCTTTCAAGTACAGTCCTTCGCCTTAAATATTCTCCTACTAGTCTGCCCAAACTGCACGTCAACCTAATTAAACTTTTACCGTGCTGTAATTCTTTGGAAAAGAAATTTACAAATATAAAATTAATCATAATTTTTTGATAAGATAATAAATTATTGGCCCTATAGGTAAATTAAAATATATGGTCAGTATTATAAGAAATATTAAATTATTATTTGTATTTTCGTGTATACATACACACTTTTATCATTATCAAAGAGAAAAAGTATGGAATAGTTAGCTACAGCGTTTAATATGAAACATGTTTGACCTTTCGTGTAATAATCCAAATATCAACTGCAGCCATTTGAACCACAGAAGCACGACTTTTCAAATTAAATAAATAATTAATTATGACAAATAGGGAATGATATTATCCTTCATTTTAGAAAAAGGTCAATTTTCTTCAGTCACATGATTCCATCACTTTCTTTTCCACTGTACAAATAGATAAGCATATTTCGCACTTAAGTTAAAAAAGAAAATTGTTTAAACTATTATAAGAAAAGTTTTAATTTTTTATAATTAATCGATTTTAAATATTTGAACATATATTATACTTTTATATGCATGTATATAATAGTAAATTAACACCATATTTGGCATTTATTTTTTTTAAAAATTATATTTTTAATGTAAAAAAACTAATTTTGAAAAGAAATATATGAATAGATTTTTTTTATAAAGACAGTTTATAAAAAATAAAAAAAATTAGTTAATCAAATTAAAAATATTTTGAATCAAATTTTTTTGAAATTTAACAGTAATTTTAAATACTTTCTAAATTAATTATTTCAACCCTTTTTCAGATTTTCCTGCAAAAAAAAAAATTCATCCACAAACACTAAATATATATATAGTAAGCTGAAATGAAACAAATAAAAATATAAAAACAAACGAATTTCAGAAATCTCTACCAAGTTGTGGTGGAGATCCAACCTCTCCACATTCCACTTGCACTTCTAAAGAAAACCAACAAAACCTCATTAATACAACATATAATCTCATTGTCTCCTCCTCCTTCCTCCATCTCCACTCCGATTCGCCGGAAAATTAAAGAGAATGAAAAAGAATCCAAGAATAAGAAAGAGTTCATCTCTTTAATTATACCTTTTTTAAATTTTTACTCTACTTCTATTATATTACACACAATCTATTGCGTAATTGCACCATATATAGCATATCTAGTTACTTATAATATATATATATATATAGTTTTAAGTTTACTAGCATTGTGTGTGGATTGATGCTAGCTGTATCACCCTTCACAAACGCCGCCGCCACCACCATCAATGAAGATGAGAGGCAAGAACAGACGGAAAGTTTTGGTAGCGGCGACAATGAAGAATTCCCTTTTTTGCTGGAAAGTATTAATTTCGACGATCTTTTTATGGGCATCAACGATGGGGATGTCTTACCGGATTTGGAGATGGACACTGAAATTCTCGCTGAATTCTCCATCAGCGGTGGAGAGGAATCAGATATGAACACGTCGATTTCAAATGAGAAAGTGGATCAGGATAATCCTAGAAAAGACGAAGAAGATAAGATTTCGGGTTCTAGGTCAGGATTGGATTCGAGTTTGAGTGCAAGAGGAGAGGAGATTGCGAGCAAGAGAGATGAATCTATAGTAGTTAATCCAGTTTCTAAAGACAGTAGTGATAAGGGAAGAAAATCATCAACACAAGCCAAGAATAATCAAGGCAAGAGAAAAGTAAAGGTAATTCTACAAATAAAAAAACTCAAACTATAGCATTCAATTATCTTAATTTGATGAACTAAGGTAATTTATAAGGTCATCTTGGTTCTTGGGGGTCAAAGAGTTCACGAGAATCATGGATTTTAATTTGTGAGCTACATATCCACGAGAAAGTAATCTCAATTGGCCAATTTTGTATTTTTTTTCAATTACTTCTTCATGGTTTTAGAAAAAAATTCCATAGGTTAATTGTACTAACTTATAGAGTTGGATTTTAGTGTGAAAGTGAATAATAATCGATCTTGAATTGTGTGAAGGTGGATTGGACGCCAGAGCTGCACAGGAGGTTCGTGCAAGCAGTGGAACAGCTAGGGGTGGATAAGGCAGTGCCTTCAAGAATTTTAGAGCTTATGGGTATTGACTGTCTCACTCGCCATAATATTGCCAGTCATCTCCAAGTACACACTTCTTCCCCTTTTATATCCCTTTCTTTTTTCTTCTTTCTTTTCTCTCTCTTTAATTAGCTCATGATTTTGCACTGTATTTTTCATTACCCAGCAATTCTTTTTGGCCTTCTTTATAGGCATTTTCCTTCTAATAGAAGCAATCTTCAAGGACAGAATCTAGTCTTGTTTCTTGTAATTTCCAGGAAAGTGTACAAACATATATAAAATATAATGCATTTTTAATGCTTCATAATCAGATAATAATTAAAAATTTTCCGTTAGAATAATAAAGTTAGTAAGCAATCTGAGTTTCACAAAAGTAAGTATATAAAATAGGTGAGCAAGAGCTTAATTAAATTACCAAACTTGAGCATGCACACAAAACTTGCTTGAGCTAATTGGTAAATCGGGTTTTTACTTGCTAACTACATTATAGGTCTTTTATTATATTTTCCTTTGAATCTTTGACATGTATATAGTAGTTGAAATAATAGATTTATCCTAAACTATAGATCAACTCAAGCAAATTTATAATTCTTGAAAAGAACAACGATTATCTAGATTCCGCTTATGATTTTTTTTTTTGGGGTGTAATAGGCCAGTGAAATCTTGATATTTAATCAAAATTATATTTGGTATTTGTATGCAGAAATATAGATCTCACAGGAAGCATTTGCTAGCTCGTGAAGCGCAGGCAGCAACATGGAGCCGTAGATGGCCAATGTATGGAGCGGCCGGAGGCGGAGCTGGCGGTGGTTTGAAGAGAGACATGACACCTTGGCATGCACCCACAATGGGGTTCCCTCCTATCACACCCATGCATCACCACCACCACTTTAGACCCTTACATGTATGGGGTCATCCTCCCATGGAGCAACCCATAATGCACATGTGGCCTAAACATTTAGGTCATTCACCCCCGGCGCCGGCACCACTTCCACCAACATGGCCGCCGCCACCGCCAGACCCTTCATATTGGCACCACCACAAGCAGCAGCATCAACGGGTAAGCCCATATAATTAACCCTCTGTCCCTCTCTATTCATTATCTATTAAATGGAAAAGAAAACACAAATTAACAAATTGTGAACAATGGGATATTCTGTGTGTGTAGGTTCCAAGTGGATTAATCTCGGGGACGCCTTGCTTTGCACAGCCAATGCCACCCACGGTAAATAATCTTCCTCACTCTTTTGGACTCTTTAAAGGTGTTTCTTTCTTCAGTTTTGGATCCTTTTGATATGACATTGCCATATTTGGAATCTCTTTTTTACCTTTGGTCTTTTGATCGTCCACTAAGCCAATAATACTTTGTCACACAAAACAACTCTATATTATTATCTGGATAGATGAATGAATATAAATAATATCGGTCCAAATAAGAAATTTTCTTTATTTTCACCAATGAATATTCATATCATACATACATTATTTATTTATATTTCTAATTTTCTATAATATATATATATATATATATATATATATATTTTGCAGAGATTTGCCGCACCTCCTGTCCCTGGTATCCCACCCCATGCCATGTACAAAGTAGATCCCGGTGTCCAGACTCGACAATCAGGCCCTCAGCCTCCTCTCTTTGACTTTCATCCGGTATGTCTTTTTTATTTGGACATTTTTATCCAAATATATTGGATTTATAAATAAATTTGTCAATCTACCAGTTTAATATAAATTAGATATATTTTGTTTACATGATATTTTATGGTTAAAAAGATCATAGATTTATCTATGGATTTAATTAAATGAATAAAAAAATACAACTTATTTTCCTTTATTGTTCTTTTATATCTTTAGAGTTCCAACTCGGTTTGACTTTACAACCTTATATAGCTTTTAAGATGATTTTCAAATCACTATATTAAAGTGTGTCGGTTCCTTTATTTTAATTATTTACCTGGAAGTGACTTGAATTCCCATGATGTGCTTATTTCATTGAAAATATGATGAAATTGTCCCGTTGAATGATAAATTTATAATTCTAATTTCATTCTAGTTGGCAAAAACTAAAAACGTAATTTTCTTGCTTATCATGCCAGCTACGAGTGAACAAGAAACTAACAATAATATGCAATACTTAATGTTTGGTGTTTCTTGCTTATTATGTGAGAAATTGTTTTGCTTAAAATAGATTATAGATTTATTTATTAACTAAACTCATGATAATCTATCAGGTAAAAAATAATAATTTTTATTCAATAACCACATAAACTCATAGTAAAAATTACTGTTTTAGATCATTAATATTTGGTAATTTATTAGTTCATGAATGTTATCATAATTAAATTAATAATGTACTATTCTTTGTTTGTTTTATTCTTGAAAACAGTCAAAGGAAAGCATAGATGCAGCTATTGGAGATGTTTTAGCAAAGCCATGGCTGCCACTTCCACTTGGGCTAAAGCCACCATCTCTAGATGGTGTATTAGGGGAGCTGCAGCGCCAAGGAGTTGCCAAGATTCCACCCACTTGTGCTTGAGCGTACACACTTCTTCATCAATGGGTTTTTCATCTCTACAAAACAAACCCATCAATCTGACGACATTTCCCTCTGCGTTTCCTGTAAATCATCTAATCTGCGAGTTTTTCTCCTTTAACTTTCACTCCTTTTTGTTAGCCGTTATATGGCTGAATCTGAGTATCGTTTTCTTGTTTTTATCCTGCCAAGGACAGATCGATTTATTTAGCTTAATTAATTACTTAATTATGTGACATAATAAAATGATTAGCCTTTTTTAATTATTACTTTTCATGAATAAACCCAGTTTTCATTTAAACTTTCCATTATTACTGATCTATTAATTGTAGGAACTTTGATAAAGTGGATAAATGACATAATTTTGAATAGAATATATAAAAGTAACTTCCAACATTACCTTACATAACAGTAAAATATACCAAGCTCAGTAACTATGTAGTCTAAAAATTGAACTTAATTAAATAATGTAGTTTTTAGAGAATTTTTTTTACTATAATGGAGAAAAGTAAATGTAGAAGGAGAAGGTGAATATATAACCTGTACAAAAAACAAAACCAAAAAAGAACTGTACACTGCCGTTTAAGCTAGGTATGTAAATGAATTATTTCTGAGCAGGTGGGTCCTAAAATGTACTTTTCATTAGTATTAAGATTTACAGATATTATGTCAATCATTGTCAGATATAAGCATGGGGGAGAAAATTTTAATACGAAGAGTACTTTTGAGGATTGAGAGGATAATGTAACAATAAAAATTATATATATATCTATATGGATCAATTCATAAAAAATAATCTATAAATAAAAATTCGTAACTGAGTACTTTAACTGAAAAAACAAAATTTCAAATCTTAAACTTTAAATCATTGGATTCGATTAATCTATTTTTTTTAGTTAGATTTTAGTTTTTTTTATCTTTTTTGTTTCTCAAACTTTCTTTGGCTCAACTTTGAATTTATGATATTCATTTGTAAACATGTTAATGTAGAGAAATAAATTTATAATTCATAAAATAGAAATTGATTTTTTTTTAAAATTATTTTCTTACCATAATAACAAATTATTATATTTAGTTTATTAAAATGTGGGCTGAGTAAGAAATTTTATTTTATAACTGTTAATTTGAGATGCACTAAAATTTGAAAAAGAAAATTTCGTATTAAAATTTCTATATTAGGATTTCTTTTATGTAGTTAATTTATCCATTTCTATTTTAAATTTATTTTTCACGTTTTAATTTATTTCATTTGAAATTCAAAATTTCTCGAAAGAATGAAATTCAAATAATTTAAAAATGATTAGTTAAAAATAATATTGAATCTTGAAAATATTGGATATACATGTTAAGCTATTTTGGGTTTTTTTTTATTCATTACATATAGATCGGGCTGTAAATGAATCCAATCGAGTTGAATATTTGTGAGTTCGAGTTCGGCTAATTTAAGTTTAGCTCAAATTAGGTTTGTTTAAAAATTATAAAATTCGAGAGCGGTTCAAATTCATGTCGTAAAAAGCTTACTTATTATATTTAACGAATTTAACTCGAATTTAGTTTGTTAACTAATAATAACAAAAATTTGAGTCCAATTTTTTAACTAATAATAATAAAAAAAATCGAATTTAATAACAAAATTAACATATTCGTGAGCTTTTAAATTAACACATTCGTAAACTTTTAAATTAATATATTCGTGAACATGTTTACAAGCACATAACGAAATATGTTTGCAAGCTAACAAACTAAATAATATTAAGTTCGAACTTAAATTCGAACTCAATAAGATTTTCAAACTAAGATTTAAGCGCTTAATAACAGTAATAAACGATTTAAAACAATTTTTTTAAACCGAAATTTGAATAATTTACCAGCAGTTTGATTCATTTATAAACCTACATAGAATGAAACAGCAATAAATGAATTAATTACTAAATTATTTTCTTATCTACCTTAATTAACTATGGTTATTTATTTATTTATGTTTTGGATTCATGAGAATAAGTGTCAAATAATTGTTAATATAATAAAAGCACAAGTACATCACACTCCTAGATATTCCAGAGACATGTTATAATATTATTTTTGGATTTATTTGGATCGTACACAAGACACACAGTGCTCCACAGACAAAATGATATTTGCATGTATTCTCTGTTTGGTAACATGGAAATAAAACACACAAAAGAAATTTTAATCACAATTCATTTATTGTGCAGTGTTAAAAAAAATCCTTTAGGAAGTCTTAATCTAATTTACATTGAGAAGTGATTTTTTATATTATAAAATTACAGACATATTAAGGAAAAAAGTTCAGTCGAATTTCGATTTAATATACATATCATTAAATAGTTACTATAAAAATAAAAAATTATGAGTTTTATATTCAATTTCTGTAAAATGTATTGAAATTCAGTTCATTTTAAATTATGGTAAAATGTTCGTTGTCATATAAAAAATGTGAATTTCATATTTTACAAATTCAATTCATCAATAAATTTTAATTAATTGTAAACAAAAAATAATTATAAATTTAGATCTCTTATTAATTCAATATTGAAATTACTTTACTCATTATAATAAAAAAATATTACAACGAAAATACTTTTTTTTCATTATTATGTTTGTTGTAAACATATTATTCATTTGCGTTAAAAAATGGCTGTGCAAATGGGAAAGAGAGGAAATATTAAGAGATAAAGGCAGATGCGGACGTGGTTGCATTAAGATCTGGTGGCCCAGTCAGCGACTACTCACTGAGCAGTGGGACCACAATCACTCCCGACACGTAAGTGGATTTTGTGCAAAAGGTCCCACGATATCAAATAATTGATCACGGATCACGAGGTAGCTGGGTTGTAACAAAATCCTAGCAGCCACATGATTGGCGTACTTTTATTAGCTAGCCTAAGGTGGGTCCAGCGAGCGGAGCGCTTCGGAAGGAAACTCCAAATGTTGAAACCGTCGAAAGTGACGCGGCATAATCAAGCAAAGAATCGAGAACGTGACTCGAAACAGGCTGTGCATTTCGAAATTCATTTCTATCCGATTTTTCTTGGTTCTAAAATCTAAATAATAGTCCTAAGAATGTGCTGTCCACAAGTCCTCTAATTAAAAAAAAATGGAAATAGAATATTGTTTTAGATGACAGGTTAGGTTTTTATGAACAAGGGAGAAACCTACAAAACATCATTAAATCACTTCGACCATTATATATATATATATATATATATATATATATAGAAAATAAGAGACATGCAAGTATGATAAACTAAGAAGAGGGGAGAAAATAGTAAAAGAATGTAGCAGTGCTATTTGAGAATTCATTTCACCTTTTATAACAGTAGTTATCAAATTGTATATGATTACCTCTAGATATAGTTGGTGGTTATTGGAGCTTTGTACTAGTAGAGTAGTGGGAGAGTGAATTTGTAACTGCCAGATGTGACCCACGTCTACAGTGAGTAGCTGGTGAAGACATGTTTATTATATGAATCATGATTACCTTAGATAATTGGGCTATTAATTGGAGAATGTAATTGAACCAAGTCATGAGAGATCTATTAAGCTTCTTGTTATCAGATGATTCCCCTCAAATATTTGAGTATTTATACTCGTATAAATGATAAAAGTCTTTTAGAGAGAATGAAATTTTCATAAGTTATCGTTCTCTCTCTCTTTTTTTTATAATATGCATGAAAGATAGTTTATTTCTTAAAAAATCATATTCATAGGGACTTCAGCCCAACCAAGCAAAATGTTTGCACTATAATAATGCATGTAGACATTGTATCTGTAGGAACTTTAGCTTACTTGGCCAAAATATTCATATTTATGGGAACCTTTGTCCAATAAGTCGAAATGTTCATATCTATAGGAATTTTTACTTATATATGCTGATAGATTTTCTTTCAGAATGTCCTAGTCTACTACTCTTCTACCTTCCACTTTAGATCCCAACATCACTGAACATGCTTTTCCCTTATCCAATAATATGGTTACTTCTAAAACGTCAACTTACATATCTAATTTTTGTCACCCCAAATTATTTCCCAACCTTTTTCTCATATTGATGACCTTTATTCCCAATGCACTAATGTTATTATAAACTCCTTTGGATCCATATATATCAAGAAAAAAAACGTTGTTGAAAGAATGTGGCTATTGAAAAAAGGGAGCCAAAGCTCTTCTAAGTCCATTTTTGAAGATATTTTTAAGAAGCCAAAGGTTGCAAGAGATACCATATCCCAACCAATCTCAATAGATGTTGCACTTTCCTAGGATACCTCTCATTTGTCATGGAGATTTATACAGATAATGACGACAAGAAGGAAATTGCCATGGCTTTAGAGGTTGATCCAAATATTGCTGTTCAAAATGCTATGAACATTACAAACGCAGATTCTATTGATATCCTTGGTCCTCAGAGGCCCAAAATAGTCAGTCCAATTGTCCCTTCTAGTGGTGCCAAGAATGTTAACCAACGAAGCAATGCCGCACCTGTTGTTTATCATGTGAACTGTTATTCTTATCAATTTGTTAAAAAAGTTATTGTTGCTTTCATATGAGCTATGACTCTATCAATCTGTTAAGCGAACTGTTGTTATTTTTATGTGAGCTATTACTTTATCAATCTTTGAGTTAACTATTGTTGTTTTTCATGCGAGTTATTGCTATGATTATTTGATTAAGTCAGCTATTACTGCTTTTAGGGAGCTATTGCTCTGATTATTTGATTAAGTCATCTATTGCTGCTTTTGAAGAGCTATTACTCTAATCACTTGATAAGGTTAGCCATTGTTGCTTTGAGGAGCTATTGCTCTTGTAGTCGATCAAGCCAATTATGGTAGTTTTTGAAGAGCTATTGCTCTTATTAGTCAATCAAGTCAGCTATGACTGGTTTTGAGGAGCTATTGCTCTTAGTAGTCAGTCAAGTCAATGATGGCTGCTTTTGAGCAGCTATTGCTCTCGATAGAAAATCAAGTCAATTATTGCTGCTTTTAACGAACTATTATTTTGATCACTTCTTTTTAGGCCTAATACAATCATCACATAATTCCTCATATAAAGACAAGAAAAATTAGATTGTCATTTGCGCTGAATTAATTACTAAAAATTTCATTAAACATGAATCGCGCATTTACAATAATGAGATTTAACAACTAGACAAAAATGAAACATGAGAAAACTTGAATAGACTAACAAAACTGCAATATCAAATGACATGAAGGACGTAAAACTAATCATCGAGAGAAATAACTTCAACTACGATAATATTTTTTAAGGTTATCCATATTCCCGGTCCTTGGAAGTGTTTTGCCTTCCAAAGATTTAAGTTTAAAGGTTCCCACACCAATCATCTTTTCCACGACAAAGGGGTCTTCCTAATTTTCATTTAGTTCATTGGATTGGATATCATAATAATTTATCCTCACAAAAGGTTACCCTTTTTAGTATGAGGAATGCCAAACCTATACAGTAGGTATTTCATTAACTATCATTACCAATTAATTGTGTGATGATTTATCCTTTTAATTCGTTGATTCGAATTTTTAATAAAGTACATGCATTTAGAATCCAATAATATTTCATAATAAATATAAAACCAAATAAGAAAAATGGACACTTTAATTAACTATTAAAAGATTTGAAGGTTGATTAGAAAAATCTGGTAACAATAGCTTTGTTGAAAAACCTAATCACTTGTTGAGGAGTAATGGTTGCCATAGGTTTTGCCTCTATCCACTTTGTGAAATGATCCACTGCTACCAAGAGAAACTTCTTTTGGACTGTTGCTCTTGAGAAGGGACCAAGGTTTGTGACACCGCTTCTTCTATGTCAACACATTTCATCCAAGGTGTAATATCTTTCGATGTAGCGCTTAGGTGGTCTAAGTTCCTATGACCGAGTCTTTCTGGCCCCTGTGAACATCTTTTCTTAATGTATTAAAGAGGGCCTCCGAGAAAATCTTCCAATTATATTAATAGATGCTATACGTCGTTTGACGAAAAAACTGATTTAATTAAAAATTTTCATATTTAAAACTTGTTTAATATAAATATACATAAAATCATCATAAATATAAAACTCAATCCAAAAATTGATATAATACAAAACGTAAAATATAATTTCTTGGCTTCACTAACCCATATTACAAATACGTCAAAATAAAAATCATTACATGTTTTTAAAACTAAAGACAAACCAAACCCAAAATCACATGACATTATAAAAATTCATAATATTCCATGAATGTAAATACACTCCAAATTGAGTGCACTCTAGCTGATCTCTGGAGACTCGCGATTCTTCCATTCAACTCTTGTCTACTGGCTCTGAACTTGTGTGCAGGAAATCCAGTCGCTAAATATACTAATGCTTAGTGGTACATATGTGCATCAAAATTTTGTATTTAAATAATGTCATATCATTCACCTTATAATCATTCATAAAATCATACTTTCTAGCCATTTTGTGTTTTAATATCATGTCAATATGTTTATCTTATTATAGGTGCACTATAATAAATACATGTATAGTATACACATATGCATATATCACATTTTCATACCATATCAATTATCTGATATTAACATTGCATTACCACATGTTTCAACAACCATACATTTTATTACCTTTAGCGATTTATCATTCATTAGTTGGCCCAAGACTCTCTAAACTTGACTATCCGGATGTGAGACATGAGAGAAGGGTGCTCAACAACCCGAACTTAAGCTACCTATTCACAAAATATCAGTTTTTCTGAGCCTCTCGAGTCAATAGCTCTTAACAACTCGAGCTTAAGCCACATTGACTGAAAATAACATAGCATGCTAGCAAAATCAAGATCAAATGCATTTATATACCGAGCTTTAACCATTTATCCTTATATCATATCAAAGTATCTCATACGGTACCATTTGCCTCCCTCGATAATATTTCATCTATCCTATGTCAAGTTTAAGACTAGAGAACTGTGCATTTAACTCATAACCATTTATCTTTTAATTTATTTTGTTACATGCTATTACTAGTATCTCATTTATGCATTCTCATACCAACAAATAAATGTCAAATCATATATTCCACATGTTATTTTTCATATATACACACATCCCATACTATGTATTTAACAAACAATCAATTAAGATCATAAACCAAAATGTACATATAATACATTCATCTTACTTCACAGGCGTAAACTATTTATCACAACCGTAAATGTATCTTTTATGATTACCTTACCCGTGAACCATCACTTGAAAGAAACAGAGCATTCACGAGTATGAATTACCTATTTACAGTTGTGACACCACATTATCATGGCTTTCCAATTGTGACACCAAACTGTAAAATTTTGGGTTCATGCAAGTTCATCTGGTCTTGACATTTACGGTCGTACACCCTTATTCATGAGCATGAATCATACATTTCTAGCAATCTGAAAACTGAGCATTCATGCATTTCATGCAAAATCTTTAAAAATTAATCAGTGTTAATCATTCCTATCAACAATTTCATCCTTATACCATGTCTACAATATTTTCAAACATCATTTAAGTCAATAAATTTGTTTCTAAGTCATTTTAGGCTATAACATATTTCATATGTCATTTAACACTTAAAACCATACAACCATGTTATTAATCAACCATAACGTGTCATTTTATCATTTTTTTACATTTACAGAATCCAAAACACATCAAGATGTGTAGAAAATAAATTAATATGCTCATATGTATATACTTTTTACCAAAATTGAGCCTTAACTAGCTTTCCAAGCTTTTGAAATTTGTTTTTCTCTTTGTGATGTGTTCATTTGCTCTCTAGCCAAACCTATCATCACAAAAATATTTTTATCAGAACCTCATAACCATAAACGAGCTAAACAAAATCTTAAGAATCGAGTTCTACCTCTATTTTACAAAACTCTATCAAACATTTATATTTTCTCCAGCTTTTAAGCTTCAACAATGATGTTTTAAAGTTAGAAAGAGTGAAGAAGATAACCAAAAAGTCTCTGAGTGTGTCAGGGGGTGATCTAGGGCGGTGAAGGAGATTTTAAAACAATATAAGATACACATAAAAGAGAAAAGTGCGGCTGCTTATGGCTAACAGACCTGTATTTACAGGCATGACACTTAACTTTACGGGCATGAAATGTCATTCATAGTTGTGAATATCCTCGCTTCTTAAAACAATCTCGTCATGTTTAAAACTCTACCATTTTGAACTATTGTATAACTTTTTATGGGCGTGAAAGTTTTCCTTTTTACAAACTTAAACTTTAATACACCTTAATCCCGATTTTTCTATCTCTAAACACATAACTCATAGGTCATACTTTACAGGCGTTACACAAGGTCTTAAATAAGAAAGTTAATACAAGTCACATTAAACGTAAAATTATTAGTTGACTTCCTCACAATAATTATATCTTCATTTTGATCATCTAGTAACTTTCTTTCTCAATTGCTATCTATTTTTTTGGGTATGGTTCCTTTATTTTTTGCTCGATAGGTTTCAAAGGATCAAAACTGAGATAGAGATTCCCTTAGCCTATGTTTGGGATAAAGGAAAATAAGGAGATAGTTTCGTTTTATCCTGTTTGGAAAGGGAAAAAAAATAAATAGGGGAGAAAAAATAAAAGTTATTTTCCACCATTAAGTTTTTGGATAGAAGGAAAATATGAGGAAAAGAAAAATAAGGAAGTATTTTTCACTTTACTCTGTTTGGGAAGAGAAAGAAAATAAGAATGAGAGATAAAATAACTTTTATTTTTTCACTTCTCACTTTTTCTCTATTTTGGAAAGAAAACATTGGAGATTGAACAAAAAATGTTACTATTATTAATAAAATTACTTTTTTTATCCTTAATCATTATAGGAATAAGTATTTATTATTTTACAAAATGATATACAAAATAGTAATTTTATTTTTCATATCCCTTGTTATTTTACTTATATTATATCAATCCAAAACATAATTAAAAAAAATTAAGAGGAGAAATAAAATTTATTTTTCCTATTTTTTTTCTTTTCAAAAGAAAATTGTTAGATATGATTAGAAAGAAGGAAAATAAAGAGGAAAAATAAATTTATTTTCCTTCCTTATTTTCCCTTCCTCCTATGAAAATTTCCCAAAGCCTCAATGTCTAACTTTGACCATGCAAAGGAAGTCACATGATCAGTATCTTTTGTCGTGCTTTTTCTATGTCCTCAATCAATGATAGCAAACTCATCATTGGAAACACTACTAGAGCCATCTAGGATGACACTTTTGTTTACGAGAGGTTAAACGGGCAAAATGTTGGCATACATATTGAACTTTTTTATTTTTTCGTTAATCGTCATGAAACATTTTTGTATTTGAACTATAACCTTTTTGCCTTATATCCACCTACTTATATCTACTCTATTTGCAACGTTTTTTATTCCTTCACCTTGATGGTTCTGGGGGATCTATAGAGGCTCATTTTTTGTGAGAGCCATATGACTTATTTCCCTTTTTATCATCATCTAGCTAACAAACATCCAAGCTCTCTCTATCAATCATAGATGTCATGTTGCATCTATCTGTAAAGTTTCTCAGGGGTTCATGCTTTTTTTGTAGGATTCTTTGCAAATCTAAGATTTTCTTCTTAGTTGATGCAAGTGTGACTAAATATAATATGAACAATTATCCCAGTTCATGGAAGGAGCCCATTAAAAAGGGAGTTAACTTCTAAAATCATCCACCCTCATCAACATGGAAGGAAAAACCTTACACAAAATAAAATTAAATTAGTTTTGCCAATTCATAATTCTTATAAAATGATAAAAGCTATTTTTATGATCAAAGGTTTCATCATAAAAAATAAAATGGAGCATTTAAAATCTCCGTGGAAAGGTTTCATCACCATGGTTCGTTTGGTGAAAAGTTCTCCATTGATAGTCACATTAGCTAAATCAAGGTATTCATTTCGTCAACACATGACTTTTTGCATTATATCTCGAACCTCCTCTATCCAATTCATTGTTGCAAGATATTATGAAGCATTAGAGAGGTTTTGGTTCATTATAGGTTGACGGGAACTTGATTTAAGGTTCACAATATTGACTATGAGGTGCAATTAAGGTTAACGCAAAGCCAAAATGCGATATCTTAGAGGTTCAAGGTGGTTGAGTTGGAATTTGTTGTGTTTGTGTCTTGTTGGTGCAGTGAGGTTATTTATAATGGCGAGGGTGATCATAAGGTGAACATGTTCGTTTGTTGGTAGACATTTGAAAGAACCTGGTTGGGGATATATTGATGATGCTTAAAGAGTAATAGATCCACCGAATCCATGAAAGATCTGAGTAAGAACTCAAAAGCTCCATGCTCACCGCATTAATAATGACAGATAAAGGTATCATTTGTATAGCCAAATACTCTTATAAATGAATGAAGAACCTACAAAACATCATTAAATCATACTGACGAGTCAATATATATATATATATATATATATATATATATATATATATATATATATATATATATATATATAATGGAAAAATGTATAGTTTAATAATTAGAGTTACATATTGTAGCTAGATTGTAAAATTAATAATGGAAAGAATAAATGTATTATTTGGACCTTTAAGCTTATTGAAATTGTTTTATTTAACAATTTTTAATTTGAAATTTATTTAATACTTATTTGATAAAAATAATAAATTAAAATTTTTAAGCAGAAAATAAAATATTAAAAATTTTAAAAAATGCATATTTCAGTCTTTAAGTTTTTTGAATTTATCGTATTGACCTATGAACTTTCAATTTTTAACTCAAATAAACCCTTAAAATTCGATTTTTTTAATCTTCACCGTCAGTCATTCATATTAATATGCATGTAATACATGATAGCATTAATTCTTGAATAAGAGCTCAATATTGATATACATGTATTTACGTACTAACTTTTTTACTTAAATAAGGGCTCAATGGAACTGGAATTAAACATATAGGCTGCTCAATTTTGAAAATTTAAAAGCCAAAAAATGAATTTTTTTTTTTTTAAAAAACTGATTACTTTGCCATGGAGTGGTGCTGAATTATACTTTTTGGGCCAAGTTATCCAATTGGGAAAATAGTAAAAATACTTAATGGGCTATGGAGCCCATACAGATTTCAAATCTTAATGGACCGCAGTAATCTAAGGGGCCAAATAATTCACATTCTTAATGATATTCATATTCATTAAAAAATTTGATGGGCCAATGTCGGCCACAGAGTCTCTCTGTTTCTGGAGTAGACTGGGAGTTTATAGTCAACTTGGCGACCTACTAAAAGCACAAGTCAAAAAGATTGAATTAACAGCTCCGATCATCACGCAAGTTCGTATGCTATATCCCTTTAAGCTTACTTTAATACGGATAAATCAACACATTCCTTTAACAAATTCATGCTCATAGCTCTTTATACCTACCAGAAAATCTTGCTAATCTTGGCCCGTGCCCTACTCTAATTTTTGGATTAAGTTCCTTTTCATATTTACCCAATTTAACATACTAATGAAAATTGGATTTGTATCCATAGAGCTCCTATTTGAATATTGGAACAATTTTTTTACTATTTATATGACATGAATAAGATGAAAATGGTATATATATATCTCGCCTCAAATCAGTCCCTATATATATATAATCATTTTTAATATTAAAATAAAGTAAATTTTTTTAATAAAATTAAGTATCGGGAATCCTCATTTCTGTACGGTGTGGGAATGGAAATCAATAATTTTTTTTCTATTAGAGAATGGAGTACGGCGAAACCATGGTAAAATTCCTAATTTAACAGTAAACCAAAATACTAAATTTAAAACATGTACCAACTTTGTAAGTATTATTTTATTTTTGCCAATGTTAACAATCAAAACAGCAAAAGAAGTACACCTAAGCACTTTGAGAAAAGGCAAAACATACCTGCAAATTTGCTCAAAGCAAAAGCAAATAAAACTAGAGAAAGTAAAAGTGGGCAGACCCAAACCAAAGTAATAATGAGGCGTGGCATCCCACTCTTCTTTTGTTTCACATTTCTACCCAGTTAGCTCACTAACTAACTCAACCGCCAAGGAGTTGAGTAAGGGCATCATCAATTTCAATATTCACATTCCCATCTTTTCTTATCTACTAAAGTGAAATGCCACTTTTGACTGAGACCAATAATGCGTTTATATTATTTTTTATATTTATTTGTACAAATAAAACTAGTGATAAATCGTCAAATTAATGTGTAAAATAATATTTAAATTAATCAATTAGATGTTGATTCGGTTTAAAAATAAATTTATGAATTCTAATTAAATAATTCATTTTTTTTATTAATAATTAATAAAGGATTAGGTGCCTCCATTTTTGCTAGACATTCTCAATGAATGCACATGCAAGCTTGCACTAATTGCTATTATTTTCTGCCCCACAAAATTTCCCTTTCCTCAATCCACGCATAATTATGCGCCCCATCAAAATACCAATATCTTATATAAGAAGGACTTTGGTTGGAATTGAGTGCCCTATCCCAGCAAGAAGCAGCCTGAAATTTTCCTTCTAATTTCTTCAATGACTTCTGTTAAATTTCTAGTTTGCTATTTCATTGTGTTGCTCTTCTCCTCTAGCTTGATCCATGCTAGAGAGAGCAAGTTTTTTAGCAAATTCACCCACTTTAGCACTATAAAAAATGCTGAAGAGACTCAACTTTCACCTTTTGAAGCACCCGCATCGGCCCCAGTCCTTTCACCAGCACCAGCGCCAACCGAGACTACATCCACAACCACCACCACCTACGGTGACGATGAAACCGAACTTTTCGACGAAGAATTCGAGGGTGGTGAAACCTATCAGAAAGGGTCTAGCAACTACAACTACAACCACAATGGCTACACTAACAACAATGGATATGAGCTTGTTAGTACTAGCAGCAGCCATGAGGATGTGTATCAGAACAATAACTACAACACCAATGGTTACCGCGGTAACTACAACAACAATGGACATGAGCCTGTTAGCACTAGTAGCAGCCATGAGACCTACACCAGCAATGGCTACAAGGGTAACCTCAATAACAATGGATATGAGCCTGTGAGCACTAGTAGCGGACAGGAGACCTACACCAGCAATGGCTACAAGGGTAACCTCAATAACAATGGATATGAGCCTGTGAGCACTAGTAGCGGACAGGAGACCTACACCAGCAATGGCTACAATGGTAACCTCAACGACAATGGATATAAGCTTGTTAGTACTAGCAGCAGGTACAACAGTAACAACAACAATGGCTACGAGACCAATCAGCGACAAGGAATGAGCGACACAAGATTTATGGAGGGTGGTAAGTACTATTATGATGTGAAGAATGAGAATTATTACTATCCTTCTAATGGGTATCAAAATCAAGTCAAATATGAAAATTCTGTAAACGAAAATGAGTTCAACACCATGGATTTTGAGAATCAGGAGGTTTACGAGGACAGCCAAGAGGAGTCCCAGCCTTGAAGACTTATTGTATTAATTTAAAAGGAAAACATTAATTAATCACATTTTACGTTTTTTTTTTACTTTGTTTGTTACAATACTTATATTTTCACCTTGAGAAAAAAAATGGAGAGTTATATTACATAGAAACTGAATTTTTCCATTAGTACTAGTATATATATCAGCTGATTGGGATGGCTAACAATTTTTTATCTACAGATTGATTAGTGTTTAGTAAGTTTTTTTAATCATGAATAATTATTTGAATTGAAAAAATCATATTTTAAAGTTTTTTAACAAAAATTTAGGGCTTTTTTAAATATGAAGAATAAATTAGTCTTTATATTAAATAAGCACTCATCATTCTTCTAGAGTTTGGACTTCAAGAAGGTTTTATAAAAAAGCGATAACTAAGAGTTGTAGATCATATGATAATGAGTCTGTTCTTATCTTAGGATGTTGTGGGTTCGAACCCTATTTTGTACGCAGCTATTTTCTTGTTCACAACTTCTATCTCGAAAGAGGTCCAAATGCAACTCAAACAGAGATTAGTTTGGATATGAAATGACTTGAAGATAACGTTTGGAACCCATTAAGTACACTTCGTCTCAAGAAAAAAAAAAAAAAAAAGAGCTTTGAAGAAAATTTCTTAGTGTACGTCAGGTGAGTGTGCTACACAGTCTGAGTTTCCGCTCTTGGTGCAATAAAAGCTGTTCGGGCTCTTTCACTCCATGCATGAAAAAGTTTGAAAGTCTTTCATAGAAGAAGAAAGTAGAGAGCCGCGCTCCCCTTTCAGGAATAGAGTTGAGCTTTCCCGATTTCCCCTTACCTCTAAACTATATATTTCATATCCTCCCTGTTGTCAGCTGACAATTTCCTTTCATCATTCTTCCACCGTATAAAACTATGTTGGGAAACACTTTGCTGAAAACCATAGAGAATCAAAGGTAGGATTAGATGAGGCTTTAGCGGCTTCAAGATTTTTTTTGGGTCTCTGATTGGTCCTTCATAAAAAAAAGGGTCTCAGCCTTCAATCTACTTTTGAGGTCTTTAGGCTTGATCTAATTCAAATTGGGTCTGATCTTCCTTTTCATTTGAAATATTTTTCTTTATTTTGTTTGAGAGTTCATTAATTTATTCATAGAGCAATCCAAACTAATTCTTATTCAGCATATGGTCTATCTAAATTGTATTAGAAGGAAAACATTAATAGCAATTTTTAGCTTTTTTTTTCTTTTTATAATCTTTTGTTTATGTTTTGAATCTCATTAGGACGGAGGATTAGCTGATTTTGCCCTGAAAATAATCCAAGAATTAGGATAATTTTATTTATATATATATATATATATATATACACTTTTGAGCTCTGCCCTCACATGTTTAACTTTTCATCAATTCAGTTAAAGCTTTCGAGTAATTAGGTGAACCAAATTTGTTTGAATTGCAGAGAACCTCTCTAACTTTTAGATCACATATGAATTCTTTCATCTTCTGTTGTGAAGAAGAAGAAGAAGAAGATACAGGGACAAAAAGCTAGAAAAGTAGAGCAAAAGAGAATTGGAAGATAAAGAGAATAAAGGAAAGAATGGAGAGAAGAGAGAGAGATTGCATTTCCTTATTCATCAACAAAAACTGACTCGAAATAACATCTACAGCTCTTATTTATAGTAATCCAATGCCTAACTGATTCACTAATAAATAACAAACTGCTTTTTATTATTCCAATACCTAATAGTTCTTACTTCATAGAGCTTATCAAAGTTAGTTAGATCATGTTTATCAGTAATCATAAAAGTTAGTTAGGTCATGTTTCTTATATTTGGACATGATTTTTGTAATGTAACCATTGAGTTGGAAATGGGTTTTCTGTTCTCTACAAATTTTAAGCCTGATACTTACTTAGGTGATTAATGAGTTAGGCATGACACTTAATTAGTTAAGGTAGCTGTTAGTTAAGAAATTATAATTGTACAGCCCATTTTATGCTATTAATTAGCAGAGAACAAACACAATTCATTAATCTCATTGCTCTCTATCTCTTTTTCTTCTCTGTTTAATTTCTATTTTTGTATAACTGCACATTTGCTCTTGTGGCTTTGAAACACGCCCTTATTTTCTTAATTACTAACCATATTTCAGCCACTGCTTTAAAACTTATTCTCATCTGACATCTCTGCTTCCAAATTAAACTAACTCCAACATAAAACCAGAGTATAATTTAAACCCTGATGTTATGGCCAATGGTTACTATTGACGAACTAATGGTCGGTGGTGTATTCACAGCGAAACTTGACATCCCAGCTTTGACAACTTATGCCCAACAAGTTGGTTGTAATTTCCCTTTTGGTTGTTTTTGTCTGCTTCTCTATTATTTGTATCTCATTGTCATGGATTGGGTAGGGAATTGATTAAAATTTCTCTGTCCCATTTCGTTTATCAACCAAAGGATTTAACAAACATCTGAATTTTTCCCTAAATTCTCATCATGTTGTACTTGGACATCAGATGATATAGTTAGTTACGGGAGATTTGCTCATGCAAGCTATAGAGGAAAGGTGGGTCACACATAAAATATGGAAGAAAAGGCAGAGAATTATAGCATAGAATCTTCAAGTAGAAAGGTAGTTCAAACATATCCTATTGCTTTTTACAATGCTAATATTGCGTAATGGAGGAATACTCTGAGGTGATGTTTTTAAGTTCAAAAACGGAAGTAGTACTGATCATATAGTGAAATTGGGGAATTAGAATGGGATTTTAGAAGGACTAGTTTTTCCATTTCGATCATAAGTAATAAACTTACTAAAAAAAGTTAATTTTAAAAAAAAAATGTGGCAAGCAATGCTACTTACGATCGAAACGCCAAGATTGCTCCTTGTAAAATTCCATTCCAATTCCCCAATTTCAAAGTATGATCAATACTACTTCTGTTCTTGAACTTAAAAAACATCACCTCAGAGTATTCCTCCATTACGACAATATTAGCATTGTAAAAAGCAAGAGTATATGTTTGACCTACCTTTCCACTTGAAGATTCTATGCTAGTTTTCCTCCAATTCATAGTAAATGTGTGATCAACCTTCCTTCTATAGCTTGCATGAGCAAATCTCCCCATAACAGAACTGTATCATCTGATATTCAAGTACAACATGATGAGAATTTAGGGGAAATTTCGGATATTTGTTAAATCCTTTGGTTGATAAAAATTTTAATCAATTCCCTACCCAATCCATGACAGTAAGATACAAATAATAGAGAAGCGGACAAAAGCAACCAAAAGGGAAACTTCAACTTACTTCTTGGGTCAATAACATGAAACTAAAGCTGAAAATCTGGGCTAAGTTGACAAATCTGAGTTATTAGGTTCCAATTTGAATAGTTTATGTTGTTAAAATTTATTATTATGAACCTTGCCCGCCGGTAATCCCTATCGTTGAGGTGGAAAACATGCCAGTGCACATTGATTGGACACATATGCACCTACATATTGCATGGGGCCTCGCCCCTCCCAATTTTTTAATTTTTTTTATTTAGATGTGTATATCATAAAATTTTAAAAATAGCCATGTGTTCATCGCAGAAGAAAGATAAAATGTTGATCACTGTATGGTAAGAAGTTAAAATGTTATGCACTATATTTTAGACATCAAAATGCAAAGAGATGATGAGGTCATAATCGTAGAAGAAAAAAAACTTCTCTAATTCTCTAGTAAATGAAATTACTCCATGCAATTCCCAGAAAAAGGGTACGGTGGTTGCTTTGGCTGCTACAAGCTCATGTTGAGCAGCGAGCAAGTTGATCACTGTATGATAGGGAAACACAGCAAGGGAAAGTCGATGGAACCTCATATTGTGGATACGTGCATGTAATGATCCAGCTCACTACAATGATATGATCAAAAAAGTAAGACACTCACAACATCTCCATGGATATAAAAGAAAAAAAAAACAATTATCAATTAGGAAGGAAAGAAATTGTTTCTAAAAATTAGATTCAATAAATAATATGCCATCAAATTGCAACTTTTTGCTCTATTTTTTTTGGTAATTGACAATAAATTAGGATATGTGTTAAATTTATGGAAAAAATTAAAAAAAAATTATGGTTATAATTGTCATAGAGTTTTGAATTTTAATTTTTATTTGAATTAATAAAAATCTAAATAAATTTAGGATTAGTTTCTTATTTTGAATTTAAATTTCAATTGTAACCATCTGGATGGATAACCTTTATTTTTTTCCTTCATATATAGTTGAACTTGATTTGAACAAAGTGTGTAATTTCAGTATTTTCTCAACTTTTGATCCTAGTATAATTTTTGTTAATTTTTCAAACAATATGGTTTCTCTGCAATTCCAACGAATTTATAAGATAGTTCATCTGTAAACTAAAATCTCGATTAATTTCTTCAGCAACTTAGAGTATAATTTGCAACTAAATTAGAAAAAAAAAAATTGTACCAAAAAAATGCCTAAACATTTTTTTATTACAAAAATAACTTTCAGCTAATTTTATTAAGTCAGTAACCGGAAAATTTAACATAATGCATGAAGTAGTGTTGGATTTTGCCACTTCATACCACATCACTCATGTAGAAAATACAATCTTAACTAAATACAATCTTAACTTCGATTATCACGTCAGATGTTAACGTGTCAATATCACAGGCAAAAAAAAATATCTTTCTTTCACGCATTTACGTTAATTTCATTGACAGATACTGAATTTATACTCAAGTTATAAACTTTTTTTTGAATCCTCTAAAATTTTTTGTCTTGGCCTTTCTATTGATCTGTTGGTTGATGAGGACCTTTGGATTAATTAGAATCTACAAAATGAATTGTAAATTGACAACAAACATAAATAGAGAAAATAATTTAACATGGAAAATAGTTATAGGCCCAAAGGCCGATAGAAATTCCATTGAAGAAATAAAAATGGCCTTCTATAAACACACGGCAGCAGCTCCAAGCCTAAGGCCGAAGCCTACTCCAGCATTTCATGCGCGGAAAATAGGGTCTAAGAAAATAAGAAAGAAAAACTTGACAGTTACCAAAGAAAACATATAAAAATATATAAAAACAGCAGCAGCTCGCTAACTGAGAAACGAACCTCAAAACCAATTATGACACACCAAGAGACTAACACACACCTGAATCACCCACCAAGAAACTAATTGACAGTTTCTACTCCCAGCTAGAAATACATCGATATTCAAAATATTAATTATTTACCATTATTAATTTATTTTCCTTATAATGATGATATTTTTGGGCTTTGTAATTTTGGTTATTCTTTTTTCCAATTTCCTAAAAAAATCCAAATATTAAATTAGGTTTGGGTCAATCTGCAAATTAATTCATTTCGATCCAAATAGGTTGGGTTGCAGATCAACCTGTATGTCCTGAACATAATTTTCTATTTTTTTTATTTGAACAATATATAGAAAAATAATAAAAAAATAAAAATTAAATTAATCAATTCTCCTCTACATTCAAAAATAATAATAAAACAGAAAATTTGTTTAGTTAAATTGAGAAAAAATTTACATGGTTTATCCTTTTCAGCCCCCGATTTATCACTTAGCTTTATTCTGCAAAACAATAGAACATATTTGTTTTTGAGCTGACATCATGGTTTCAATTTATCAAAACGGGCATCTGATTCTTTCAAAACTGAAATCTCTAAAACCATCTCAAATTTCGCAGATTTGTTAATTTTGGATTTGTCATACATTCTTATTGAACTAATATTCATTGATTATTTGTATATTGTACACAAAATTGACAAGGACTGAAAAGAGAAAAATCAAGAATAATCAACTTTCATTATTACTATTTACCCAACGATAAATAAAAGATTCAGGAAAATTTCTCCATATCAAATCATGGTTACAATGTCAAAAGTCTCTCTCAGAATACTGAATTCTTAGAAATTTATTGGTTTTATAGGCAGTTGACAATACACACTTTCATTGATAGAATATAGTGCAAATTTTATGAAATTAAAGAAAACTATAATTTAGATGAATGTATAATTTTTATTTGTAAAAAAAATAATAAAATAAAATCTTTTTAACTCACTCACCTTAGATCCCAAATGATCCAATCCATATAATTAGTACAAACCCACTTTCTCACAAATTTGCTACCCCCTACTGTTACATGTGGAAAATGAGAGAGAGCTAAAAGATCTGTAACTGATGCATGTTATTATTATAATAATAATAATAATAACAACAGCAGCAGCAGCAGCAGCATCGATTTCTTTTCTTGGAGCAGAAAATGGAAAGAAAAGGACTCAAAAGAAGACTCAATGGAATGGAGGGATTGATTTCGGAAAGGAGAGATGGAAAGAAAAAGGGCTGAGAGAAGCCTTCAAGCTAAATAACAAAAGCCTTTAAGCTATTCATTCAAAACAAAAAGGCCTTTTAAGATAGCAAGAAAATAAAACATTAAATAGGCCTCTAATTTTTTATGTGATAACTAAAAAATTACTGAGCTCTGATGTTGGGAGCAGAAGTTCACCCCTTCAATTTACCATTTAATTTTATCATTAACCAGTAACAAAAAATTTCAAGTTCTAAAAGAGTTATCTACTTTAACTTCTGCAAATGGGGCAGTGACTCACTACCAACCAGTTAGCCCAGCGATAGTTTTAGAAGCTTCATCTGAATCTCCATATTAGAAGCTTCATCTGAATCTCCATATTAGAAGCTCAACTATCGCTTCAAGAACACAATAAAGCAACAAAGGAACCTTAAGATTTAGGGACGAAACAACGAGAACTTTCAAGTTAGAGAAACCAGCAGAAACAAAACTAAATTCCTTCCCGCTAACTGAAATTGCTAAACTGGAATCTAACATATACACTGGGTTTCGTTTAAATCATGCAACGTCGTATCCGATATACATTCATCATAAAACTAGAACTAAGTACAATATATCGGCTTGGATGTGTTGGCCCGTTTTCTCTTTTGTGCCTGCCAAACTGATCCGCTGTGTTCAAAATTTGACCGGCATCCTTGGTATAATCTTGCCAAATATGCCAAATATCCCAAACAAAATTTTGATTTTCTGAGCTTGAAGCTATTAGGCAAGGACCTATCAGCATCCAAACATATCTCCATTCCAGTCGACAATTAGTGATCTTCCCTGTAGTCTGGATTCTCCTTCAAGATGACAAAGCCTTCAAGAAGGGGTGAAAGAGGAATATACCTGCATGAGAAACACGACTGTTAAACTGTGTACCATCAATTGACAACTAAAATGCTGATAACTTCAAAGCCTCACTTCTCAGTAGCCAGTTCAGCTCTATCCCCAGCAGCCAGAAGCACCGGTGTTGAGTGGGTCTGAAAACCAGTAATAGTCTTGGGTCGACCTGCCTGGCCAACAACATCAACTGCTTGTCCCACTCGAACAGGTACAGACAAAGGTTTAAGATTCTCATCCACAGTCAACAGCATTCGTGGCTGTGACCCCAAAGATAACATGTCAATAAGGAGAAATTAGATTCATCTATATAAGTGGGCCTACAATAAAATAGAATTGTGCCTAAACTGAAACAGACCTGCATTGCTAAAACAAGGAAGTAAAGAACATAATGATATTTTCCCAAGATGATTGCCTTCATATCAAGACATGCATGAAGCATAGTTATCAGACCAGCAAGAGCCATCCTACAAGGGAAGTAAAAGATATAGATTCAGTTAGTGATTCTCAGAAAAGGGCACATATATGAGGTGATTAACAAAGTTAAATATTAGGTTCTGTTGCATTTTAATCATTGAAACAACAAGAACTTAGAGATTTAAGGATAAGTTTTATCCAGAAGTGAATACGTACGGTGATAGCAAGAAACGATCAGAATGGTATGGATTGAGAGTCAACAAGCCTTTCCCCAAATGTACAAGACCCTGAGCAATTCGCACCTGAGAAGGCAAAATCAAATCAATCTCAAGTAACGCCTTATGGCATTAGTATAAATACCCAAGAGAAAAACGTATGAGAAGCATTACACAGAAAAGAAGGCTGGCATCTTTGTAGTAATAGCTTGAAAGATTCCGAAGCATCCCAGCAATTCGAGCATTATTGGTTCCTGCACCTATCAAACCGAAGGAAATAACTGCCGCCTGCAGAGATTAAACAAATATTGCAGCCGTTAGTAACAGAGGAAATTAAAAAGATAAAAATGTACATTATACAATATCTCATCTTACCATTGCAACTTCAGAATCTGTATCATGGCTCAGTCTACTCAATGTGTCCATAACATTGACCTGGTAGATAGTTCAGTAACTGAATTATTGTACACCACCAAACAATAAAGTCCCCCATTTATCATCCCTCAAAGCAGTGTCACAGGATGAATTGCAATTACGCAATAAACTTTGGGAAGTAATTTAGTGAGCTTAGTTATGTGTGCAACATCATAATTGCGAACAACAGATTAAAAGCAAAATGAGCAAATAAAAGAGAGATGAAGTATGTTACCAGAGAGATACTAATTTTATTACCGAAACATAAAATGAAATTATTTTGCTTATCCAGCCCCGTACATAAATTGCAACATCCAGTCAAGAAAATTTACTTGACAGCATACCAGACCTTGAATAACTAAAATAGATGGATACCTTTGGATTTGATATGCAAAGGAGACCAAGAGCTAAGGGAACCGCACGACAGATATTCTGTTCCCCATACTGCAAAAGATGCTCTAGCGACCGAATTGCCATTTCAAGCCCCAATTCCTCAGCCATAGCTACCATAGCAATCCCAAGCACAGCTGGTCCCTGGTGGGTTTCACCCTTCTCAAGATGTTGAGCACAGTGACCCAGAAGGTTTTGAACCTGTGTGACAAGAGAATCAGCAACCCTGGAGAATGACTTTAACATAGCATTTCTTGCCCTCTGTTTAAATTGATAGACATTGATTAAATACCTTGAGAACATTCCCAGTCCCCGCATAGGCACAAGAGAGCAACGTCATATCACAGTATTTTCTTATCTTTTCATTAAATGTTTTTGAAACTTCTGCTGTGGCCTCCACACTTTCCTGTTGAACACAAAAAGTAAATACAACCAGACGAAAATATAGTTGCTTTCATAATTAGTATGGTATCTTCAGACACAGTGACTAGAAAAAGCAAAGAAAGTATAAACATGATACAAATTAAGATCCCCAAACAGTTGCAAATATACCTGTTTTCCAAGGTATAGAAGACCAAGGCCCAAAGGCAAGAACCGAGTAAGGGGCTCCTGCAATTCTGACTCACTTCGGTCGATTAATGCAAATATAATAGCCTGTGCAACTTCTTCGTTGCAGGAACTGACATAAATCAAGCCCAAAGAGATTGCAGTGAATGCAATTACATCAAGGGGAGCTTTTGCATCATTAAGAACAGGAGACAACTTGCTGCGAATCTGTCAATCATGTCAAAATGGTCAAGAAATGAGCGTTACATCAAACCAAGCATATTCTAATAAGAAATTACAAAACAAGCCACCCTTGTAACAAAACTATAAACAAGAAATAGGCATTTCAACTATACCTGCTCGTTCTGAGAACCTGCATACGCAATTCCCAGACCCATTATTGCCCCAATTCGGATAGATGAGTCTTCTTTGTCTATGTAATCACCTAAAAGTGCAAGTGCCTGAGAAAAGAAAGCACATGCGTTATAAAAATACAATAATTGGCCACATATTACGTTTTTATTGCATAGAGAGAGAACTCACAGGATCACAATCATTTTTTATACCACAATTTACAATCCCAACTCCTAGTAATGCACCAGCAATAACATGGTTGTCATTGCTATGGAAATATTTATCAATTTGAGCAAGTCCAGAGTCCACATCCCACAGTAAGATTGTACCCTGTTATGAGTGACAGAAGTGAGAAATTTGCAAACAATAATAGATGATGACGCAATGCTAAATGAATACATACCAGACTTGCAGCAGCACTGGCCTTTCCATGTTCTTTATTCTTAAAAAGCCAATTTCCTGAAGAACCACCACTTGACAAGTCTGATAGAACCGTCATTAACTTATCCTGTGATTTATGCAACAATGACTATCAACATAACTTACAAACTCAGACACTTCGCTTGTAATTTTGACAGTATTTACCTGACCAAATCCTGCATTCACAAATGCATTGACAAATGTAGCAGCCAAATTTTGTCTAGCAGAATCAACAATTGCACCAGCACTAGCTCGACCATCAAGCAAGTGTGCCTAAGAAAAATCAAGCAGGCAAGTCTTGAAATTAGCAAGCATATGATAGCAAAATGGAACTCTCTCTGAAGATCGAATGTAAAATCTTCATTAAATCTGAACTCAAAATAATTCCAGTATTTCTGACCTTATAGATATCTTCTGGAGATTTGGGCTCCATGACCTCAATATCCCGAGCTAGGGTAAGATAACCTTCACTTAACTTGGTATTGTTGATTATATCCTGAAGCACTTCTCTGTCCTCATCTTCTGCAGCCATTTCATCATCAAGCTCAAAAGTAATACCCTACATACATGAAACAGTATTCAGTAAACCGCCACATAACCTAATAACCTATGCTGCTATAAAACTCACTCCACATGCATCTTCAAGAATTCAAGACTTACATGTCTAGCAACAATGTAACAGAATTGCTTCTTTCTGAGCAAGTCATCGCAAACTGTAAACACCTGCCTTAAATACTGGGAACACATATTATGACTTGTTAGAATTGATGCACAACTATGCAGTTAACAATAGTGTTATTTGCATCAAACATTAGGATATTCAACAATGCCAAAAGTACAAATCACCCAAGCTATGAAATTCAAATCAGAATTCAACAAGAAAAAACAAATCAGGCTTTCTATGAAATTTTGATGAAACAAAAGATGAACACAACCTGCAAGTTATCAAGGAATAGTGCAATCTGAAGTGCATTTGAATATTCTTCATATTTGAGATATATCATGTAGGCAATATCAAGAACTAGCATATCATCTGGGCCAGGAAGGTATCTGCATTGAAACACATGAAACGCCAATATCAGAAATACAGATGCATGCACAGAGAACATACATTCATTGACCTTGACAACATGACAATTTAGGGGGAAAAAATTCCTGTTGTTCATAATACCAAATAGATTATCATCCTGCAAACTTCATATATAGCACATGATTTCTTTTTTCTTTTCTTCTTGTTTTGTATTTTTTGGTGGTGACAATAATGAGGTGAGGTGGTCAAGATCGGGCATATTATGGGCATCGAACTATCACACCTATCTATCGTGCTATGAAAGAATACCAATTGAGCAAAATCCAAATAGTTTGTTAATGAACCTTCAAAAACCAATAAAAGGGCATCTCTTTTACTTCCTCATTTAGAAATTAGAAGCACCAAAAGTGAAGATTATCAAAGTGCAGAAAAATGAATGCATTCTGATCAATTGACCACCATGACCTCATTAGAGGGTGAGCAAACTGAACCAAATGCAATTAGGTTTGGTTTGGTTTAAATATATTTGATATTTCGTTTTATTGGTTAGGTTTGATTCTTGATGTTCAGACCAAACTTTGTGAGTGTGTAATTAATACATACATACATATATATATACATACATACATACATATATATATATATATATATATATATATATATACACACACACACACATACACATACATATACAAGTACAAAATGAACCAAAATATTTCAGTTCTGTTTGGTCAGTTCTTTAAGTAAAAGTGGTTTGGTGGAGTTTTTTTTTTAAGAAATTTGCTTTATTCGATTTTTAGAAGGTTTGTTTAGTTCTAAACCAAGCCGACTGATTGCACAGCCCTAGACTCCTTAAGTCCATCAAACCATAAAAGCACGATTTTAGTTACCTTGCTGCACTTGTCAGATATAGGCAGGTCCTCTTGAAATTCGTCTTGTCTACATGATCAATCAAGAGATCAAGGTCTTCAACCTAGGATCAGAAGTTTTCAAGTGTAGAAACAGAATGGAAACTATGAACAGAAATAAGACAGAACTAGATAAAAAGATAAAAGAGATACTGCTGCATAGTACCTCCATTAAAAGGTCAACAGCTTCAGGTTCAGCATTATGCTGCCAAAAAAAGAATTAATTACATAAACAAATCAGCATTTTTTCTGTTAATGACATGAAGTGATTATATATTATGAATGCATTTGGAGATTTACATAACAAATTAGTTTTTTTTTCTGTGCATCAAATTCAAGTCCCAAAGTGACCGTCCTTGTTACATGCATGCTTGCATAGACATGATGATGCTAAATATTGATTTTAATCCTACCTTCATATGAAAAGCAACAATTTGTGTTACAAGTTCCATTAGATCTTCAATTGAGGCTTCCTCACTCTGCACCATCATATGCAAGGAATAGTATCAGAATATGTATATGCAAGGAATACCATCAGAATTTATATATTTTATATATACTTCCCAAACAAGTATGGACGAAAATTGAGCATCATATTAATAGCTACAAAATATAAGTGCAACTGCAACGATGGAGTAAAAAATACATACATCTTTTACATTAATAAAAGATGTATGTAATAATAATTATTAGAGTCAACAAGAACAGTAAAAAATTCAAATCATTTTCGAAGGCAAAATAAACTAAACCAAATTATTTAAGCTAGAAATAGAAAATCAAGAGGGAAGTGCTTGCATTGCTCCATAATTTTATAGACCATGTCATAATCATCATAAAAATTGCTTTAAAAAAGAAAATATTTTTTCTTGTTCTTTCTTAAATAAATTGTGTATATCATTTATGAAGGATGGATCTCTAACCTGTCGTTTCGCATACTCTTTGGCACATTCTCCAGCCAAGTTCCTGATATCATTAAATCAAATTAGTAAATGAGAAAATGAATTGAGATATATTATCAGCTATATTACTCGGACACTTCAAAAATGAAGTACCCGTGTCCTTATGATACAACATGGATATGGGTATGGGATCCTTCCTGGATCCTTCACTTTAAGAGTGGGTATGTTTGTCTAGCTATTTTATGCCTCAACTTAAGATGCTTACTGCTGGTAGATTTTTTTTTTTTTGTCTTTTTCTTATTCTTCTTAGGAACTTGGAACAGAAATTTTATCTTTATATTGCTTGTCTAGCTATCTCAGCATAAATGTTATAATTTGATCAATCTTTTAACTTAAATTATTATATATGAAAATTTAAATATTTACATTTTTATTTGCGTATAGACGTATCTTTGTACATGTATTCTAATTTTAGATCCTTTTTAATTATATCTACATATCCTAAATTTTAAAAAGTAAGAACTCAGATTTCTAGATGTATACCCGTGTCAAATACCGGTACCCGAGTCCAAGCAACATAGATTATCAGCCTCCAGAAGTGATAACAAGAAAATTCAAAATGGGAAGCACTAAATAAGATGCTGCAGCACCGAGGTAAAATGTGGAAAACACAATGAGAACAATAATATAACCAATAATGTTCAAATGAATACACCAGTGATAAAATTCGGGGCCAGTAAATCCACTTGAAAAACTCAAATTATACAACACAGGCAATGCAGTCCTTGTAATACAAGAGAGTACAAGTCTAGTAGACAGAATATACAAGTCCTGACATCACTAAATCAAATTAGTAAATGAGAAAATGAATTGAGACGTATCATCAGCCTCCAAAAGTGATAACAATAAACTTCTAAAGGGAAGAATTAAATAAGATGCTACCAAGGTAAATTGTGGAAAACACAATGAGAACATAATATTCAAATGAAAACACCAGTGATACAACTCAGGACCAGTAAATCCACTTGAAAAACTCAAATTATACAACTCAAGCAATATAGTCCTTAGTAACACAAGAGTGTACAAGTCCAGATTTAATACATAACCCAAATTTTTAACCAAGAGAAAAACAACGCAACTACCTAAAAAGCTCATAAATCAAACCTGTGTTGGGACCTTAACAAAAATTATTCAAAATCTAAGATTTACAGTCCAATAAACTCCATGCCTTCAACGAATTAATGCTCACCTAACATATTCATGGCCCCAGGAACCAATATCACCTTCTGAACCCAGTAATCGGTACTTTAAGCTCTCCTGAAAGCCTCATCAGACAAAGTAGTTAACAACTGACAGAGCTTCAGATTGATATATACATAGAGTAACCAGAAAATTTAGAAGTTCTTTATCTAATATGACATGCATAAAAAAAACATGAGGATGAAAAGAGCTATAAGAAACAAAATTAAACTAACCACTCGGAGGGAAAAATAATATGAACTTAAAATTCTAAACAACTAAGCATACCCTTTCTCCCTCAGCAGACATTGTCAATGCCAAAACAGACAGTATATCCGCCAAGTATTTCTGCAATTAAGAAAGAGTAACTCAGTTTAGCTACGTTTGATGGAATGAAAAACGACAATGCTCTCCCACACAACTCACACCTTCAAATCTGAGTCCACCAATGTTTCATAATATGCCTTCAGAGTTCCATAATGTAGCCGAAGAAATTTCAATGGCTTAGGAACTGATGTCATAGAGCTTGTTGATCTTCGGATTTCCTGCCTGCAAAATATATATATGCACCATCAAATCTAACTGTAGTAGAGATACCATAAACCCTGCGGTCATTCAATATGAAAAATATATATTCAATATATATGTGTGTATATATATATATACCATCAAACCTAACTGTAGTGAAGATATCATAAATCCTGCAGTCATTCAATATACAAAAAGTTGATTTTTTGCATCTTTTCCACCATTTAGGAGCAATGAAAGATGAAACAATCTCTGTGTCCATCATGATATCTTTCCGTACATAAATATCACAAAGGTAGACATGTAGTGTCAGTAGTACTCTACAGCTCATTATTTTCTGAATCGTCCTTTTCAAAATTGAAGCCTACATTTTCTAACGGTAAAACTTACAAGTATCAAAGTTAACTTCAAGCGCATGGATACATTTCCACACATTTCAATCTCCCAATTCATTTAATTACTACTTTAAACAACAATGACAAGGACAATTCAAATCTTTTGAGCATCCTCTCTTCTTTGGTGAAGACAATGATTTCTAGATTGGTTTAAGACACAAAACAAAACCAGCAAACAACAATGAACACAAACATCCACAAGAATCAAGATTGCTATTTTCAGAATAAGTTATCACTTATCCTAAAGGAATACTCAGTTTAGAAGGAAGATTAGACCAGCAGCATGCTTAAAGTTTACATCTTTGAATTACCTCATACTCTCTAAAGCAACCTTTTGTAATCCGGGATCAGGATCCTGAACTCTCTCCACATACAACTCCAACTGTTGCTTCAATGCCAGGTCCTCATCTGACTGCACACGCATAAAAAAATTAGAAACCGTACAATTAACTAAGTTCCCTCCCTCTGTAAAACAACGGTTATGTCCAGGATGTTGAAACAAAAGTAGATTACAAACAAAAGGGAAAAACCCTACTGATCTTGACTTGAAGAAAGATGACAGTAGAATTAAGGAAATTAACCACACACATAATAAAACAGAAAACCCAATCTTCCTTAGTGCTTCACCGGTCTTCAATTTCCATCTAATTCCCCCTCCCAGGTTTTCTAAGCAATTAAACCAGTATAAATTTTGATTTTATCAGGAAAAGCGGACACAACTATGATCCTCAACTTCCAAATACCCCAAAGAACCAGTTACAACAAGATATCCACAAAACCACAGCACAAGTGACAGCAAACTATCTCCGAAACCCTAAGGCAACGGAAAATTATTTCATACATCGTACTTAGTAACTCACCAAATCCTCATCCTTCTTCTCGTCCTTCTTTTTTGGGTCCTTCGAAGGCACTTTCACCGTACCCTCCTCTCCGCCACCGCCACTTGCATTATTGTTTGCTTCTGGAGCCATGAGCAAACAGGAGAGAAGCAAATCTGTTATTTGCTAGCAATTGGATATCTAAAGTTTCAATGAAGGAAGCAACGACATATTCATATATCTCCGGCTTGGAGAAGAAGAAACTATCGGGCTAAATTTCTTACCCGGTTAAGGCCCGCAGAAGTCTATTACAAATTATATTATAAATTTTCCTTATTATTAATTAGTATCACATCGTTTTCTTATTTATTGTATTTTTCTTTTTCTTTAATATATTTTTTTCTTCTTTACAGATATAAAAAAATAAATTTTTATTTTTATTTTTATTTTTAAAGAGATAAAAAAAATTATTTATATATTTATTTTGTTTTTAGTATTTTTAAATATTATAAGGATTATTATTATTGTTTTAGATAAAAATATTTAATTTTGATTTTTTATAAAAAAAAATTATTGAAAATAAAGATATATGAATTAAAAATAAATAATATAAAGAGAAAATTATAAGTTATAAACAATAAATTTGTAAATGATTAATCTGTAAGATTAAAATAAAAAATATGTATCTTCAAAAAAGATGAATCTGCAAGTTGTAACTGATTAATTTATAAATAATAAAATAATAAGTTGTAAATAATGAATTTTTAATTTCAAAATGATGAACTTGCAAGTTCAAAACGATAAATTGGAAAGTTATTAACGATAAATCTGTAAATGATAAAACAAAAAGTTATAAACGATAAAACTCTAAGTTCAAATGATAAAATTGTAAGTTTAAATGATAAAATTGTATCTTATAAATAATGAACATACAAGTTGAAATTGCTAAATTTATAAATTATAAACGATAAATCTATAGTTTATAAACGTTAAAAAACTTGTAATTTCAAAATAATAAACTTATAAGTATAAAACGATAAACCTATAAAGTGATAACTGATAAATTTATAGATTTAAAAATGATTAATTTGTAAGTTATAACTAATGGATATATTTTATATTGATTAGCTTACTAAAATTCAATTCCGTAAAAATACGTATTTTTGTGAATGTACATAATACAACATGGATCTAGATCCATAATATAACAACTCGGTATTTATTGTAAGTTATATCATGAATTTGTATTCATAATAAATCATGTATCATTTATTTAAATAGTTAAAAAATTAATTATACAAAAAATAAATAAAGGTGCACTTGTATTTATAAATAAAGTTGGGTACATAATATAACATAACATAAATCTATAAGAATTGAGTCCTCATCATGTAAGATATATATATATATATATATATATATATATATATATATATATATATATATATATATATATATATAATGCTAATACTTTTTTTAAATACTTTATTGAACATTTATTTTATGATGGGTTAGTATTATTAAAATTTTAATTTATAAAATTTACTAGTTTTTAACAAATTAGCATACACAACTGAATTAATTAGTATTATCAACAATTAAAACCAAAAAAATCATATTAAAAATTATGTTTGCGATGATTTATAATTTGTTTTAAATTATTTCAATCATTTTAATGAGATTTTTTAATGTAATCGAGAATTATATATTACTTACTGTGTTTTTGTTTGAGGGTCTAAAGGCAAAAATTTGTTTGAATAACTAACTTTACCACTTGAACTCCTTTAAATTGTAATATAAAAGGTTTTTTAATTTATTTTTGTATTTATATTTTAGAAGACCTATTCCAAGTGAAACATATAATACTTTGAAAAATAAAAGATATATATATATTAATGGCTACGGTTCTGTTGGATACTATTTTTTAACTATTAAACCAAAAATTTAATAGTTATAATTAGTTTTATAATAATTATGAGTATTTAATTCTATTTAGTACAAAGAATTATTATGGTTATTACTCTTCAACTTTATTTTTTAATTGTACTATAACAGGTTTTTTTTTATATTTTTTTCCCGTGAAATGATTTTAAGACCCTCATTTTATTATTGAACTAGTAAGTAACCATTGTGTTTCGTTAGAAAGGAAATTTTTTTAGAACAAATAATATAAAAATATAAGATAAGTCATTAACATAAATAAATATTATAAAAAGATTTACTTAACGTAATTAAAAATTACATAATAAAAAATATTGATAAAGTTTTGAAAAAAATATACTAATAGATACTCAAACAATGAGAGATATGATTAGCATTCAAGTAGCAACAAACTTAAGAAATCGCAGCTAAAAATGCATAACAAATTATTATGTATTAGAATAAAAAACATAATGTAAATGATAATTAAAAATTAAAAGGGAAAAAAATATTATATAATAACATTGTGTGTCCGAGACTTTGACATACTGAACCGATAAGTGTTTAAATTCAAACCGAAAAACTGATAAAATAAAAATAGAAATCGAAAAATTGAACTCAAACAAAGAAAAATAAAATTCAATTTGAAGAAAAATTGGAGCAATTAAATTAATTAATAAATCGAGTATTTAATGAAAAATTAGTAGGGTATGTAATTGATAGGAATTATTTAATTTGATCGAATAGGCAAAAAAATCAGGGACTCAATTAATGAAAATTGAAAAAATTGGAGGATTGAATGAAGAATTTGCCAAAATAAGTACTATATGGCGTCGTTTGGTCAACTGAAGTCGGTGGGTAATTTGCCTTGCAACGGCGTCGTTTGGCATATGGAATCAATGCAAAATTTGCGAAGCAAAATAGTGCCGCACAAAAACTATGGCTGAATGCACAAATGGCAAATCACTGTACCGGGTTTAATTATATTGTATAGATATTGATAAAGGCTGAATATGGTTTTCAGACAATTTAAGAATTGATAGATCTTTTAAATAACCAATAGCTTAAGCCTTGAAAGCCCACGAGTTTAGAGGCTACAAAATTGGCAATAAAATCCATTAGCAATCAAGTTAGGAGGTCCATTTATCTAGCAATCAAATTTAATGGGATAAGGGTATAGATATCTTAGTACTTAATACTTAATACTAAAAAAAACTAATTAAACATGGGAAAGAAAACTAATTAATACATGAGAAAGAGAACCAATTAATACATTTATTTGACTATGTGATATAGGTAGCAGGTTAATAATGTACCTAGCAAAAACCTTAATGATAATTATAAGCCTATAAAGTAATATAAAATAGAACTAGAAGATATTGAAATGTGAATACATAAAATAAAAAGTCTGTGATTATCAGTATAAAACAAAAGTCTTATGTGCAATATTTAACTTCACTAGTAAGAGTTTCTTTATATATTTATCTAAATTTAACGAGTAAATAAGCAATATTTCAAGTTTTTGACACTAATGACATCGTTTGGAAGTGGATTGTAAACAAATTAAATCGAGTCGAATATTATTAAGTTTGAGGTCAGCTCGTTTAAATTTATTACAGATTTAAATTCGATTCAAATTTTTATATTTAAACTCAAACTCAACTCGTTTAAAAATTATTAAGTTCATTAGTAGCTCGACATTGGTTTGTAAAAAAAATTGTTTATTATATTTAACAAACTTAATTTGAGTTTCACTCATTAAATAACAATGACAAAATTCAAATTCGAACTCGATAACAAAATATAACATAAACGCATCCTAAACAAATATATTTATGAATTTTTAAACAGATATGTTTGTAAATTTTCAAACGAATATATTTGTGAACTTTCAAACGAACATATTTGTGCATTTTTAAACGAATACTTTCGTGAGTTTTTAAACAAAAATATTCTCGAATTTTTAAATTTATATATGTTTACGAGTTCATATATAAACATGTTTGCAAGATAACGAACCAAATAATATTAAGTTCAAGTTTGAAATTTTTTTCAGATTATTAAGGTTTTCGAGCTCGAATTTAAGCGCTTATTAACAATAATAAACTATTTCGTACGATTTTTTTTCAAATCAAAATCCAAATAATTTATGAATAATTTTATTCATTTACAGTTCAGAAGAATTTCAGTCAAATATATCTAAATACACTTGCAATTGCCACTAAAAGCTGCTTAGATTATATAAAAACTATTACATAATTTTGTCAATAATTTCGTAATCATATAATTAGAATTGTTGTTTATACTTTGTTTAAATAAAATTTATAGTTGATTAAATTAATAATAAAATATTATGCAGTAATTTAAATACTATTTTACTTATTGTGAACGTTGAGTATTGGAAAACAAAATCAAATCAATTATGTCACTGGCCACCAATCTTTAAAATTCGAAATTCAGATTGATAATCTAGTTAATATCCAACATATATATATATATATATATATATATATATATATATATATATATATATATAATTTGCTTTATATTTTTATATTATACAATAACCTTACATTTACACATATAACATAATAAATATATAATAAATCACACAAGCAAATGAAAATAAGCCAAAACAAACAAAGAGCTAATAACGTCCATGTATATCCCAAAAATAATAAATATACAACTACTTAAAATCGCATCATGTGAAAAATAATATAGAAAAATAAAAAAATAAAAAATAAATTTTATACAAAACCTAAACCTACAAAAACGAACAAACTTGTGATCTAAATAAACACACCGCACTGCATACACATAAATAAACCATCCAAAATATCCAAAATAATAAATTCTGATTCCCATCCATAGGAAAACATACATGAAATAAAGAGAGATATAATGATGAACGAATTGGGACTACGAGATCACCTAATTTTTCACTTCAAAAGCAATGGTTTTAGAGAATCAATTTAGTCCAAAATCTAAAACTATTTTAGTAATTAATTAGTTTAATAATTGCTCTTAATTCATTGTTAATTATTGTTAAATTCATGTTCAAGGGTTAAAGAGTATTTATATATAGGGTAGCTTTGACACTCCAATTGGAAGTAAAATTCCCAAAATTCTATAAAAAATAATATACTAAATACTCTCCATAGAGAGCATTACACATTTCCTTTTATATTATAGTAGCTATTTTAGAACAGGATGAAGCTATATTGGAGACTGCCTTCCTTTCTCTTTCCAATTAGTTTCAATTTAACCAATAACATATTAGTGTTTTTAAACATATCTCTAACCATTCTAAATGATTCTATTACAAACTTCATTTTCCGTATCATAAATATATAATTGTGTAAATTTAGGTTTTTCATTTTCAATAGGCAAAAGAGAACCATGATAATTTTGTCCACATATTCTTAATACAAAAGGACCTGATTTTTTTATTAAATTCATAATCAATTTTACCTCCAATTAAAGAAAAAGTAAATAGAGTTGTAAATTAGTATATTTTCTCTAAATTAGATGAAATAGAGCCATTATCATTGCTTAATAATTTATCTAAAAAAAATTCAGGAGTTTGCTTTAGTCGTGGTATTTTTATTTTTCCTTGTTTACAATTAAAAAAAAGAAGTAAATAGACCTATCTCGTCTGCATAATTTTTTTAAACATTCATCAAGTCAATATAAGGCGCCATAATATGGGCATTCATTATTGGAAATTCTTAAATCAGATTTGGATAAATATTCTTTTTATGATGAAAAAGATTGGTTGAAAGAAATATGTTAGTACAAACTAAAAAAAAATAGTAGATGTAAAAAAAAAAAAACAAAATTATTTATTCATAAAGTATGAGATGCACTTTGGTTATGTGATTATACGTGAGATGCTAATTCTATATGAGAATTATCTTCTGATAATATAGGTAAAAGAGGGTCAACGTTGCGAATCATTTTGTTAGTCCGCAAAACATCTAATGAAGACATGTAATTGAAGTTAATTACGTTTTGTTTTTGTAAAAATTGATATTTATTACAAAAAAATATTAGTAATATGAAGGGTAAAGTAGTGATTAAGTAGTGTTAGAAGATTGAATGTTGGGATACTCTATATTAATTTTATTTTCTTCTGAAGAAGCATTTTGACGTGTCTGAAACATTGTGTGTAGAAATAGAAGTGAATGCAATAACCCTATTTCGTATCATAATCCTAATGAAACATAAATTAATTTCTGAATTGGAATATGCAATCTATAAAATATAAGAAAGTTTATCTATTCATATATAGATAACAAATTATATTGCATGTCTCATTAGATAAGGATATAAATTTATTCAAAATATAATTGTAGTGACATAATAAGTAAATGAAAAATATTTTAATAAAACATACCTATTTGGAAAGTCAAGACGTTACAAGTGGGAATTACAAATGTATAATGTACGTAACAGATAAAATTGGCTTCAAACTGCAAGTTAGAAAATACATTATAATAAGAATATATAATAAAAATTAAATAAAAAATCAATATCAACATAAATAAATAAGAAAACATTATTTTAAAAAGTATTAATAGTGTCATTATTCGAATTAAAATCCACACAAAATAAATTCTCATGTCACATTATGTTTTATTGAAGATTATAACACAAATTATGTTTACAAATACATATGGACTAATTCTAGAGTGTATCTGGTTTGTCTATAAATATATCTTTTGACCTACTATTATATATAATAAATAGGTAAAAGTTAACTTGCTATCTAAATTGTTCTTTTATTTAAAAACATGTAAGAGAATGCTAACAACTTTTTTTTTTCAATATTCTCTTCTTTATTAGTCAACTATTTTCAATAAAAAACATGTAATATTTTCTAGGTAAAATTAAATATAATAATTTTTTTTCTCTCATAATAATGATTAAAAAATTATAATCTAATTTTTTATTTAGCATTATATTTCTTCTCTTCTTTTACTTATATCTCACACCACTCTTTATTTTTTTTAATTTTTATATTAAAATTTAAAAAAATATATAGGAAAAATTATGAGAAATTTTTGGATTGATTTTTATACTAAGAACAAAAATTATTTTAAAATTATTAATAAAATAAAAATAGAATAAATGATAAAGCAAAAAAATTTTGATAATTAAGAGAATATTAATTTTATTTTTAAGGAAATAAAAAATCACAAAAAAATATAATATAAAATATAATCAATTTTCTCTTCCTTTTAGATTTTTCATTGTTCAAATTATTTTATTTTTTCTATATATTTTGTTTCATTTTTCTTCATGATTTTTTCTTTGTTTTAGATTTTCCATTGCTTGAATTATTTTATTTTTTCTGTATATTTTGTTTTGTTTTTCTTTATAATTTTAGTTTTTTTTTTATTTTCACTTTTTATTGGTTTTGAAATTATTTTTCATGCACATTATTTTTTTCATAAAATTGTGTTGCATAAGTTTCAATATAAAAGTCATAAAAAATATTTTGCACTTGGATATATATAGCATATAAATTAATTTTGACTTAATTTTTTTAAAATTAAAACTATTATTTGTAATATCAAATAGATAGTAAGTGTAAGACTATTGTATAGAGTATCGTTTGTATTCTCAAAAACCAGTTAAAAAATATCTTTTATTTTTCTTAATTTTTTAAATTTTAATAAAAAAGTGTAAGACAAAGAATAAAAAATGGTTTTTTATATGAGCAAAGAGAAAATAAAGAATGATAAATAATAAAATAAATTTTAATATTTTAGTCATTATTATGAGAGAGAAAATAAAATTACTATATTTAATTTTATTTAGAAAAGAGATTACATATTTTTTATTGAAAATAATGGACTAATAGAGAATAAAGTATTAAAAGAGAGTGTTGCTAGTATTTTTCAACATGTAATTATTGACTAATTAAAGTGAATTTTATAACAAATGGACTTGAATACCATATTTATGATTTAACTTTATATTTAGGATTTAATCTTTAAATTGTATAATTTTCATTTAAATAAGTGACTTATTATTTTTAGTTTATAAATTAATTCATATTTAAATTTTATTTTAAAATCTAAAAAATTCATATTTCATATCACAATAAATATTATTTCCTTCATTTTAGCTTACAAATTAATTCATTATATAAAATTTATTTTTAAACCTAAAAAATTTCAGATTTCATAAGATAACGGTAATAAATATTATTTCCTTCATTTTAGCTTATAAATTAATTTATCATATAAATTTTATTTTTAAACCTATAAAAATTTAGATTTCACAAGATAATGAATACGTTATTATCTTTATTTAATCTTTAGAAAATTAATAATTAAAAATATAGATATCTCTTTATGCTTTATTTTATTTTTTCTTTTTAATTTTCTCTTCGTCTATTATGGAATGATATATATAAATGTTTCTTCATTCATGCACAAAAAATTAGAAAATTTCTACCTTTATTAATACAATTTGTTTTACTATATATATGATTTAAATATTAAAAATTATAGTTTATAATATATATGACATATAAGAAATTATAAATTTATTCATTTACTGATCTATAACTTATTTTTGTAAAAAAAAAATATGATGTATAAAAATATATTTTTTTTATAAAAAAATATATGAGGTGTCTTTTTATCTTTATTTTAAGCTTAATAAATCTACAATAAAAGATAAATTTAGTTTACATACTCAACTCTTATATTATAGATTTAGTATAATAATATATATAGTATCATAATAAATTTAATCTTTGAGATTCTACAATTTATTCTTTTATTGATAGAGAAAATTTCTTTCATATAATATAATGTTTATATTTATAACTATTAATTTAATAAACAATAGAATTAATTAATTTTTAATATATTTTTTAATTTTAAAATCAAAGTAGAAAATAATATTTAAAAAACTATTTTATACTATATAATTATTTTTTCAAAAAACTGACAGAAATCAAATATTTTTAAAAATTATTTATTTAAAAAAAATTAAAATTAAAATAATTAAATTCAACTTTATTATATATATATATATATATATATATATATATATATATATATATATATATATATATATATTGAATAATATGGATAACTTTAGTCAAGATCACCTTTAGAAAATATTATACTAATAAATATTAAATTGATAATCTATTTTAGAATTTTTTTTATTTATATTTATATTTGTATATGTTAGTTAATGATATAAAATAAAATAATCATAATTATCAAATCAAATGAGAAATAACTTATTAAATAAGTTGCAAGCTAAACTATTAAAATTTAGTAGATAACTGGTAATTTCATTTAACGGTTAAAATTAAAAGTAAGTGAATTAATGGTTTTAAAGTCTAAGGTTTATCTATAAACTAGATGCATTTTATAATGTCTCATATTATAAATATAATAAAATATATGTTATTTCATATCTACTAATTTTTTTAATCATATATCATTAATTATTTCTTAATTTTATTATTACATAATTACAAAACATATATTGTATGATTAGTATGGGACATAAATAATTAATTATTAAAAGATCCAACAAAGAGAAAATGCTGAAAAATGGAAGGAGATATATTAAAGAAAAAGGTGTAAGTAAAGTTACCTAATTGTGCTTGCAAAAAAAAATTAAAACACTATTTTATTACATTACATTTATACTATATTTCTTTTTTAATGGAAAATTTTGTTTAGCGATTTTGTTCAAGTACAACTAAGCCAACTGAAGACTTATATTCCAATTCGTTAAATTCCATCCAGGGATTGATTAGGCAAAAAGAAATAAATTAGGCTAAAAAAGTATAAAGAAAAAATAACTATAATAAAAAGTAAAATTAAGAAACAAAAATTACTAAAATAAAATGTTAAGTATGCGAAAACTCTTAGAAGTTAAATTAGTTAGATTTATAATTGAATAAAATTCTCTCTTTTTGAAGATGAATACTAGTCTATCTCTACATTATACATATTCTTTCATTGGGTCAGTTGTCTTATCAATTTAGTGGCACATTTGCTAGCTAGGGTATCTAAATTACATGCAATATTTCATGTTAACGACAACAAAATTGAAGGAGAAGAGAGATTTTATATATATTGTTGTGTTTTGTAAAATCTAAAGAATTGTTTATAAAGAGGGATAATATGTTAAATATAATTTAGGAATATTCACAAACATAATCTTATCATTAACATCCCCTTCAAACTGAAAGGGGTGAAGAATCCCTGGTTGAATATAATGGCAATGAAAGAAAGAATAACATGACTTTGAAAGTATGAGCTTTAAGGTGTAGTTATCAAATGTTGCATGTGGAAATGAGGATGATTGAATGACGAAGTGGACTCCCAAAGCTCTTATGGGCCATGCCTCAAACTCCTTAAGAAGTTAGTATCCTAGATGACCAATTAGCTTGGTGGACATGGACTTTTTTTCATTCATAAATTTTGGCAATATATGATGCTGACTGCTGAGTTGGTATTTCTAAATCCATAGCTTTGTCCCCATTTTTGCCTTTGGCTCCTACAAGTCGGCGCCTGAAATTCCTTTTCAAGAACCGGGAAAATTCCTTTTCCCTCTTTCCCTCTTTGCACATGACAATTTTGACCAACTTTGCCTTCAAAATTTTCAAACAAAATTTAACCCACCCGCCTGCGAACTGCAAACTCAAATTAATCCAATCCAATTCAACCATTCAAATCTTAAATTTTAGATTCAAAACAAAGAAATCTTAACAAATATTTAACCGTCTCCCTCCAAATCTCAATATGAAACCCATCAAAGTTTTCCCTTCAAATACTCAGTCTCATACACACACTCTCCCTCTTAACACATAACCCACCAAATCAAATGGAGCAGTCCACCAATCTTTGTAACAATAGCAACAAAGAAAATATTCCTCCTTTTCCTTCAAAAAAGGCTAACCTATTTCATGAAAATGTGCATTCATCCAAGAAAGGGTTTAAAAGAAGAGTTAGGCAGCCTCTTGAGGACATCACCTACTTCTGCAGAAGCTCTATTCAGTTAATTTTAGCTCAAGATTTTGATTCTTCTTCACCTCTATCTGTTTCAGATTGTTCTTCAGATTCCAAGAAGAGAAAAACTTGTGAGGAGGTAGATAATGTGTCAGCTCTGCCCAGTGCCAAATCACTGAGATTTGGTTTTAGATAGCAATACATTGATTATTATTAGAAAAAGTGGGGAAATGGAAAAATTCATATTCTGGGTTTCATTTGTATGGTTGAATGCTCATCAACTATATTATACTTACAGTCATCAGATAGATTAAATATACAACATTTATCAGATCCTTTTTATCTCGTATTTCCTTCAAATCAAGATTTTAGTTATGGCTGCTTGCTGCTATAGATTTTAGCTTTGGATTCTTGGGTATTTTTATTTTTTCCCTCACAAACTTGAAAAATTGCAGTAAATACTGTTGCCCAATTGAAAAATTTATGAATGTGTATGAGCATGATGAATTGATTGACTTGAACAGGATATTCAACACCTTGATGATTAGCTTGTGTTTGTGTTATAATCTCCATAAGAGTGTATGAGTTTTCTCTTTATAATTTTGTTTGTAAGAATTGAGTTTTTTAAGATTGTGGAAACTTCTGTAAAGGTTTGATTTTCATCTAAAATGAATGAAGTTAGTGTAGGAATTCAAGAATAAGTCTTCGAGTTAGAGGACTTACCCTGGGTTTGGCCGAACCTCTATAATTTTTCTTTCTTTTTTTTTTTTTGTTAATTTTGCATGATTTGTTAACTTTTATTGATTGCAGGGATTAATCAAAAAATTAATTAATGTTGAAGAACTCAATTCATCCCCTCTTGAATTGCACATTGGGACAACACGTTCTAGTAAGTCAATTACTTAGGCTCAAATTTGGGAAATCTCTTTCGGTAAATGAGTATATCCTTTTTGCTTTACTTGACTTGATTTGTCCCTTCGTGTGTGACTCCAAGTGAATCCCAAATTTTCATTACAGTATTGCACATGGAAATCTTATTGTACTCACTTCGGCTTAAAGCACAAAAGAGATCAGGAATAGCTTTGTCATTCAAAGCAAATAGTTTTTTTATCTTGTTACAACCACTCCTTAGGCTTTTCAATTTGCCTTCCATCAACGATCTTTGTTGGCTTAAAAGGACCATTTTCTACCACATCCTATAGATCTATACTTTCTAACCTTAAAAAAATATACATTTTATTTTTTCAATAACTATAATCATGACCGTTAAAAAAAAACATCTTACTACTGATTGCCTTTTATTTGATGAGTTTGATGGAGTTGTCATCACTCTTTTTTTTAAGATAAACCGTTGAACTAGAGTCCAACTCTAATACTAATTATTATCCAAATGTGCAATTCAAAAGGGATGGTGAATTGAGTTCATTCATAGAGGGTTGGCCAAACCCAACCTACATTCTTTCACCCAAGATTTCTTAAGTAATTATGCTAACTTGATTCTTTTTAGGTGGAAATCAAATATTTACAAATTTTTTCACAATGGCTATATCCCCACAATCTTACAAACCTAATGCTTACAAGTGTAATACTTCTTATCAACCTATAGACAAAATTACAAAAAGAAAACTCACTCTTTTTAGAAGCACTTCTCCCAAATCTTTATATAGAGATTTTCCACTTGAAACACTTCCCACAAGCCTTTAGGTATGCTTTTTTCTCTCTTAATTCCCTTCGGATGATTTTTATGAACACTTAAAAAGAAAACTAAAATTCCCAATAATAAATATTTCTAGCTTTTCTCTCAAATTCTCTGCACTCTAAGCTCTTTGTGTGTATCTTGAATCCTTTTAGAGACCCATTATGTAGTCTTCAATCCAAGACCATAAGATGGAAATAATCATTTTTGAAGATTTGAATCGTCTTTCTTTCTTTAGTAAAGATTAATAAAATTTGTATAATCTTATCAAAAATTATAATTTTTAAAAATTAAATTTCACCATAAAGAAGGAAATATATTCAAATAACATACAAGGATAGAGAATATCTCGATCCTAAATTTTAAATTCTAAATTGTAAAAAGTCAAATAAATTTACTCTAGCATCCCACAAAAATCACAAAATCACTTCCACATTATACAGAAGTAGGCAACGTCTGAGAAACATTTGTAAAAACTAAAAATTGCCCCTACTAATTATAGGGACAATAAATCAAATCGAAGGAAAAGAATTCTAAAAACTTATTTTGTTAGAGTATGCATATTCTGTCTAAATTGAATATATATATATATATATATATATATATATATATATATATATATATATATATATATATATATATATATTAAAGGAATAAAAAAATATTATATAAGTAAAATAATTTATATGATATTTTTTATTTAAATAAGAAAATTCCCTGTAACCTTTATACAGTTTAGCTATTGCAGCTTCCACGTCATGGGCTTCACTTACCCATTAATTTTTCCTACCTAATTAACTTCATAAAAAAATAATAATAAAACCTTCATCAAGAGAATTTCCAATAGGGCATAATCCCTCCATAGTCCAGCTCAGTCACTGGAACGTAGAAGTCATCAGTGAACCATATTTTCTTCTTTATTTGTGTGACAGAGAAGACATTAGCTGTTGATTAACAATTAATTAATATTCATAATCAAATGGATTCTGACTCTATATATATCAAAGTTTCATAGTTTAAACATTTAAATTTTCAATAACAATAATAGTTCAATTAATTAATACAAGCATTTTCTGATTCGAGAATGTTGATGGTTGGGAATCAATAATCAATTGTATCAAAAGTATAGTGCAATTACCGGTAACCTAAATTTATGAAAGTAACGATGACTTATATTGTTGTGATGTGGCGAAAATTGAAAACGAATAGAATATACATCACAAAGGTCGCTTACTAAACAAGATTTTAATTAGATCCGTACATATATTTGCACTTTCATTTTTTTTATATAAAAGTCCAATTGAAGATTCAAACTCGAGACAACTATATAAAATGAGGGCAAAATCTTACCTAATTTTCACCAATTTCACATAAAAAAAGAAAAAAAATATTCACTATATAATGAAATTCATTAAGTGTGAATTTGTACATAAGAAAATTATGACTAGTTTAATTATAATTTCTAATATTTATTTGTTATATATTAATAACTTATTAATGTTAAAATTAATTTAATGACATAAATATTTTATATTTAATTAATTTTATAATGATAATCTAATCTAAATCAAAGGTAAAATAAAAAAAATTACCAGCTTCTAAGAAAAAAAATGGAATCAGAATTAATTATCAACAAATTTTGTATCGGAAAATGTGGTTCACATTTGTTATGATCAAGGTGTAAAATAATCATCATCACTTGCATCCAACTGGCTTTGTTCTTTGCCAAGTTCTCTGGCAATCATAGTTTTTATATATCGATTGCTCTCATTTCTATCAAAGAATATATATTCGATCCTCTATCGAAAAATAAAAATAAAAAATAAAAATAAAAATAAAAAATAAAAATAAAAATAAAATAAGAAAAAAAAGAAAAATTATAAAAATAAAATGTTGAAAGCAACTTTCCAAGAATCGAAAGGCCAACCATGATAATAATTAATAAAAATACTTTGGTTAGAAATTAATAGAGGACATGCATGCTTATCTGTTCGCACTTACAAATCTAATCATAAGCATTGAAAACATTCTTTTCTTTTACTAATGTTCTTTCATGAACTTATTGTGTTGTAGGTACAAGCATTTTCGATTAACATGATAGGTTCAACACCCATTTAGCAAGATTCTTAGCAGACATTTGTGGCTGCCATCATCCTTTTCTTTTATTTCTTTAATTTTTTTTTCTGGATATCGATTACAGATTCAAGGAATTTAATTCCCATTATATATATAGACATATAATTAATTAAAAAAGAACGAATTTGTACAGATAAAAATTGCATATATTTATGAATCAAAAGAAAAAAATAAAGTTCCATGTGAAATTTAGGACTAATTAAGTTAGATTAGATATATAGAAACTGATTCTTCAAGAGATTGAAAAGTCACATTCATGCATATTAATTATGTCAATTAGGCTACATTCTTAGAATAGAGTTTGAGATTTTTATCAGAAATTCTAAGGAAAACATTAGTATATTTTGTTAATAACCAAATTGCACTACCAAAAAAATTATATATTTGGTTATATCCATCCATAAGCAAAAAATAAATAAAATAAATAGCAAATAACACACAATATGCAATTAAGAAGTTTGATTGTACTTAATTAATTAACAGTGTTTTATACCTCAGCATAAGTGCTTTAGTGGGATGATCATTTCCTCTTGTCAGCAACTCGATCAGTTATCTGTACTCATATCCTTAGCTTTCACCCTATTGACTCTACGCCTATGATATTAATGGATAGAATCAAACAATACAATAATTTTTAATTGTTATAATTATCTTAACTTCAAAATATATACGTACCACAGCAAGCCCTTCATCCTGTTAAAATCCTTCATCGGCTGGATATATAAATAAAATCCTCCTGGTAATATGGTGTGATGACAGAAATGCCATAACACATGCACAGAAGAGAAATGAAAGATTAACACAAGATTTTTCGTGGTTCAGTTTTATAATCTACAGGCAAGGCGGAGAAAAAAATTTATTATGAAAGACAATCGATTACAATAATAATATAAATAGTATTTATGCAGATCCATTCCAATACATACCTCAGAAAAAATTCAATTAGGGTTATAATTCAGGATACCCAAATCCAAGCCATAATCAATAGTTAGTAATCAAGATTTCCATGGGGACGTAGATTGAGGCTACTAAGAAACAGAGTCTCAAGAGTGACGTTAGACTCGAAAATTAGGATGATATTCATGGAGATAACGATTCTCTCGGACATCTAATTTGTGCATATGCGTGTGCATGCACATGCGACAAGCAACATTACTGGCATCTAATTGCTAAGAAGTGGCTGTCTTAGTCATCAAAATTCAACCCTAAATGATTCATAGAAGAATACAAAGAACCCGCATTTGTTTTGAGCTTAGGAAAACCTAATACAGACAAAAGCTGAACTCAAAAGTTCTTTTGACTTATCGAATTTCAAGAATCCCCATTTTTGGTGTCCTTTCGGTCTCTAGAACGTTCAAAGCGCTGCAAACATGACAAACAAAATTAAGCAGTTGATGACTAGGAACACACTGATTATTGTCAAAGACATCACGTTATGGGCTTTAAATTATGGATTGTTGAATATCCCTCAATTAAAACCTAGTAACTATGTGAATCTGAATCCTCTTGTAGATATAATGCTAATTTTCTTTGTTTGAAAATTTTATCTTAATGAATCAGACAGCTCATAGTTGAATGGGTATTGGCTGTACTAGGCTACTAGCTATATATACCTAGTAGAATTAGTCTCTACTACTTGTGCGAGAGATATTGGGTACTGCACCATATACAAAACAAGTTTCTCCAATATTTTTGTTAGAAAACAAATATTAAATAATTATGTAAGGATATATAAACAACCTATATTTATACTAATAAAAAAGAAATATAATAAATGAGCAATATACACAATTAATAAAGAAAATACACATTAGTTGACCCAAATATCTATTATTATTGTAATGCCTTTCCAAATAGGAGAACCCTATAAATTAATTAATTAAGAGTAACTTTGATCTCCACTTTTTTTGTTTTTTTTATAAAAAATATAGAATAGCAGATCAATCATATCTATATATAGAGGTGGACTTGAAATGAGTGGCTACACTACTACTACTACTACTATAATTTTTAGAGCTTTAATATAGCTAGATAAGAAGAAGAGAAATATGGCAAGTTTGAAGTTTTGGGTATGCCTTATTTTGCTTTTTCTTACATTAACCAAACCATCAAAAAGTAGACTACTTGTGCCTAATTACCCTCATCATGAAAGGAAAAACTTAGCCGCAGTTGTTCAAGAATTGGAAGAAATACAAAAAGAACTGAAGAGGAGGTTGGGGGACGAAGAGATGGCTCAGTACTTTAATGAATCCAAGAGAGTGAGTCCAGGTGGTCCGGACCCTAAACATCACTAGAAAACTAATCCACACCATTGAAGATCAGGCAGAAAGGCAGTGGTCAGTGCAAACCTAAGTGATCCTATTTCCCTTTTTTTTACACACCATTGGATTACATCTCCAACTTAATTATTCCTCACCTAGTCTCGGTTTATGATGCTATTTATGTGTCGAGCCAATAATAAAATATCATAAATAAGTAATCTTTTATATGATATATTTTTTTAATATTGACTCATCCTTCAATATAATTATGAACTAAATTTAGACAAGTAAAATTTTTAGAATTAGTTTTTCTGTATTCGGTCTTGTCAATGAATTAGACCTGAGGTTTTTTAGTGATATAGTTGCTTATGTTGAGTCAATACCTTTAGTATTGCTCATCAACTAATGCAATTGTATAATTTGTGAATCGTACGTTTAGTGGAAAAATTATATTCTGAAAAATATCTCCTTTTTGTGGGTGTTTAATACGTGAAGATTACTATTAAAATAATATTCATTGATGCTTTAAGAAGCATGTAATGAGCCAGCAATGGTTGATGCAAGGACAGTACGTAGTAGTTTATTGTTAAGGGAGGGAAAGCTCAATGTAACAGAGTTTCCAATTTTCCATATCCCCGACTAGTGAGGAGCCTCACTATAGGGAAAATTCATTGCCAATTTAATTACTTAGGCGAGAGGAACAATTGGTGACAGAATTTCCATTTAGGGAGGGAATTCGGGCCTATTTATGAGTAACGAGCTGAGTGACTGAAGTGGATTTGGATTCCCTCAATCTCACTCCAACATAACCTATTATGTTAAAATGATCTTAGTTATTCATTAATTAACGGCTAAGATTAAATTTTATTAAATATAAATAGATGATCGAGTTTAAAAATTTAAGAAGAAATAAATTATTTAATAAAAATTTAACGTCAACCGTTCGTTTATGGATTAATATTAATTTTAACATGATAGATCTTATTAGAGCGAAGTGAGGAGATTCTAATCTTCCTATGTTGCTTGTTAATCCATCTAAATTACTTTTCACTTTGGAATATGATGATGCTTATTTTCCTAGAGGCAACCAATAAGGATTTTGTGACTGGATTAGGATTAAGTAAGAATCATAATCGTAAAAGGTCTAATTCCAAGAAATAAGAGTTCAGATGTATATAAATATCGAGTAAAAGTGTACAAATCGTAGTAGTGGGATAAAGACATAAATACCCTAATTAGCAATGAGATGAAATCAAACTCTTCCAAAAATATTTTTTTCTCAGTCATTTTCCACTTTTATACCTCCATATAAACGGTTAAACAAAAAAAATTCTAATGATTTAAAAAAAAAGGGTAAAACTGGAAACTCAGATTATTATAAAAAAGGTATTTTGTCCATAAAAAATAAGGTAAAAAGAATTAAAAAAAAAAAAGGTATATGGTGTCATTTTTCTATGGACATGATATGGGTAAAGTAGAGTTCAAAATTTCACAGTCTCTGCGGTTAGCCCATGATTACGGGACATTTGCAATATCCGTCCAACTAACAATTGTCTGCTGCGTTTCCCGCGCTGCATGACTTTCTATGGAGAGTTCATCAAACGCCACTATCGCCTACTTTACCTTCTTCAAGCCTGCACAAGGGCTCGTTCCCTTGACACAACAAAACCTCTCCATGCACTCACAGTCACACTTGGGCCGAACCCAAACCAACCCACCTTTCTCTGCAATAACATCATCTCCCTGTATGCATATCTCGGTGAATTGCCGATGGCTCGTAAAGTGTTTGATAATATGCCCCGAAGGAGCGTTGTATCCTATAATTCAATGATTAGTTCTTATTGCAGGTATAATTATTTAGAGGAAGCTTGGGGAATTTTTTGTCAACTGAAAGGTTACGGCTTTAGGCCCAATAACTTCACTTTTTCTGGGTTATTGTCGTGTGCATCAATGGATCTTTGTCGTGGGCTTCAGTTACAGGCATTATCAGTGAAGAATGGGTTGTTTTTCTCTGATGTTTTTGTGGGTACTGCTTTGTTGGGTTTGTTCGGTAGGTGTGCCTGGTTGGATGAGGCGTTCCATGTTTTTGAGGATATGCCTAGTAAGAGCTTGGTGACATGGAATTCGATTATATTTTTGTTTGGGCATCACGGCTGTGTGAAAGATTGTATGCTTTTGTTTAGTGAGCTTGCTAGAAATGAGGGTTGTTTATCTGAATGTTCTTTTGTCGGTGTTTTGTCTGGATTAGTATGTGAGAAACATTTAGAATTTGGAGTACAAATACATGGTTTAGTCATTAAAAGCGGTTTTGACTGCAAAGATTCAGTTTTGAATTCTCTTATCAATGTGTACGCAAAATGTGCAAGCCTACACCTAGCAGAAAAATTGTTTGAGGAAGCGAGTTGTAGGGATGTTGTGACATGGAACACAATGATTAGTGCCTTGGCCAAAAAGAAGCAGCCAAGCAAAGCGTTGCATTTCTTTTTGAAAATGTCTAAGGATGAAATCAAGCCTAACCAGATGACATTTTTGAGTCTCATTAGCTCTTGTGCCAATTCTCAGGTCTCAAAATATGGAGAATTTGTACATGGAAAAATTATCACTCATGCTCTTCAATCTGATGTTTATATCGGCAGTGCCTTGGTGGACTACTATGCTAAACGTGACAGGTTGGATGATGCCCTGCATTGTTTTAACAGTATATATGAGAAAAATGTGGTTTCATGGAATTCCTTAATTCTAGGTTATGCAAATAGATGCTCCTCTGCTTCTATTTCCTTGCTCATGAAAATCCTTCAATTGGGATATGAACCTAATGAGTTTTCGTTTTCAGCTGTTCTTAAGTCATCATCCACTGTAGAGCTACAGCAGCTTCATTGTCTAATTATAAAAGTGGGCTATGAGAATAATGAATATGTCTTGAGCTCTCTTATAACCTCTTATGGCAGGAACGGTCTGATATCTAATGCTCTGGTCTTCATTACAGTTTCTGAAACAGCGCTTGCTACTGTTCCCTCTAACATCATTGCTGGAATCTATAACAGAGCTGGCCAATACCACAGAACAATTATGTTGCTTTCTCAGCTTGAAGAGCCAGACAATGTTTCTTGGAACATTGTAATTGCAGCTTGTGCTCGCAATGGTAATTATAGAGAGGTTTTGGAACTCTTCAAATACATGCTTATGGCTCAAATCCGTCCAGATAATTATACTTATGTGAGCATTCTAAGTGTCTGTTGTAAAATTTGCGATCTTGCTTTGGGTAGTTCTGTCCACGGTTTCCTCATAAAGTCTAATTTCAGTTCCTGCGATACATTTGTTTGTAATGTATTGATAGACATGTATGGAAAATGTGGGTGCCATGAAAGTTCAGTAAAAATCTTTAACATTGTGACAGATAAAAACCTTATCACATGGACAGCTCTAATTTCAGCCCTTGGAATTAATGGTCGCGCCCGTGAAGCATTAGAAAAGTTCAAAGAGATGGAATATCTAGGGCTTAGACCTGATAAGGTTGTTTTCATTGCAGTCCTTGCAGCATGCAGACATGGTGCTTTAGTGAAAGAAGGAATGGAATTGTTTGAGAAACTGATTAGTTATGGTATTAAGCCAGAAATGGATCATTATCATTGTTTGGTGGACTTGCTGGCCAGGCATGGACATATTAAGGAAGCGGAGAAATTAATTTCTGGCATGCCTTTCCTACCAAATGCCCTCATATGGCGCAGTTTCCTCGAAGGCTGCAAGAGATATGGAATCAAAGAGAATCAAGTAGTGTGAGCATAAACTTAAAGCTTGTCTATTGAAATGTTGGCAAGATGAAGAGAATTGATCAGCGAGACATGTAAATTGAAATTTGTTCCATGTTTTAGTTCACTAAAGATTCCTCTTGTGATGTGAACTTGGAATTTCATGTTGCCTAAAGTCTGCACTTCTCAAGATGAAGAAAAACCTCACACATCGTGAATTTTCAAGGCAGATTGTGTATTTTGGCTGATGTTGCAAATTTATGCTCACATGACAGGGATGGAGGCCAAACAGCATTAGGGGAAAACCAAAATGATTAGTTCTTTTCAGGTGCAATGCGTGCCTATTGTTACCACTTAATCTCGTAATATTTATCAATCACAAGTCTTAAAGCCTCGTATTATGTGGACAGCAACTACAGCATGTTCGCATAAACACATTAACAACAAAGCCAAAATTTTCCTTAAATTATCAAGCAAAAAGCTCAATTTGGACCATCTGCTTTTGCTATTGGTATAAGCCCAAGGCTTCCCTTTCATCAAGGGACATGGAAGCAATGCCTCTCCAACTTTCTTCAATTTTCAACCCTGATTATACTCTAAGTTGATTTTGAACGCTGATTTTGTCAACATATTATAAGTCAATCTAGAGAAAAAAAATATATGATGAATTTATCATTGCATGGATATGTTGATCATCTTTTCTATTGTGAATTTGATGCACATGATTGAAAATGAATAATATAAACTAATTTTGTGCTCTTGGGATACTAATGTCACGCCCCGCAAAGGTTCATACGGGATTTCCCGCACATTTACATTTTGGCACATATATGTAATATTCTAAAAGACCATTGTAAACCGTTAGATTAAATGGATCGTGGCCGTCCATTTCGGTAGGTAGGAATTAATCCTAGCCCTCCATTTGTTAGGTGGGAATCAATCCTAGCCATCCATTTTGGTAGGTGGGAGTTGATCTTAACCATTCATTTGGTAGGTGAGAATCAATCCTAGCCATTCATTTGGTAGGTGGGAGTTAATCCTAACCATCCATCTGGTAGGTAAGAATTGATCTCGGTCATCCATTGAGGAGGTGGAGGCCTATATATACCTTATGTAAATTCATTTGTAATCATTCAATCAATTCAAGCATTTCAAGTAATACAAAGCTTTTCTCTCAAACTCTCTTGTGTTCTTATCTTGCTATTGAATCTTCTCGATTTCTAAGTTCCGTTCTATTCTCTTTGGAGTGCTTTTATCGGTTTGGAAGGCAGACTTAGTGCAACGGACCGTGCTAAGTGCCGCACGATTGCTAATTAAAGTCTAGGGTCGTGACAGTTGGTATCAGAGCCAAGGTTTGAAGCTTTACTACCTTTGGCATAATGAAGGCTACTGCCCCAGCTACACCTAGTGTGGAAGTTCCACCAATGGAACGCGGTCGTGAGGAAGTTCGGAAACCATCTAAAGAATCTTGAGCCAAGTCGAAAGACATGATTTCTAGCTTGGAAGCACGTGTTGTGAGTGCTCAGGACAACTTGGGAGAGTTGTTCGACCGAGTAGACAATTTGGAGGAACGTTGCAGCGGCTTGGAGGCCGAGGATGCGGAGATCCATGCAGCAGTCAAGATGTCACTCAACGAGCTAGATGGTGGGTTAAGGAAAGAGATTGATGGGCTGAAGTCCGAACTTGTTAAGGTACATGATCTTTTCCAAAGAGAAATTTCCAATGTGTTGCTTAGAGTTGAGGATATGGGTGGTGATCTAGCACTATGCAAACGGGCTATGGCCTCGGGAACCAATACAACCACTATCATTGAGGCCAAAAAAGTGGAAGTTCCTAAGCCAAAGACTTTCAATGGTGCTCGGAATGCTAGGAAAGTTGAGAACTTCATATGGGGGCTGGATCAATACTTTGAGGCTACTGGCGTAACGGACCATGCCAGTAAAATCCGAACTACTGCCATGTACTTGACCGACACTGCTATGCTGTGGTGGAGACGAAGGCATGGAGATGTGCAACGTGGGGTGTGCACAATTGATACCTTTGAAGACTTCAAAAGGGAGTTCAAAAGCCAATTCTTCCCCGTAAATGCTGAGGAAGAGGCGAGGGGCCGACTTCGACGACTGAAGCAGATGGGTAGCATAAGGGAGTATGTGAAGGAGTTCACAACCTTGCTGCTAGATGTCCCTGACACATCGGACAAAGATGCATTATTCTTGTTCATGGATGGTCTCCAATCATGGGCTAATCTTGAGCTCAAACGACGTGGTGTCCAAGACTTATCTTCAGCCATTGCCGTTGCTGAAAGTCTTATTGATTACTCCTCAAACAAAGAAGGCTCGAGGCCAGCTGATAGAAAGTTTGTTGGAGCAAGGAATGGGGGAGGCCATGCCAAGAGTCAAAACCATAAAAATCACAAAGAAGGCTATTCATTCAAGTCCCGAGACAAAGGGAAGGAAAAGGAAGAACGTGGTGCCTCAAAGACCCGTGTGACATGCTTCATATGCGACGGACCGCATTGGGCACGAGAATGTCCCAAAAGGAAGACACTGAATGCTTTAGTTGCCTCCACTCATGATAAAGAGAGAAGTGAGGCAGATGACGGTGCAAAGATGGGATCCTTGCGGTTGCTCAGTGCATTGCGGAGTGGCCCGACGAACCCCAAGGGACTCATGTTTGTGGATGCATCCATCAATGGGAAATTCGCCAAAGCCTTGGTCGACACAGGTGCATCTCACAACTTTGTTTCACTAGATGAAGCCAAGAGACTTGGTCTCAAGGTTGCCAATGGAGGTGGCTCCCTCAAAGCAGTTAACTCGGCTGCACGACCTCTCCAAGGAATTGCCCGCGGAGTGAAGGTCAGTCTCGGTGCATGGACTGGCCAAATGGATTTATCTGTGGCACCCATGGATGATTTCTCGGTGGTATTCGGCATGGAGTTCTTGGATCAGGTTAGAGCTTTCCTTGTTCCATGTTCAAACTCTATGTGCATTATGGATGGACCAAAGGCTTGTCTAGTACCGACGGAGAGGACCACCAAGCCTACTACCCAAGCTCTCTCAGCACTTCAATTCAAGAAAGGATTGAAGAGGGAAGAAGAGAGTTACTTGGCCATTCTAAAGGAGTATGATGATGATGAAGCATCACCACAACCAAGCTTGCCAACGGAGGTGCAAGTTGTCTTGGATGAGTTCCAGGATGTGATGCCGGAGGCGTTACCAAAACAGTTACCCCCAAGGAGGGAGGTGGACCATGAAATTGAGTTGGAGACTGGCACAAGACCACCAGCCATGAGTCCTTATCGGATGGCAAACTCGGAGTTGGCAGAATTGCGGAAGCTACTCAATGAGCTGTTGGATGCTGGTTTCATTAGACCATCCAAAGCCCCATTTGGTGCCCCGGTGCTCTTTCAGAAAAAGAAGGATGGTTCACTGAGAATGTGCATTGACTACCGCGCTCTAAACAAGATCACGGTAAAGAACAAATATCCTATCCCACTCATTGCTGATTTGTTTGATCAATTGGGGAACGCAAGATACTTCTCCAAGTTGGACTTGTGGTCGGGATACTACCAGGTGCGCATTGCAAAAGGGGATGAGCCGAAGACTACATGTGTAACAAGGTACGGTACTTATGAGTTCCTTGTTATGCCCTTTGGTCTCACAAATGCACCTGCTACATTTTGCACTCTCATGAATAAACTCTTCCATCCCTACCTCGATCGGTTCGTGGTAGTATATCTTGATGATATTGTGATATATAGCCGGACTATGGAAGAACATCTTGAGCATTTGAAGAAGGTGTTTGAAGTCCTCAGAGAAAATGAGCTATATGTTAAAAGGGAGAAATGTTCCTTTGCCCAAGATGAGGTGATGTTCTTGGGTCATGGGATAAAAGATGGGAAGTTGATGATGGATGGAGACAAGGTGAAAGTCATCCAAGAATGGGAACCTCTTACTAAGGTCCCCGAGTTACGGTCTTTCCTTGGACTTGTGAACTACTACCGGAGATTCATCAAGTCATATTCAGCAAGAGCAGCTCCACTAACAGACCTACTCAAGAAGAACAATACTTGGGAGTGGACAAACAAGTGCCAAGCCTCATTTGATGACTTGAAAAGGGCCATTACCGAAGAACCAGTTCTTTACTTGTCAGACCCTTGTAAGATGTACGAGTTGCATACTGATGCCTCAGACCTTGCCATTGGTGGAGTATTGATGCAAGATGGGCACCCGATAGCATATGAGAGCCGCAAGCTCAATGACACTGAACGCCGCTACACAGTGCAAGAAAAAGAGATGACTGCTATCATCCATTGTCTAAGGGTGTGGCGACATTACTTGTTGGGTTCTCACTTCGTGATCATGACAGACAATGTAGCAACTAGCTACTTTCAAACTCAAAAGAAGTTGAGTCCCAAACAAGCTCGGTGGCAAGACTTTTTGGCAGAATTTGACTACAAGCTTGAATACAAGCCCGGTAAGGCCAATGTGGTGGCTGACGCACTGAGTCAAAAGGCAGAATTAGCAGCTTTGAGTAGACCAAGCAGTCCCTTGCTGGAGAAGATCAAAGAAGGGTTGGAGCATGATGCCCTGACTCAAAACCTCCTTGTAAAGACAAGGCGATTTTGGCAGAGTGACGGACTACTTTATGCCAAGAAAAATCGCATCTACGTTCCTAAGTGGGGGAACTTGAGGAAAGAACTGATCAAGGAATGCCATGATTCATTATGGGCTGGACACCCAGGCATGAAACGCACCCTTGCCTTGATCAAGTCTATTTACTATTGGCCTCAACTGCGGGATGATGTTGAAGTCTATGTTAGAACTTGTCTTGTTTGCCAACAAGACAAAATAGAGCAGCGTGCACCCGGTGGCTTGCTAGAACCGTTGCCTATTTCGGAGAGATCATGGGAGAGTGTCTCGATGGACTTCATCACTTGCTTGCCAAAATCAGAAGGCTTTGGCAGTATAATAGTGGTCATTGATCGCTTCAGTAAGTATGCAACATTCATACCTGCCTCGGCGGATTGCACTGCTGATGAGACTGCACGGTTGTTCCTTAAGCATGTTGTGAAGCATTGGGGAATCCCATCCAATATCGTGAGTGATCGAGACCCACGATTTACTGGGAAGTTCTGGACAGAATTGTTCAAGCTGTTGGGATCAGACTTGAACTTCTCCACAAGCTTTCATCCGCAAAGTGATGGGCAGACGGAACGTGCCAATGCACTACTGGAGCTGTATCTTAGGCACTTTGTTAGTGCCAACCAACATGATTGGGCTAAGTTGCTGGATGTAGCCCAATTCTCTTACAACTTGCAGCAAAGTGAATCCACTGGCAAGAGTCCCTTCGAGATCATTACGGGACAACAACCTATGACTCCTCATGCTTTGGCCACCAGCTATGAAGGGAAAAGTCCTGCAGCTTTCAAATTTGCTAAGGCATGGCATGAGCAAGCTGAGTTGGCACGAGCCTATTTGAACAAGGCATCGAAAAAGATGAAGAAGTGGGCTGACAAGAAAAGAATAATGGTCGAATTTCAGGAAGGAGATTTGGTCCTTGTCAAATTACTACCACAACAGTTCAAGTCCTTGCGGAAGGTTCACAAGGGGTTGGTACGGAAATATGAAGGACCATTTCCTGTCCTTAAGCGGGTTGGTAAGGTGTCTTACAAGCTACAACTCCCTCCAAAGCTTAAAATCTATCCCGTTTTTCATGTAAGTATGTTGAAATCTTATCATGGAGACGAAGAAGATGCAAGTCGATGAGAGTCAAAAAGGGCACCCACTGCAGTAGTAACCTCCTTTGATAGAGGAGTGGATTCCATTCTGGCAGACCGCTTAATTCGGCATAGAGGTATACCAAGTTATCGGGAATACTTGGTAAAATGGAAGAATGCCCCGGACATAAAGGCAAGCTGGGAACCTGAAGACACTTTGTGGCAGTTCAAAGATGACATAGAAAGGTTCAAGCTTGAAGGCGCGACGAGGGCGTCGCAAACTTGAGTGGGGGAGAATGTTACGCCCCACAAAGGTTCATACGGGATTTCCCGCACATTTACATTTTGGCACATATATGTAATATTCTAGAAGGCCATTGTAAACCGTTAGATTAAATGGATCGTGGTCGTCCATTTCGGTAGGTAGGAATTAATCCTAGCCCTCCATTTGTTAGGTGGGAATCAATCCTAGCCATCCATTTTGGTAGGTGAGAGTTGATCTTAACCATTCATTTGGTAGGTGGGAATCAATCCTAGCCATTCATTTGGTAGGTGGGAGTTAATCCTAACCATCCATCTGGTAGGTAAGAATTGATCTCGGTCATCCATTGAGGAGGTGGAGGCCTATATATACCTTATGTAAATTCATTTGTAATCATTCAATCAATTCAAGCATTTCAAGTAATACAAAGCTTTTCTCTCAAACTCTCTTGTGTTCTTATCTTGCTATTAAATCTTCTCGATTTCTAAGTTCCGTTCTATTCTCTTTGGAGTGCTTTTATCGGTTTGAAAGGCAGGCTTAGTGCAACGGACCGTGCTAAGTGCCGCACGATTGTTAGTTAAAGTCTAGGGTCGTGACACTAAGCTCTCATAAAAATAAGCAAGAGGGGAACATAACTATTGAGTTGCTTCAAGGAAACATGGTATCAAATTTATAAGAAAGTGATGTCAATATCAATTGTGGATAAGTTCAAAACAGTTTGATCGTCTATTATGTAGGCTTTTCATGTCTTTGAAATGATGTGATACTTTTGAGAAATGTAAAAGCAGTAGATGCTCATCAAATTTTAGTTGTTTTTGGATGTGAAGCTGTCCGAATCACCTAAAAGAAGGCCTTAAGCCTCAACTTCTTGGACTATACTTTGTTTGAAAAGATGTATATAGTTGTAATAAGTTAAATTTATTACCACCTCCTTAATCGTGGATGCAAGTTGTGCAGGTCAAAGAAAAGAATGGTGGAGATGAAGATAAAACACAATAGAATTAAAAAGAAAACTTTCGACTACTTTTTGTGGGTAGACTACCTATAAAAACAGAGAGACATTTTAGATTATCTGCTTGGCACATAAAGTTAACCTAATGACGTGGATAAGATTAGGTTGGATCCATATATTAATTCTTCTTTTAGTATAAAAAATTCATATCCAACTTGTTATCATGTGAAATTCTCTTATCCAGCTTACCTTGTACCTCTGCTGATATTTGTGTCCTGTATGATATGGATTTTCTTGAGATTCTCCACCTTTGCTGCCATGATAAGTCTGATAATGCTAATGAGAAATTATATTATATAGCTGAATGTTGAATTTATATATATATATATATATATATATATATATATATATATATATATATATATATATATATATATATATATATATATATATATTTTGATTGTCCCCTGACCATATGGAAAGGGACATTGAAAATGGTTTGTTCCCGAGTCAAATTGATGTGCATGTGGCGAATTGGTTGGGGAAGAAAAGGCTTAAGTGGTTCCAAAAACAATTATATGTGTCCTTTCCTTTTTCTTCTGACTTTGATGAAGTTTATTGAACTCAACCGACCGAGTGCATATGGCATGTGTTTTAACATTGTAAAGGCTGTAGTTTTAGTGTAGACATGAAAGTTGTCAGCGAGTGAGCTTAGAGCAAGTGATAAACCTGAAAGTAATTCGACAGAGATCATTGATTCCATATCTAGTCATCCCAAAACAGACATACGGGAAAATATAGGATTAAAAACTAGCTAAACCCATTACTCAAAGAAAGAGAGAGTAGTTGGGATAAACCTACATATAATTTTTGATATTGATCACCGTCCAAGCCATTAAGGCGAAAATGGCGACTAAGCTGTCAGAACTTAATTAGAGTTTATTTCATTGGTGCATAGAGGCAGTACTCTCCCTTGTCATTAGAAGAAAGAATCAGTCCAAAGGATTAATGGGTGTCATTTGTTAGTGGTTTAAAAGTTAAATGGCAGACCACAGCCACAAACTTGGAAGAAATCTCCAAATTTATAGACGGCAGAATTTTCTGAATATACTTGGGGTATTTAATTTGTCCTTTCTTGATGTAATTCCATTATCTAATTTTCATAAACAATCATAAAGTTAGACAAAAAAACAAATGCAGTGACTCAATTTATGTCCACTACTCTAGCACTCTCTCTGCTGCACATCCTTATAAATAGCAGCACTTGGTTACTTATCTCACTCACTCACTCATCTTTCAAGTCTTCAACTATCTTTAAAGAGTTCCTCTATTGATCTTTTTTTCCTTATTTTGTTATATTTAGGTTCCATTCAAGATTACCACTTGTTAATCCTAACTCAGTTGAGACCTAAGCAAGCATTAGATGGCTAATTTAACAGCAAAACAGGTTTTGGTTGTATTCATGATTATGTTCATGGCATTTTTCATCAGGTCTGATGCAAGAATCTACAGGAAGGAGCTTGACAGCCGCCTTCTTTTAAGCGAAATGGGATATACTGAATCGAAACTGGAGCATCATAGAAGGATTTCCAAGCTAAATTCAGACACTGATAGAGTGTCACCTGGCGGACCCGATCCCGAACATCACTCTCATCCTCCAGGAAAGCCTCAGTACTAATGAGCACCATATATAGTTAGTGTGTTTTGGTTGCAGATTTTTCCAGTTTTTTACTGTGCTGCTAGCTTATGTAATACATGGAGCATATATACAAATTAAAATAAAAATATATATAACTTCTATTAGAATATAGAAAACTGCAACCTTGTACACTGTGTAAGAGAAGCTTAATTGTCTCTAATGGTGCAATAGAACAAATATATATCTATATTATATACATTTCCTCTCAGCAGTTTACTAGAGATTGATTATATATAGGGGTATGATATAGCCTGCTTCAACGAAAAAAACTAAAAAATAGACTTAAAAAAGATCATTATATACCTTAATTCATGGCAGCCATTCAGCATGGGCTGTCAGGTGTGCTCAGATACCCAAGAAAATAACTTTTGCAAATTACTATAAACCATGGATGGTATAAATTTTACTTTGCATAATTAACTATGTAGTTTACAATTAATTTTTTCTTTTCATACTCATATTTTCATCAGAAGTTCCTCAAAAATTTCAGCCATTGTCAAAGTTTTATTTTTATTATGCGCTTGCATTTTCAATTTTTTTACTCCAATTTTTTTTGTATTAATTCAATTGTCTTTCATTAATTTGGTTGTCAATAACAAAAAGAATTGAAATGTGAATCTACCTCATGAATGATTAATCTCCTTAACACTTTCTTTGGCATTCTAATGATTCAGGGAAAAGAAACTTTAATTTTTCAGGAAAGTTAATGGGAATTTTATTTGTACTAATATACACTTAAAATTTTGTATTAATAGGTGTACTAATAAATATATTAATTAATTGATATTTGCCTTACCCTAAAATTATGAGATTCCCAGTTAAAATTTCAATCTCAAAAAAATTATACTATTATGTACTCAAAAATAAAAATAAAAAAATAACTTAGAAAATTGAATGTCCCTCCATTTTCTCTTTTATCGATCTTGCCCTAAGATTATGAGATTGAGAGTTAAAAATTTCCATCTTAAGAAATATATTAGTATATTCTGTATTAGGGAAAAAAAGGGAATAACCTAGACTTATTACTTTCCAACAGTGATCTTTATTTTAAAAAGTATATTTAGTACAATCAAAAATATTTTAGATAATTTCTAAATATAGAGAGAATTTTCTTATAAATCGAATAAACTTTTTAATTTTTACTTTTCATTTTACTTTATCTCATACAAATTAATATTTATCCAAAGAAAAAAAGTAAGTGGTTTTTATTGTAAGAAAAGAAAAAGATATTTTAAGAGAAACACATCAATAAAAAGACAAAATATACATATAAAATATAAATATATTAATTGCAATTAGAATAAAAAATAAAATTTCAACTCAATTAAACTCACTTTCTACTCTATAATTTAGAGATAAAAAGTCTATTACAATTATTTTTTATTATATGACTTTTTAAAATAAAAAGTTTAATGCTCTTCGAAAAATTTTTTTTCAATCATTTTATAGCATGGTGGGGAAATGTGAAGTGGCGAATTTATGCTGACTTTTAATTTCCCTTTTCATATAAACATCAAAATAAAGGAAATCACATTTAATTCATTTTCTTTATTTTCATTTTCTCTCACTTCTCTAAAAACAGCCAATTTTATAAGCAGAAAAACTTGGAATAATTCAAGCAAAAGTGGAAACACATTCTGATTATGCTAAAATGAAGATGCCATTCTTCATATTCTTTTTCCATTTTTCCATTTTTATTTTTAAGAAAACAATGGCTGGTGGTCAATATATACAACAAAACTTCAACAATGTTAAACAATCATATCCTTAAAAATAAACTTTTAGATTAACAATTGCATATATCGACCTTAGCATTTATACCAATAAGTTAGCAAGTATTGGTAACAGATAACCCAAAAACTATGAGGTTTCAAATTCGAATGTTTCATATTATTTTTTAAATTGGTTTTTCTTAAAAAAATTAAGGATTTATGGTTTCAGAAAAAAAAATACAGCTACAATTCTACAAAAGCCAGTAAAGAGTTACTTTTAAAATTAATTTGAGCAATTAGGTGTAAATTAAAAGAGAGAATTTTTTTTTTTACCTAAGTTATGATTCATAATTATGATAAAATATTATCTAAGAAAATTGTCCATTACAATCGAAAGTAGACGAGTATTATTCACAAGGAGAGAGGGAACTAATCCTAATTATATATAGCAAAAACTCGATGAATCTCCTAAAAAAATAACAAGAAAAACTAAACCCAAAAAAATTAACAAGAAATTCATAAGAATTTCTGACATATGTGATGATAAGGTAAAACATAACAATATCTTGTATTATTTTTACATCACTGCCTGATATAAAAATCATCTAAACTGTACATGACATAAAATTATTAATTATTAATTATTAATGTTATTAGTTTAAATACAAGATAGTGGATAAATAATTTTCCTTCTACCATACTCATAAGTTATTGTGTTTGTTTGAGCACTTTATTATAACAGTTTTATAATTTAAAATTAGCGGTTGTAATTTTTTATCCGATCTACACGCTAAACTCAATCCGGACTCAAAGTAAACTCAAAAACATCGACCCAATATAATCCGTAAATTCAAGATTTGGATTTCAATCGATCTGCTTATTGATTCATTGCAGATCAACCATATATCCTACATCTATTTTTTGTTTTTTATTTGCACATTAATTTAAAACCGTAAAAAAATAATGATCAAATTACCTAATTTCCCTCTGCTGATTTTCCTTTTCTCTTTTTTTTTTTTTTCCTTTTTGAGCTGAATTTAATTAGATTTTGTTTTGTGCCGCAAAGGTAGCAGATGACCTAAAAAAGGAGAAATGATTATAGTACCTTACCTTAGTTTCATTGTAATAAAAAATCTGACTGCAATCAAGGTTCTATAATCTGATTACCTAACTCCACAGTAAATACTATGGGGATTAAATACAATATTCAATTTAATGCATAATTTGCGAATTGAAAATTTATCAATTTAATTTAATACACGAATATTAAAAAAATCAATACAATCTAAACCACAATTTATGGATTGGATTAATTTGCAGTTTAATTTTATATACTTTTTTTATTTTTTAATTATTAATAATAATATCTCACAAATATTCATAATATCCCAAAAATATTTAGTTTATTATATAAACTACTTAAATAACAAGACATAGTATGAAAATTACAGTAAAAATTTTCTCAAAAAAATATAGCAAATTATCAAAATACTTCATTCAAGATCACGAATCAACAACACCAATAATTCAACATCACAAGTGAAATTATAACAGTAAAACTTACAATAAAAATAAGTACAATAACTACATATTTTTAAAATTGAATTAAAAATAAAAGTAGTAGAAATAACTTTTACTATTACAATATGCACAAATTCAAATTGATTTGAAAAATGTCGTTTATCTCTTTTACCATTTATCATCAATCATCATCAACATCTTCAACTTTATCATTAGTTGTGATAATTACACTAGGTTCAAAATTTTATATTAAAAAAAAGTATTAATGTTAGAACTTGTGTATCAAATAGATAATTTTACTTTTTTTTTAAAAAAAATGAAAAACTCATTATCTTGTATGATTTTTTCAAAATTTTCTATATCATCCAATTGTCTTTAAAGTCAAAAGGGATAATCTCATATTACAACTAATTTTGTACACACACAAATATTTTCACCATTTTAGGAGCCAATTTCGAAATAAGTCAATAATTTTTCTACTTGTGCTAAAAGTGGATTCGGAAAAAATCATTGAAATTGAAATTGTTAAGATATCTCTCGTAAATTTTGAAAGTAGAGAAAATTTGTAGTATTAAGGTTCTGTTTGGTAAAATTAGCTTATAATCTAACTGTTTGCTGATAATGTAGTTTCATGTTGATAATATTTGAAAATATAGTTGATTCAGTTAAAAAAATTTAGTAAAACTAATTGAAAATATAGCTGAAAAAGTGTAAAATGACAAAAATAATATGTTTATATTATTCAAAAATATTATATAAAATATATTTAAATACATAATACAAATGAATTATATAATATTTAAGTATATTAAATAATATAAAAAAAATATGTTAAATATTTCATTATAATATAATAAATACGTTTATCTTTATTATTATATATGTATATATTAAATAATTTTATAATTATATTATTATTATTATTATAAAATGATAAAAAATGAGAATAAAAAAGGAATGAAAAATTATAATTTATTAACTTATAAAAATAACTAGTTCTAATAACTTTTTATTTTGAAAATTATAATTTATTTTGTTTCAAATGATCAAACTAGATTATGGTGTTACCAAACAATGTCTAAATTTCCACTAATCTAATATATTGTATCATTTAACCAATTGTTTAAAGGCTCTATCAAATACTTATCTAATTCCATTTTAATATCAATTGATAATTCATCCGCTAATATTTGAAAATATTAAAAAAAAATATTTGAAAATTTATAATTTCAATTTTGCATCATGAAATATAAAAAAATAGTACAAATAAATACATATTTAAAATATTGGTCGCATATCAAATTTTATATATATATATATATATATATATATATATATATATATAAAAGAGTTGTGCGGATTGCGGGTTAATTTATAAATTGAAATATAAAATTTCAATTCAATGGTGCGGTTTGAAAAAAATATAAAACAATACAATCAATTAGTTTAATAGTGGGTTTGTACGGTTTATACATGAACATATCTAGTAAACACGTTTTCATATTCAAAGTTCAGTTGCTAGTAGGATTTGATAGGACCTCAGCTTTAGTCTCCATCCTCTGCAAACTTTGAATAATTTGCTCTATCGGCGACAAACATTCATCTCTCGCGAGATTGATTAACATTTCAGACTCATGGTGAGTGGTAAAAAGCGACTCAAAAATAATTTAAATCCAAAACAACTCTATTCGTTATAAATCAAATATGAATTCGGTAAACTCCATCCATTTGTCATCTCTTAAAACTATTACTAATCTATTTTCATAGAATTAATAATTTTATGTCATTATTAATTGATAATATGTTGCTTAAATCCTATTTTATATAATAATATTTTTAAAAACTTTTCTTAAAGTATATAATTTAAATTTAGTTCGTATTTTTATTTATCTATGGATTCATTAATAGATTTCCATGTAAAAGGGAAAAAAACAGAAAAACAAAAGGACAAGAGAAAAAAAAATGCATGAAAGATTTTCATTTATATAAAAATCTGCTAGCTATTTCTTAGTTTGAGAGGTTATAACAGAGATGACAATTATACGGAGGCTCGCAGGTTTTTGTTCTACATCCACTTTTAGTGGGGCAAAATTTTCGATTTTTGACGGAAATCGGGTCGGATTTTGGGTAAACTCAAAATATCATTTAACAGGGATAAAATATGGACAGTATTTGTATACTCTGTCTCATTTGAAATAATATTTTTTTAGATATAGTAATTAGTTTAATGGATTTTTTTGAGTGGATATAGACTTTGGTAGTGATGTATGAATTGATTAATATTTTTATTTTTATTAGTTAGTTAAGTATGGATTATGAAATGTTGACATGTTTTCAAGAAAATAAATAAATGAAGATGTAGAATCTTTTATAATTTTTGTGTTGTTATTTTGATGTAAATAAATTTGATAATCTAAATGGATAAAAATAATATAAAATATAAGTTAAAAAAATAAATACATCAAAAATACAAAATCTTATTTAAAGGATGAGAATTAATTATATTTTTTTGTCGAGGTATAAAATAAAAATGAACACATAAATTTATAATCATAGACTATAATAGAAAAGGTAAAATTCCGTCCCGATTCACTCCGTTGCCACTTATAATGCATGTACTGTGAGTCGCTAATTTGCATATAAATATCATAAAACATGAATTATTTCTTGTTGTGTAAGGTTTTTGCAAAATTTTTACATTGATTCAATTTATATCTTTATTCATAAATTAAGCTAATTATCTATTACTATGTTAAAATATAATTTTTAAAACAAAAGTAACTTATCAGTTTTATTTTTTAAAGGAAACTTGCTCAAATTTAAACAAGAAAATTCTTAACAATTTATAATTTTATTTATGATCAATAATTTGTAATTACAAATTATTATTGACAGTATATAATATCAAAAATAATAATTTTGAATTTATAAAATAAAAATTAATATTTTAAAAAGCAACGTATTTTCCACTTGATAATACATAAGTATATGGATCAAATGTAGAAAAGAAATTGTTAACTTTGCTCATGTATAGAATTTTTTATATATTAAATTTTTAATAAATTAATTAAGTGCAAAATCTTTTCCTTTGTTAACGATCACATGAACCACACTAGAGTTTAGGGCAAATCCTTACGTGGAGCCACGCCTTAGGTCAACTTAACTTTATACACAACAAAAGTTTAACATATTTTATAATTATTTATAAAGTCAACTGACTCAACTTGCTCTACTCTTTTTTTTTTTTTAATTTTCCAGGCTTCCCTGCGATATAATTATTTTATCACTATAATTTATAATTATTAGAGAAAGTATAAATGATTTTTCAAAATAAATATAAATGGAGAAATTAATTATCATTCTTCGCGCATAATATTTCTTATCAAAATGAAAAATTTTGATTTAAATTCGCTGCATATTTTTATTTACCATAATTTTATTATCACGTAATAAAATTTTACTATATGCATGATGTAGACAAAAATGAAAGATAAAACAAATCTGATGGATAGATATAAACTATAACTTTAACATGTGTAATTAATTATTTATTTAATTAAGAATTGAAAGGAATATATTGTTGGCTGATGAAACATTTTTTTTGGGTCAAATGGAACACTATCCATTGCAACTGTCAATCTCAAAGGAGATATACAGTTGGCTCCAACTGCCGATAAACTAATGAGCTCGGTAGATTCAGCATAGGATTTCCATTAGGTTATTTTTTTCTTTAATTTTGGATTTAAAAAAATAAAGGAGGAGAAAAATACAATGGGCTCCCCATTACCATTAGGTTTATTGATGCACCTTATGGAAAACATATCTTGAATACAATGTTCCAATTGTTTCCCAAAATAGCAAAATTAATGGATTTTAATTTTTTATAAACTACTGCATTATCAATCGTTCTCCAGAAATTTATTGGTCTTGATTAATCTTACTCCAGCCAACTATTGGTTTATTATGGAATAAAACTCTCACATAACAGATTTTCTTCCTACACAAAACTCGAAATCGAAATCTTATTTAAGAGCAAAATGTGTCAAATCACATCAACCAATCATACATTGATATACAACTACTTAATTAATGTAGATACAAACTTTAAATCATATATATATATATATATATTGTGGATTCAACACTATGAATCCTGTTTTAAATAATTAATCAACAAGAGAATAACTTAATTTATTTTATAATTTGAACAATAAATTTATTTTTTTATATGTTTTGCAAGTGTTGGACAATAAATCTAAACAATCGAAGTAAAGACAAAAAAAAGAAGAAGAAGAAAAATGCACAATGTGGTCCTTATATTGTATGTCTTTTCAAGAAAAGCTTTAAAAGCTTTTCATTCACTTGTTTTATAGATGTCCCTTGCACTTTTATATATATCCAACTTTAATCCCATGTGGGCACTATTATATACAACATTTTTTTTCCCTAAATGATCAAAAGGAATAATATTAACTAATAGTTATAGTTCATTTAGAAACAACAAAACAAAAATGCTTTAGCATTACTTTGTTGTCTTTATTTGCCAAATTCTTCTTAAATTTACAATTTGAATTTTCAATTTCCAACCAAAGTATGGTAATAAGAAACAGAAGGAAATAAGTCACAGATCGATGACTAGACAATCCCTTCATCGCTTCACCTTTTTCAATTGGAAAGACGTGTTACAATCTCACATTGAAAAGTTCAAAAATAGTCCTGAATTATATATATAGATGCAGATGCTAGCTCCATCATCATTTCATGTGAAATATATATATATAAAAGAAGAAAAAAGAAAAAAAATGACATAGATTCTGCTGGTTCAAAAAAAAAAATCATTATCAATCAGTCTATACATGCATGCAGTGTTCCACTAAGTTTAGTCCCTTTGTGAAATAAATAGTATAGTTGTGAAAATTATCCAATTGCATACATAGTCACAGAAAGTGAAAATATAAGAAAAACTTAATATAAAATTTATGTGGTTCGAACTGAGAATCTTTTTCTATTGTATTAATTGAATGAAGAGATATACCACATGGTGTATATATATTTTCTCAAGAACAAAACCCTAAACCGAAATAGATTACATAATTCAAACTAAATCACACTAGAAAATCGGATCACACCATATACTGTAGATAGAAGCTTCTTATTCCACACCCCCACGAGATCAGTGTTAGGCTCTCGAGCCTGGGCCGGATCCACCAAAATTCAAACCACATCAACATATATAAATAGGATATAACTGTACCCCTTTTCCATGCAAATCCATTGCGACTAAGTTATTTGATTTCCAATAGCTCTAGCAGCTCGGAATTAGATCAGACCAAAACAAAATCAACTCTAGTTAATGGAAAATAATTAACCGACAAGGCCTTGGTGATGATTTTATTATTATCGTCAATGGTGTTTGTTGGGTTCTGATCAGGCTCGTATTCTGAAGGGTCAAAGTAATTAATAGAAATCTTTTAGATGAGTTAGGGTTTGATCTCTCAAAACTCAAAGGTTATCAGAAATCTGCTATGTGGAAGGAAAGAGTTTCTGCTGGTGGACCAGATTCTCAGCATATCATTCTTAACCCTAATATTAATAAATGCTTCGTTTGATGATATTAATTGTTTCAAAATTTTCAAATGTATTTGATGCATTTTCGTTTCTGGTTTTATTCTTTGAGAATTTATATATGTAATATGGCGGATGGACTGCCTTTCCCTCCACACTGTGTGGTTCAAATATTTAACATCTATTTCAAGAATGTATTGTGATCACATAAGTATAAGAAAGTCTATTTATTCATTCTGTCTACGTAGCTTTTCCTGTTGGAAGTAAATAATAATTTTCATTTTCGCTTGCGAAACACCTTTTTTTTTCATAAATTTTTATTTATTATAAATTAATTTTATAGCGAAATTTACAAATATAAGGATCAGTAGTATATATTTTTAGGATGAAATAGGGCAAGGTGACTGTAGATTGCATTTACATATTAATTTGACTCAGAATTTGATTTTAATTGAATTAGATTGATCATTGGAAAAATAATAATAATTAAAAGGCCAAATCACACCTTCAATCTTTTGTTTTTTTGCCGGCAATAAAGCAAATCTATTGAGAAAAAAAAGTGGGAGGACAAAAACACCCATACCAGAGAACTTAGAATGGGCTGAATGAGTGTATATTTGCGAGGAAATTACATCATATATTTATTTTTATAAATTTTTTTTTCTTCCTTTATTTTTTATTTTTCTTCCTTTATTTTTAACTTTTTTTTATTTAATATTTGTAATTTTGATGTTTTGATTTAAATAGAAAAACATATAAATGAATTTTAAATTCATAAAAAAATAATTTTAGAAAGAATTATTTGAAATAAAAATATCAAATTGAATACTAAATAAGTTAATTGTGTATTTTTTTTTTTCTTCCTATATTTGCTTTGGATTTATATAATCTCATTACAACGCTGGGTCGAAACCAATTAAATTAGGCCCTTATGTCTTTGATTATTAGTCTAATATTTCTAGGCCCAAAAATGGAAATTTTGAATGAACACTTGTCTCAAATTTAAGCCTAATCAACTGCTCTTTTTTTTTTTTTTTTTTTTTTTTTTTTTTTATAGAGGTGCAATTTAGGCGTCTTGTTTCTTTTTTTTCGCGATTATTAATTTACTTTATTTTAAATTAAATTAAATTATAATGCAAATTTTAATTTATGATCATTTTATTTTAAAGATATTTCATTTTGTTTTTAATATTGGTCATAATAAATTATAATAAAAACTTAAAAGTTTTAATTTTTGGGAAAATTTATCACAAAATTAATTCAAAAAGCAATGTCAAAACCTTATTATTATTATTATTAGGTTAATGACATTGTTTGTGATTATAAGTTTGTAATAATGTTAGCAAAAAACATAGACTTACTATATTTTTCATTTATTTCAAAATGACAATTTTTTAGAAAATATAGGTATTTATAAATTTTCAAATTTATTATCATTTAAGATGCGTCATTGGTAGTAGACATAAATTATTACTTTTTTAAAATTTTAGAGTTTTCATTTTGATCGTGTCATATCAATTCAATTAATATTTATGCTGATTTTTTTTTCAATTCATACCTAATCTATTTATTATCATGTCATAAACTGACTAATTTAATATGTTTGTTATTATATTATATTTTAAATTGCATAAAATATTATTTTTTTAAACTATTATTATTTTTATACTCTTATATTATAGTATATATTATTAGAATTAATTACCGACAAATATCCAAATTATTAGTTGTTTAACAATTTTAATGTCCTATTAGAATTTGTAAAATAATATTTAAACTAATTTTTTATTTCTAAAAATAGTTTTTGGTACAAAAATATGTCGGTGCTCTTCCTATGCAGCAGCTGGATTCATCCAAAACTTTTTTATAGTTTTTAAATTACCAAAAAATATTCAAATTATTAGTCATTTAATAATTTTAGTACGTTCTATCATAATTTACAAAAAAATACATAAAATAATTTTTTCTTCAAAAATAACTTACAATACAAAAATGTTTGAGCGCTCTTCCTATGTGGTAGCCAAATTCATGTAATTTGTTTTTGTAGTTTTTGAAAAAAATGGGTCAACTTATTTTTCCAAATCATAAAAATGTATCATTTTAAACAACAAATATTGTCATTATTAATCAAGTGAGTTAAATTTTTAGATAGCACACTAGTAAATTTACCAAACCTGTTAACCAACTCTCTTTATTTAAAAGTCAAAACTCTAATGCATGTAATCAAACAAAACTCAATATAAATATTGAAAAAATCCGAAATTTTATTATACATAAAACTAAATTAAACACATAATCTCAAAAAATGAAAATCATCAATTGAATATCTAAATTTATGAAATATAAACCTAAATAAAATTAAAAAATCCTCTAAGCACAATAAACTAGTTAGCATAATTGATCAACATTTATAAATCAAACAGATAAAATTTCATGAATCATACAACACAAAAAAAAGAAAACTAACCAAATAAATTTGAACAACAAATTATCTTTTGCACTTTTTTGTTTTTTTCTTCTTCAAATATTTGGCTAATAAACCAAAATATTTGAAATAAAGAATTCATCAAGAAATATTGCTAACCTGATTACAGTTGATAAGTCTAAATGCTTTGATATTGAAGGAAAAATATAAGAAAATGAAGACAAATACGAAGTCTAAGAAATGAACCTAAATATTAAGCAATAAATCAAAAACTTCCTTAAAAGATTATCGAGCCCTCACCACATTTTTCTTCCCCCATTGGAGATTGTGTCCACTTCATTATGCGACTACACTTCTTTTCGGAAATGAAGTAGACAATTATTATTTATTATAAGAATATTCAGGATTTTTAGTATTTATTTTTTTCACTTTATTTTGTGCAAAATGCATCGTTTTGATAATTTGGCGCTGACTCATTTTTTTTTAAAAAAATCACAAGGAAAAAGTCACGTATAAATTTGGTTGCCAAGTAGAAAAAGTGTGGTTGCATTTTTATATTGCATGCTATTTTTGAAGACAAAAAATTAGTTTAAGTATTTTTTTTATAAATTATGATAAAAATATGTCAAAATTGTAAAACGATCAATAGTTTGAGCATTTTTCGTTAATTAATTATCATTTCTAAAAACTATAAAGGAAAAATAATGTATGAATCTGATTGCCACGTAAGAAGAACACCGTCGTTTTTTTATATCTGAAACTATTTTTGAAGATAAAAAATTAGCTTAGGTATTTTTTTATAAATTTTGATAGAACATGGTAAAATTATTAAATGATCAATAATTTGGATATTTTTTTAGTAATTAATTATATTATTTAATTATGGCAAAAAATTATAACAATCATATGAATACATATAATTTATATTTTATATTAAAATAATTGTTCAAAAAATCACTAAAAAATAATTTAAAATATTAAATAAAATGTAATTATGTCACATCATATCAAGTGACTCAATCATTTATTTATCGTGTCATTTGAATACATCGTACTTATATCTTGTTATCACATTATATCAAATTTTGACAATTCTGCTTAATCTAATATTAGTCTAATTAATATTTGAGCATATTAGACATAATTTATAATTTTAATCATATCAATTAAGCTTTTTAATTTTGTGAAAATAAAAATAACAATAAATATTTTGGATGAAGCATATATTTTGATTATAGTATATTTTTCTTTTTTCCTTTTCCTTGTTTAATTTTATATTTGATATCTTTGTTATTAGGTTGGGCAACCTAAATCATCAAATTTGGCCCCCTATTTGTCACACCATCCCAATTTGAAAACTTCTAAATTGGATTGTTATCATTTCTTAATACATGTAAAACAAAAATAAAATGTATATTTTTCGATATTAGATTTTGATGAACTAAAAAATATAGAATTATTTTTTTGAATTTATATATTCATCAGTTATAACGTTATTTGTTCATTATTTTGAATTTACAGATTTATCGTTTAAAACTAACAGATTTATCGTCTATAATTTATAGATTTATCATTACTAGTCAATTAATGAATTTTCATCATCGATAATAATAATAATAATTAAAATACTTAAAAATAGCTAAAATAAAATTAAATATATAAATTAAAAAAAAATACTCTTTCTAAAATAGTTATGTAATAGAAAAAAATATTTTTTTAACCGAAAAAGAAAAGAATGATATTTTTGGATAATAAAAATTCATTAGATTTAAACGCAAATTAGAGTTCATAATATAATTTGTGGGTTTATTAGCACCTCTATCGCCGGAGCGTGTAAAACAGCTCCGGTTGTTAACTTGATTACGGTCCCGGCGACTAATATCCACTCTCCATGTACTCGATTGGGTTATCTCTTCAAACTCCCATAATCAAAAGTCCGCGCCACTAAATCCTCTCATACGTTTTACACAAACGTTGAATTCACGCTCCGCCTTCTGTCCACTATGATTGGTACGTGTAGTCACGCTCTTTCCATACACTTAAGTCGAACACCGCTGATATTTGTCATGAGACTTCGCGAACACGGTTCTCTTATACACGGATGCATGCGAACCGTACACCTGTAAGATAAGGGTATACTGAGGTAGAGAGAGAAAATATTAGAGAGAGAGTGTTTTTAGAGAGAGAAAGTGTTTCTGGAGAGAGAGAGAGAGAGCGGAAAAGGAGATCAGCTCGAATCGATCGATCGAGAGAAAGGTAAAGAAAGCTCGAAACCCTAACCCTATTGTTCCTTGCAATCCCAAATTTTTTCTCTTCTCCGTATGGGCCTGTAGTTGGACTTTGTGTGTTTATATAGATTTAGATTAGAGGAGATCGAGAAAGCCAGAAAGGTTCGAGCTTGCAGTAGGTTTTTGTTTCATTTTTCCGATTTGCCCTAATTGAATTGTGATTTTGGGGCAAAATTAGGGTTTTTGTGGTCGGTTTTACAAGGAGGTGAAAAACCCTAGTTTTGGGCCGGACTTGTGATAGGATTTGTGTGGAGAGAAAAAAAAAATTAGGGTTTTGGAGTTACATGTATGGCTTCGGGGACTATAGTTGGAGAGGGAAGTGGAAATGATGGAGCTAGAGAGAAGCAGAGATACACAGAGAGTAAAGTCTATACAAGAAAAGCATTTAAAGGACCCAAGAACAACATTAACAACCTCACTGCCGTAGCTACCAACATCAACTCCAACACCACCACCAGCACCGCCAAAGATAACAACGACAAGAACCAAACGACTACCACCACCACCACCACCACCACCGAAGCTGCAACTGACAACAACAAGAACAGCAACAATGAAGATAAAAACGAGAAGAACAATGAAAACAACTCAATTCAAGTGCCAGAACCGCCAACAGCAGGTGTAGAAGTCTCGAATACTGCCCAGCAGCAGCCCATATTGCGCCCTGATGCCAGCTCTGATGATTCTTCTGGCCTCAATAGGCAGCAAGATGTAACAGCTGCGGCCCCTGATGTGCGGGAGCCAACTGCTGAGAATGGAGTGGTGAAACAAGGGTTGGAGAATAAGGTAAAGATAAATTTGGCCTCGAAGTCTAAGCAGGAGAAGAGAGAGCTCAGGAGGAAGCTGGAGAGAGAACTTGATACTGTGAGGACTCTGGTGAAAAAGATAGAAGCCAAAGAAGGGCAGCTTGTTGGGTTCAGTAATCCACGAGTGTCTCTGAATGATGGGATTGATAATGGATTGAACAGGGTTAATTCGGAGGTGGGATCAGTGGGCATTCCTCGTGAGAGTACTACTCCTCTTCCTCTTCCTCTTCCTACTCCTACTCTTACCCCTACTCCTAGGCAGTCTAGGCCATTGAATCAGCTTAGTATATCAGTGCTGGAGAATAGCCAGGGTGCTGGTGAGTACGTCGAAAAAGAAAAACGGACACCAAAGGCAAATCAGTTTTACAGGAATTCAGAGTTTTTGCTGGCAAAAGACAAGTTTCCACCAGCGGAGAGTAACAAGAAGTCAAAATTGAATGGAAAGAAGCAAGGGGGAGGTGACATAGGATCTGGGTTTGGGACAGGATCTAAGGTGTTCAAAAATTGTAGTGCCTTGCTTGAAAAATTGATGAAGCATAAGCATGGTTGGGTATTTAATAGTCCTGTTGATGTAAAGGCTCTTGGATTGCATGATTACTATACCATAATTAAGCATCCTATGGACTTGGGTACTGTAAAGACGAGGCTGAACAAGAATTGGTACAAGTCACCTGAAGAGTTTGCGGAGGATGTGAGACTTACATTTCATAATGCTTTGAAGTATAATCCAAAGGGGCAAGATGTTCATGTAATGGCGGAGATGCTATTGAATATATTTGATGACCGCTGGGCTGTTATAAAGTCAGATTATGACCGTGAGATGAGGTTTACTTCCACCTATGACCTGGGTATTCCTACACTGACGTCAAGAAAGGCTCATCCAATGCCACCCCCTCCTCTTGGTTTGAGGAGGATTTTGGATAGATCGGAACTGATGACTTATCCTCCTATTGATCTCAGATCAAAACCTATCAGTACAACTCCTTCAGGGAGAACCGCTGCACCGAAAAAACCTAAGGCCAAGGATCCCCACAAAAGGGACATGACTTATGAGGAGAAGCAGAAGCTGAGCACAAACCTCCAGAGTTTACCTTCAGAGAAGCTGGATAACATTGTCCAGATAATAAAGAAGAGGAATTCATCACTTTTCCAACATGACGACGAAATTGAGGTGGATATTGATAGTGTTGATGCGGAAACTCTTTGGGAACTGGATAGGTTTGTAACCAACTACAAGAAGAGTTTAAGCAAAAGCAAAAGAAAAGCTGAACTGGCTATACAAGCCAGAGCAGAAGCTCAGCAGAATGCCCAGGAGAAGGTAAGGACATTTTATTTTGTCTAATGTTTAATCTTTCTGTGCGGAAGGAATGACTGATTGCTGCATAAATGTTTTTTTTTTATGTATTTGCAGACACCAGCAGCGGTATTGGTTGAGGCACCCAGAGAAACTAAAACTGGTATAGATATTCAGATAATGAGCAATTATGGCATTTTTATTTTATATATTTTGATCAAACTGGTCATTGGAAAATCTTTTTGCCTTCTTCTAGCAGATGATAGGAATGTTACCACTTCATCACCTGTTCAAATGGGGAACCAGGTATATAATGGGACCAGGTCAAGTAGTTCAAGCAGCTCTAGCAGTGACTCTGAATCTTCTTCAAGCGGTATAAACTTTTCCACTGTAGTTTCTCTTGCTTTTAATTGTTTAACATGTGTACATATGTTCTCTTGTAATTTTCTAATGTTTTGCTGACATGTTCCTGCTTATCTTTGTGTGTTTTATTTATTTATAATTATTGCAGATTCAGATAGTGATAGCTCCTCAGCATCTGGATCTGATGTAGGGCATTAACCAAGGAGTTGAGTAATTATGGTTGGTTCATTTCTTTTTCTGGCTTGTACAATTTTTTCTGTGAATTCAATTTCTTACTTGAATCTGGTCTCCTCTCTTATTGATTACTGAACTTGCTAAAAATGTTCCATGACATATTTCTACAATCTAGCATTTTTCTTCACATAATAGTATTTATGCCATGGAAAATCTACAGTTTGCTAACAATAGATGTAATAGCATAGTTCTTTTTTGTGTAAGGACTTGAGTGCAAATATTTTGTGGATAGTTACAGGAGGTTATTGTTGTTGTGTATTTTTGAATACTTGTCATCTTCTATTGGGTTTTACACACTATTTGTTTTAGCAGAAATGAAAGCTTTTGTGTATCAAGTCTCTATATTTGTTTTCTCTTTAATTTTTTTTTAATCCCTCGTGGCTAGGCGATTACAAATTTTGATACGAGTTTATTGTCCATCGACAAGTACAGTTGCCTTGTAAGTTAATCTAATTGTTATACCTCTACTTTTTAATGGTGATGGAGAGAACAAATTGATCTGTTTTGCAAAAATATCGGGATTAATATTTTTTCTTCGGTAATTTAATGCTGTAAAAATTGTAAGCATTCTCTATATGGTAGAGGATTTTTTTCCTGTCATGTCCGGCATATCAACTTTGATGTGTTTTTTTCATCCTTTATTACAAGGAATAGAGAGGTGAGAAAGTAGAAGGATTTTGCTGGGAACTTGTATGGTTTAAAATGTATATTTTGAACTTGCAACTGAACTATTAGAATGCAGTGGTTCTGACTCAATTGTTGTTTATTTCCTAAATGGATTATGATAATTGATAAATCCATCTGCAATTTTGGTAATTTGGGGTGGAATGAGATCAGTCATTAGTGAAAGTAAAATGTTTGATGTTTGAGGGTGTTAGGCGTGTGTAATCACTGGATCCTTCTTTGGAGTTGACTTGAAATGTTTTCTCATTTTAATTTTTAGCAGCTCTTTCTTTTTCTTACTAAAAGAGTACTTTTTAGTGTACCTTGTCTTGGTACAGTTTTTTGCATACATCTGAACCTTGTTAAGCTTTCTGGTTTGGGAGTTACGATTTCACTTGTGTGATGTCCATTGCTAGGTAACAAATGAGTTTCTTTGTCTGTGCTATTGTGTGCCTTCATGGAAATTGCATGTATGTGAAAGGCTTCTGCAAACATTCAGTGTAAATTATTTCTGGATTATTTCTGATTCTTTGATTTTACCTGCAACACATGAGATTTTTGTTTTTGCCCCCCTCCATTTATAAGGAAGGCACCTTACTGTCACGCCCCGCAAAGGTTCATGCGGAATTTCCCGCACATTTACATTTTGGCACACATATGTAATATTCTAGAAGGCCAATGTAAACCGTTAGATTAAATGGATCGTGACCGTCCATTTCGGTAGGTAGGAATTAATCCTAGCCCTCCATTTGTTAGGTGGGAATCAATCCTAGCCATCCATCTTGGTAGGTGGGAGTTGATCTTAACCATTCATTTGGTAGGTGAGAATCAATCCTAGCCATTCATTTGGTAGGTGGGAGTTAATCCTAACCATCCATCTGTTAGGTGGGAATTGATCTCGGCCATCCATTTAGGAGGTGGAGGCCTATATATACCTTATGTAAATTCATTTGTAATCATTCACTCAATTCAATCAATTCAAGCATTTCAAGTAATACAAAGCTTTTCTCTCAAACTCTCTTGTGTTCTTGTCTTGCTATTGAATCTTCTCGATTTATAAGTTCTGTTCTATTCTCTTTGGAGTGCTTTTATCGGTTTGGAAGGCAGGCTTAGTGCAACGGACCGTGCTAAGTGCCGCACGATTGCTAGTTAAAGTCTAGGGTCGTGACAGTTGGTATCAGAGCCAAGGTTCGAAGCTTTACTACCTTTGGCATAATGAAGGCTACTGCCCCAGCTACACCTAGCGTGGAAGTTCCATCAATGGAATGTAGTCGTGAGGAAGTTCGGAAACCATCTAAAGAATCTCGAGCCAAGTCGAAAGACATGATTTCTAGCTTGGAAGCACGTGTTGTGAGTGCTCAGGACAACTTGGGAGAGTTGTTCGACCGAGTAGACAACTTGGAGGAACGTTGCAGCGGCTTAGAGGCCGAGGATGCGGAGATCCATGCAGCGGTCAAGATGTCCCTCAACGAGCTAGATGGTGGGTTAAGGCAAGAGATTGATGGGCTGAAATCCGAACTTGTCAAGGTACGTGATCTCTTCCAAAGAGAAATTTCTAATGTGTTACTTAGAGTTGAGGATATGGGTGGTGATCTAGCACTATGCAAACGGGCTATGGCTTCGGGAACCAATACAACCACTATCATTGAGGCCAAGAAAGTGGAAGTTCCCAAGCCAAAGACTTTCAATGGTGCTCGGAATGCTAGGGAAGTTGAGAACTTCCTATGGGGGATGGATCAATACTTTGAGGCTACTGGCGTAACGGACCATGCCAGTAAAATCCGAACTACTGCCATGTACTTGACCGACACTGCTATGCCGTGGTGGAGACGAAGACATGGAGATGTGCAACGTGGGGTGTGCACAATTGATACATTTGAGGACTTCAAAAGGGAGTTCAAAAGCCAATTCTTCCCCGTAAATGCTGAGGAAGAGGCGAGAGGCCGGCTTCGACGACTAAAGCAGATGGGTAGCATAAGGGAGTATGTGAAGGAGTTCACAACCTTGTTGCTAGATGTCCCTGACACATCGGACAAAGATGCATTATTCTTGTTCATGGATGGTCTCCAATCATGGGCTAATCTTGAGCTCAAACGACGTGGTGTCCAAGACTTATCTTCGGCCATTGCCGTTGCTGAAAGTCTTATCGATTATTCCTCAAACAAAGAAGGCTAGAGGCCAGCTGATAGAAAGTTTGTTGGAGCAAAGAATGGGGAAGGCCATGCTAAGAGTCAAAGCTACAAAAACCACAAAGAAGGCTACTCATTCAAGTCCCGAGACAAAGGGAAGGAAAGGGAAGAACGTGGTGCTTCAAAGCCCCGTGTGACGTGCTTCATATGCGACGGACCGCATTGGGCACGAGAATGTCCCAAAAGGAAGACATTGAATGCTTTAGTTGCCTCCACTCATGATAAAGAGAGAAGTGAGGCAGATGAAGGTGCGAAGATGGGATCTTTGCGGCTGCTTAGTGCATTGCAAAGTGCCCCAAAGTCCCCCAAGGGACTCATGTTTGTGGATGCAACCATCAATGGGAAAGTCGCCAAAGCCCTAGTCGACACAAGTGCATCTCACAACTTTGTTTCGCTAGAGGAAGCCAAGAGACTTGGTCTCAAGGTTGCCAATGGAGGTGGCTCCCTCAAAGCAGTTAACTCGGCGGCACGACCTCTCCAAGGAATTGCCCGCGGAGTAAAGGTCAGTCTCGGTGCATGGACTGGCCAAGTTGATTTATCTGTGGCACCCATGGATGATTTCTCGGTGGTATTTGGCATGGAGTTCTTGGACCAGGTAAGAGCTTTCCTTGTTCCATGTTCAAACTCTATGTGCATTATGGATGGACCAAAGGCTTGTCTAGTATCGACGGAGAGGACCACCAAGCCTACTACCCAAGCTCTCTCAGCACTTCAATTCAAGAAAGGATTGAAGAGGGAAGAAGAGAGTTACTTGGCCATTCTAAAGGAGTATGATGATGATGAAGCATCACCACAACCAAGCTTGCCAACGGAGGTGCAAGTTGTCTTGGATGAGTTCCAGGATGTGATGCCGGAGGCGTTGCCAAAACAGTTACCCCCAAGGAGGGAGGTGGACCATGCAATTGAGCTGGAGCCTGGCACAAGACCACCAGCCATGAGTCCTTACCGGATGGCAAACTCGGAGTTGGCAGAATTGCGGAAGCAACTCAACGAGCTGTTGGATGCTGGTTTCATTAGACCATCCAAAGCTCCATTTGGTGCCCTGGTGCTTTTCCAGAAAAAGAAGGATGGTTCACTGAGAATGTGCATTGACTACCGTGCTCTAAACAAAATCACGGTAAAGAACAAGTATCCTATCCCACTCATTGCTGATTTGTTTGATCAACTGGGGAATGCAAGATACTTCTCAAAGTTAGATTTGCGGTCGGGATACTACCAGGTGCGCATTGCAAAAGGGGATGAACCGAAGACTACATGTGTAACAAGGTACGGTGCTTATGAGTTCCTTGTTATGCCCTTTGGTCTCACAAATGCACCTGCTACCTTTTGCACTCTCATGAATAAACTCTTCCATCCCTACCTCGATCGGTTCGTGGTAGTATATCTTGACGATATTGTGATATATAGCCGGACTATGGAAGAACATCTTGAGCATTTGAAGAAGGTGTTTGAGGTCCTCAGAGAAAATGAGCTATATGTTAAAATTCTGGCAGATCGCCTAATTCGGCGTAGAGGTGTACCAAGTTATCGGGAATACCTGGTCAAATGGAAGAATGCCCCAGACATAGAGGCAAGCTGGGAACCTGAAGACACATTGTGGCAATTCAAAAATGACATAGAAAGGTTCAAGCTTGAAGGCGCGACGAGGGCGTCGCGAACTTGAGTGGGGGAGAGTGTCACGCCTCGCAAAGGTTCATGCGGAATTTCCCGCACATTTACATTTTGGCACACATATGTAATATTCTAGAAGGCCAATGTAAACCGTTAGATTAAATGGATCGTGGCCGTCCATTTCGGTAGGTAGGAATTAATCCTAGCCCTCCATTTGTTAGGTGGGAATCAATCCTAGCCATCCATCTTGGTAGGTGGGAGTTGATCTTAACCATTCATTTGGTAGGTGAGAATCAATCCTAGCCATTCATTTGGTAGGTGGGAGTTAATTCTAACCATCCATCTGTTAGGTGGGAATTGATCTCGGCCATCCATTTAGGAGGTGGAGGCCTATATATACCTTATGTAAATTCATTTGTAATCATTCACTCAATTCAATCAATTCAAGCATTTCAAGTAATACAAAGCTTTTCTCTCAAACTCTCTTGTGTTCTTGTCTTGCTATTGAATCTTCTCGATTTATAAGTTCTGTTCTATTCTCTTTGGAGTGCTTTTATCGGTTTGGAAGGCAGGCTTAGTGCAACGGACCGTGCTAAGTGCCGCACGATTGCTAGTTAAAGTTTAGGGTCGTGACATTACGCTTTTCTGGGGGGGATAGTTGAGTGATAATCCAAGGGAAAGAAGCAAAGTTTGCATTGCTTAGGTGGAAGCCATATACAATTCGCTGGAATCCAAGCAATTGATTTGCCAAAATGATATGGCAGTTATAGTCTTGCTGTTCTATTTTGTTTAAGGTCATGGTTGTCATATTACGTGCATGGATTATAAAAAACCATTGGTAATCATATAAGGTGTTCTTAGGATTGCTAATGTACATTTGAAAACTGTTGCAATTAGAGTGAGGAATACAGGAAATATTTTTTTGCATACATCTGAACCTTGTTAAGCTTTCTGGTTTGGGAGTTACGATTTCACTTGTGTGATGTCCATTGCTAGGTAACAAATGAGTTTCTTTTTGTCTGTGCTATTGTGTGCCTTCATGGAAATTGCATGTATGTGAAAGGCTTCTGCAAACATTCAGTGTAAATTATTTCTGGATTATTTCTGATTCTTTGATTTTACCTGCAACACTTAAGATTTTTGTTTTTGCCCCCTCCATTTATAAGGAAGGCACCTTACGCTTTTCTGGGGGGGATAGTTGAGTGATAATCCAAGGGAAAGAAGCAAAGTTTGCATTGCTTAGGTGGAAGCCATATACAATTCGCTGGAATCCAAGCAATTGATTTGCCAAAATGATATGGCAGTTATAGTCTTGCTGTTCTATTTTGTTTAAGGTCATGGTTGTCATATTACGTGCATGGATTATAAAAAACCATTGGTAATCATATAAGGTGTTCTTAGGATTGCTAATGTACATTAGTGGGTTCCGATCTTATGACATAGTTAGTGTTAGGTTACGGTCATAGCAAAAAAAGACATGTTAAGTGCTACTGCAGATACTGTAGTAGCTCATGTACTCTTTCTCAAGCAGAAGTGTGATCTAATGTCTGGATGGAGGTGGTTGCTGAAGGTGGAACTATCTGGAGCTAAAATATCTGTGTTGTGGTCTGTGAGATGTTAATCTTCTGAAACTGGAATCTTCGTCCTAGATGAACATGTGGTGGTTCCCACATGATAGGGCTCATGGCTTGTGAGAGGGAGGCTATAATTCTTTTTTCTCTTTTCTTTTCTTTCTTTCTTTTTTTTTGTCTATTTTTTTTGGGGGCATTTGGCTTCTGTGTTTGATGAATGCTCGTGTATCTGAAACCAACATGAAATTTTAAATGATATTTTGTTACAATATGTTATTTTATTTTCCGGAATTATTTGAATGCCTAAACTGGTACTGTATTATTATATTTGGAAATTTGAGGAAAGTAGAATATACCATTTCACTACTCCCCCTTGTTAGAAAATTAACTTCTCATTTTTCGCATACCTGTCAAACCGTTAAACTATTTATAGTGGTATACAGTCATACCTTATTTTTTGATGCCTTCATCATTGTTTATCAGGCTCTTTGTGGAGTATTCCTTGCTTTATGTATTATTTTGATCAGTCAAATATGATTTTACTACATGTTAAGTTTATTAAGAACAACTTCTCTAATTTTTCCATCTTTCTTCTGTTTCAGTTGGCAGAAAATTTAGAGTAGATGACGATCTGATGGATATAGGTCATGATATTTGCAAGGAATCACCATTTGGTGTACAGTGGAGAAGTTTGGGCAACGTTGGAGCTATTGTGAAGCCGCTGGAGAGTGGAGTCTATGCATCTCCACATAGTTGAGTTGAGAGTGGTTCCTTGGATCTAAGAAAGTGGCTTATTTGTCTGTCTAGTCAGAAATTTGTATAATATTTTGGGTAGGATGTGGTGATGATTAGATAAAAAGCAGATGGTTTGTTTTTCAGTAGCACGTGTACATGGCTAACTACTGCAACTGGTTCTTAGTTTCCATAACTTCTGTTGTTGATTTTCTCCCTGCAGATTCAGGATTCTTTGGTGTTATACAAAAAGGTAATCTGTAATTCAATCTCTTGAAGTGATAGTTAACATATTGCTTCATCACAGATCTGCATATCTCAATTTGTAGTATTGCTTCTGTTCTCTCTCTCTTTCCTTTTTAATTTTTTTTTTATTGTTCATGCGAAAATGTGAGATCATGTTTGCATGTTGAGCTTTCTCTGGGTATTGAGATGGCTAATACTACTGATATGAGTGTGAACGATGAGCAGAAATGCATCGGTGTAATGTACTGCATGAGAGGCATCTTCTCGTCTGCAATATATTCTACTCATTTTCCATGTTATCTGGTAGACTTGATTGAACTGAATTTGATAAGGGACGATTCGGCAATTTGCTCTCGTTTTTTTTTTTTAAATCAAATCTTAGTTTTATTAAATTTTTCTATTTTAGTACTTGAAAAGAGAGATCATAGCTCAGGCTACTTTAAATCAGGGGGGTTTTTTTTTTTTAATTTCAGTACTTAAAACTGTTTTTTCTTTGTTACATAAATTTATTTCGTCAATGAATTAAGAGAATATTGACATGGATTTTTCACTTCTAATATTAAAAAAAAAAGAAATAAAATGACAAATAATGGTTTCATCATAAAATTTTTCTGACTTTCTATTTACTGTTTTGCCTTTCTTTCTTTCTCTCTTTTTATTATCCATTCTCTCCAATTTTTAGGGTTTAAAAAGTCTATTTTTCTGGCTTTATGCATTAGATCCATCTGCACAAGATTATTAATTTATTTAAATTTGTACAAAATATCTGAAGTCTCCAACTTAGATAATTCCAGCCATGAGTTTCTCAGTTGACGTTGCCGATTTCGGCGGTGAAGATTTCTGTGCTGCAGCCGCCGTGGATGGTGGTGGTGGTTAGGAACTTGCCGTCACTCAGAGCTCACTATTCTGTGAATCATTTTATCAAATAGAAAAACAGCAAGTCTCTTATCTTGATTTTGTCTATGATCTGTACCTTTCAGCCATTCTGGACGATAAAGAAGACGAGCAAACACAATTTTTCATCAATTCTTGTGCCCATTTTCATGGCCAACGTCTTCTTCGTCACCACATCCACACGCATAAACAAACCCACAAAAATGGGGTTTTCTTCTTTTTCAATATCATCAAATATGAGAACAAGAAATTAAATTAATTGGCTTCGTCTTCGGCAACAAACCTGTAAATGGCTTTTGACATGGACAGGTGTTAGATCTTTCACATCCATTAGCTTAGCTGTAATACTGATTTTGGTGTTGCCCCTAAAACATCGTAATTAAGTTAACACTGATTAAAATTAAAAATTAGAGAAAAAAAGTTATTTATTAATCAGGGCTATATTAGAGAATGAAGAGTTGTCCAACGCATTCTTGGTGCTCTCATATTCCTCTTATTTTGCAACTTTGGCATAAATCTTGATCCTCCCATATGAATATTGATACTGTGGCATTCTCTGTAAAGTTGCCATTCTATAATCCCCTTGAGAAGATGCAGATGGTGATGGTGATGAATATGAAGTCAATTGATAATTATATCAAAATCTTGGATCCAATATTGCTGCAGAATTTATATTCCAGTTATTGTAAACTGGAATTCCCTTTATGGGTTTGAACCCTGATGAAAAATCAACAACTGAGATCCCATTATTCATTTGATGGGTTTCACCACCGCCGCCACTGCCACCTTCGGCTAAACTAGCGTGGTTTCTGCTACTGTTAGCGGTTCTCGAATTGGATTCTTGCAGGCCGAAGCTAACTAAAGCAGGGATTGATCTATGGGAGGAAGCGCTGAGTGCGGAGATGATAACCAGAAAGCAGAGATTTTGCTGCCCATTCAAGTATAATCAAGAATAATTCTCAGTTGTTGATGATGGGACTCATTTTGACTGCCTGACGTGGAATTGCCACTGGAAATTTTTTTCACAGCATTATCTTAGTTCATTAAATGGTGGGTCGAAGAATTTTGTGTTGCAAAATTTTAAAAAATAATTTTTATTATAAATAAAAATTTAAATATTAAATTATTACATATAAATTTATTTTATTATATTATTTGTAGATTAATTAAATCGTATTAATTTTTATATTTATAATATGGTAAAAATTACCACTTTAGCCTCTTTTTATTTTTATTTTTATTTATGTCAATTTATTTCAAAATTAACTCAAAATTAAGTTTTGACAAAAGTCTTCTAAAAAAAGAAAAAAGAAAAAAAGTTTTGAGAAGTTGTTAACTGCTCTTAACCTTAGAAAATAATGATAAAATATTTGTATTCAAACAAATATTTTTAATCTTTATTGCAATTTGTATTTACTTTTTTTTAGTTTGTAGGGAGCATCGAAACAGAGAATTTTCGAAAGAGGGTAAGCTCCTTAGCCTTTAACCATTGAATTTGTATTTGTTAACCATAAAATTTTGGAAAAGAAAATGAAATTATATCTTAAAAAGCTCAAAGAAGCAGACACAGCAAATTATAGCTTGGAATTTGCATCCCTATATGAGATACTGTGAGAATTCAAATAATAAATGTATCCACTCAAGCTCAAATTTATGTTGTCTTCGTCTCTATTCACTGGCTCCTCTCTTCCCCGTTTTTACCTCAAAACCAATCCTTTTTCTTCTTCTTATCTGGAGATTTCACCATGGTCTGGTCTCCAAGCCTGGCGGATCAGCCCTCTCAATGAGAATCGGTTTTGGGGGCTCAATGGCCCTGAGCCTCCATCCCAATCAGCATCACAGCGCTCTTCGTTCGGTGCCCATGACTATGGACTGGGGTCTGCTTCATCTCTCGCTGAGCTTGGTGCTCTGGTTCTTTCTACAAGTGATCCTCCTACAAAATCCCAGCTTTCTCATCTCGCTTTCTCTAAGTGGCGCAACGAGAACCTCCCTATTGGGTCCTGCGTTCCACCTTCTAAACCAGCTCGCCCTAATAAGCCTGAATTGGTTCGTTTTTTCTAGTGATGATCCTCCTAATGACTTACTGTATTGTATTCTTTCATGGATGTCTCAAAAAATCAGTTCTTGTGATAGTTCAAGTTTTAAAGATTTTCTAGTGCGGTTAGAGCTAATTTTTATTTTTAATGATCTTCGTCAAGATTATAACTCATTAAAAAAAAGGCTTTAATGATTCGGTGATAAGGGACTAAGGGTAGTACTGTAACTCAATTTATCTAGAGATGTAATGATCTGATGATGTATTGTAGATATAGCATTTTTCTTCTTTGCATTTAACCTTGCCTGCCTTTGTAATTTGACTTTGGATTAGCTCTCTTCATGATTGATGGAGTGATCAGCTATCCCTTCGTCATTTTTTGCCCTTTTTTGTGGGTTTAGGTTTCCCCAAGGGAAATTCCGGCCCCTAAAGATTCTGGCTTGCCTCTGAATGCTTTTATGCTCCACAATCTTGCTCATGTGGAGCTTAATGCAATTGATTTGGCTTGGGATACTGTAGTTCGATTTTCACCTTTTCGGGAGATTCTTGGAGATGGATTCTTTGCTGACTTTGCACATGTTGCTGATGATGAGAGTCGCCATTTTGCTTGGTGCTCACAGAGACTCGCTGAGCTAGGTTTCAAGTGAGAAAAATTATTGCTTTGAACAATAAATTTTATTGATTTTTGGTGTTTGGATGATTTGATTGACCAGTTAAAATTTCCATCCTATTTAGGTATGGTGATATGCCTGCTCATAATTTGTTGTGGAGGGAGTGTGAAAAGTCATCTGACAATGTTGCTGCACGGTTAGCTGTGATCCCAATGGTTCAGGTAATTGATAGGAATCTGTCATTTCTAGATCTTAGTGATCTAGCCCCTACTAAAATACGTTTATACAGAGGTTTTGTTGTAAAGCTAATTTATCGATCCTTGATTTTCCCAATGTTCCAGCCTTCATGTTTATGGTCAGAATAGCTATATAAGCTTCATTAACATCATGTAAACGAGCATTGTGCATCATTGAAGAATATCCTTATTATTCTTAGTTGGGAAAAAGTTACGGGCTTTGACTAAATTGTTAATCAAAGATACAAATAATTATCATCTTAGAAGTCTTAATAGATTGATACACAAAACCCTAATATATATATTCAAAAGCAGAATCTGGCATGCACAAAAAAGAGGAACTGTAGTTTCAAATTTACTAGTTCTTCATGCATTGGCTGTCCTCCAACCAAACTGAAGTCTGAGCTGGTTCTTCAAGTGTCTATTAGTATTTTGAATCTGGATTCTGTCTTGCCTGGTTAGTTCAGTTCCCTGAATTTGAGGAATTAAGTAGGAAATACATAAATCCACTTCTGATTTGTGCAAGTAATTACATGCTTTAGTAAAGGTAGAGCCTTCCTCATTTTACATACTTTAGTAAAGGTAGAGCCTTTCTCATGTGCCTTGTGCAAAAGGGGAAGGGGGTTGGAGTGTTATTTCTTCTATTATCGGACATTTCTAGATCTGTGTACTGTGTAGTATTTGTGAATTTATTGAGCTTGAATTCCATGTATTCAATTCAAATTGTTTGGAACATGATAAGATTTATTCCTTTAATTTTCTCTTCCTTTGAGCTGCATGTTGGCCCTGATTACTACTTTTAAAATGGCATGCATCCTTTTCCAGTTGTTTAGAGGATTTGTGCTGTGTTTAATACTAATAAAGTTGTATTGCATGAAGAGAACCAATTAAATTATAGCAAAAATTATACTAGAGTAAACAATTATACTAGAGAACCAATTAAATTATACTAGTAACTTACTCATCCATAACTAGAGTAAACAAGTATGGACTCAAGGTCGATCCTTGGTGTACACCCATAGTTATGGGAAACTCCTCTATGTCTCATTCTACTGTGTGCACACTAGTAACTGCTTCTTCATATATATCCTTAATAACATTTATGCACTTGACATGAACACCTTTCTTCTCTAAATCCCACTAAAGAACTAATCTCGACACTCTATCATATGCTTTCTCTGTATCAACGAAGACCATATGCAGATCCTTCTTCTTCTTTCTATATATCTCCATCGGACTTCTTAACAAAAAAGATAGCCTTTATTGTAGATCTACCAAGCATGAATCCAAATTGATTCGCTGACATCTTCGTAATATTCCTAAGTCAATGCTTTATTACTCTTTCCCAGAGTTCCATCATATGACTCATTAGTTTAATGCTACAATAGTTGTTGCAACTCTGAATATCCCTTTTATTCTTATACATGGGAATCAAAATGCTCTTCCTCCAATCATTTGACATCTTTCCTCCCGTTAAGATTGAGTTAAAGAGTTTGGTTAACCACAAGACTCCTCTTTCTCCTTAATATTTTCAAACCTCGATGGGGATACCATCCAGACCACTTGCTTTCCCTATCTTCATCTTTTTCAGGGCCTCCTTGACTTTATTCATTCCTGTTTCCATAGCCATATCCTTCATGCACTCTCTCATAACCATCGTTGAGTTTGCTTACATGCCCATTAAGATTTTCTCCAACAAAAAGCTCTTGCTCCAATGAAATTCCTTGGACAACCGTATCCATATCTTCCCAAAACTTAATCTTCTCTTCCTCACCTGAACCTACTTGGGAGGCATATGCGCTAACTATGTTGGTTGTCTCATTTCCCAAAATAAGTCTCAAATGGATAATCTTATCTCCAATTCTTTTCACTTCAACCACTTTGTCCTTAAGTCTGGTTCCATGATAATGCCAACACCATTTTTATGTTTGTCTCCTCTTGCATACCACAACATATGACTTGTGTTACCAATCTCTCTTGCCTTGTACCCTGCCCATCTAGTTTCTTGCCAGCACATAATATCTACCTCCTCCTCTTCATGACATCCACTAACTCCATAGACTTTCCTGTCAGAGATCCTATATTCCGACTACCTATTTTAATTATACTCTCTTGGGCTATATTGTTTGCCCACAATCTTCTATAACTATGTGAGGGCCCTTGCCTTTCTCGAACCACATTCGGGCCCTAATGTGGTGAGACTAACTGCTTTATCCACACTCGTCGATGATGTGAGAATCCTTGCGGATACTCCCTCACACCCAAGCGGCGATGTGATAAAACTCCTTGCTAATTTAACACTACATCCTGGCGCTGATGTAGCGCTAGCCTAAGTGGGCACATCTTAACGTTATATCATAGAGAATCCATATCATGAGAGTGACTATGTTTTACACTAGCTGTCAACCTACCGCAACCCTCCTCCTTTACCTGGTCCTGGAACCGACTATGTTCATCACATAGGCGGAGTTCAAAAACTCAAAAAGAACGATAATTATATTTGAACAGTTAGTATAATGAAGCATCGGGCAATAATATCCAGTCTATTATCATTCTTTGAAAACAGATGTTACCTAAAGTTCTTAAGAACTTAGAAAAAGAAAGTTCATGAGATAGGTATTTTGGTGTAAGATAATCACATACAAACTAGTGAACTCATTTCCATTATTTCTTTTAGTTGGAGCAAATTGTGGTGGCTTGAAGCCTTGAACGTTCATGGATTTGCATTTTAACTTAATTTTGGGTTATAGTTGGGTCAATAGATATCTGAATTGTGCTAGACCTACAAAGAACCTCAACACTAAGTGGTGCTAATGTTAAATTACTAGACCTATCTTTGGAGGGGCCGCTGGCCGCTCTGGCTGGGCTTGTTTACATTCTTTTATAGCAATTTTGGGATGTAAATCAGACTTTTTTTTTACTCTTTTTCCTTCCTTTCCCTCCTTTCCTCTCTAATTTATGAAAATCAGACATTTATCTTTAATGAGGATATTTTCAGTGTTTGTTCTATTATTATTGAATATTGATATAGGAGGCGAGAGGACTTGATGCTGGGCCAAGGCTAGTGCAAAAATTAATTGGTTTTGGAGACTCTAAGACATCTAAAATTGTGGCCAGAATTGCTGATGAGGAAGTTGCTCATGTCGCTGTTGGTGTATACTGGTTTGTCTCTGTCTGTCAGAAAATGGGCCGTGCCCCTTGTTCCACTTTTAAAGGTATTAGCAGTTCTTTTCACGTTTGATATTATATAGGCATTAGTTCAGTACATACTTTAATCCCATACAGGGAACACTAAATATTTATTTGCAACCTAAATCTTTTTGTGGATAAGAATGCAGACTTGTTAAGAGAGTACAATGTGGAGTTGAAAGGACCATTTAATTACTCAGCTAGAGATGAAGCTGGGATTCCTCGTGACTGGTAAGAACAGTTTGTATATATTGGTGATTCTTCAGTTTTGTTGAAATTGCGTCATTTAGAGTCTATCTTGTGATCCACTGATTTCTTTCCTCGGCAATGAAACAAACAATCTGCTTTCTCGGAAATATGCATTAAAATTGCTAGTTTTAGTGAACTTGTTTTATCTGCTGCGTAGGTATGATCCTTCATTCACAAATAATGAACAAAAGAAAGACAAACGGGATACAAACGGGAAGCTCTCTGTGGTATGTGATTGGGATCTCTGTTTCACTCTTTTTCTTAGCAGACTAAAGAGTTAAGGGTAAAACACTGATAACTTGACAGGTTTATGAGAGACTTGCTTCTATCATCTCCATGGAATGTGAAAATGCAAGTTTGAATAAGCCTCCAGATTAATTCTTATCTGATATAACAGTTCAAACTCAACAGACAATTGCTGTTCTGCTGGTAAGTGGACTGTTTAATTCTAACTTTTTTTTAAAAGGAAATGAGCAAAATTTCAATTTAACCATTATGATATTGCCCTCAGGTGACAAATATTGGACCTTAGTTCTATGATCCTTTCCCCTCACACTTCGTATGTAAATTGTGCTGGGTATAACTTACACATGAAAATGTAAAGTTTGTTGCTCTAATGACGTAGATACCAGCCACCAAATGATCACCATCAAAAGGAGGAAAAAGCTTGCAACAAGAAGGATTAAAATGGGACCTCTTTTGAGTCATTTCTCAAATGAAAGACAGTTATCTCTCTCTCCTCTCTCTGTTTTTTTTAGAAGACCAAATTTTCATAGACCAATCCAATCATACTCAGCGATCTATTGGAATAAATAATTATTTTGTATTTATGACATAGTATGATTAGATTGATCGGTCTATGCAAGTATTGTCCTTTCTTTAGTATTCCTTGCAGTTCTATCTTCAGTTCAAATAGCTGAATCTCTAAAAATATATGTGTGAGTTGGAGCTAAACAATTGTAGCTGAGAAGTTGATAACATAAAGATATTTGTTTATTAAACATTGACAATATACCCGTATTTGTTCATCTTTCTTTGATCTGAGTTCGTCATTTGAGGTTGTAAAATCAGTGTTGCGATTTGAATATCTATAGATGGTTTTGGATCTTCTTTTGGGAAATTTTTTAATTAAACTCACTTGGTAATCTTCATTCACATGATGAGTCAATAATTTATTGTCGCATCAAAAGAGGGGTTTGGGTTTTAGAATGAGATTAGTATATGTAAAATAAGTTTAAATAAGTTTATATCTGAATTAGGGAGACATATTTTTTTTTTCTTATTTTAGTTTCAGTAATAAGGGGATGATTTTGACATTAAATATTATCTAATTATAATAAAACAAACTAATTGTTCTATCTGTCAAATAGATGAGGATTTTGCATCGTGTCCAAATGCTATGACCTTGTTTATTTTATTTTAGTAGAATCACCAAATTGAAGAGTTTATATACCTTCAAAATCGAAAATTACAAATCTAAGGCTAAGGACCAGTAGTCCCAATAATACAAAGCCAAATTATTTTAAGGAAGAAAAATGATTTGAATTTTGATCAAATACCCTTGTACCATCGTGTTACATGAAAATATATTTAATAAAAATACAAATTTTTTTGTGCATGGTTCGATTCAGGACAAAAGAGTCTTTTTAACATCTAAAAGAAGTCTGTCAAACAATGAAGAGAAAATAAAAAAAAAATCCAACTTTTAATTGCCTTTTTCCAATTAAAATTATATATATACTTTTCTCTTTCCTTCTTTATGCCATTCCTTTCTTAATCAAAAGTTAATACTAATGGAGGGATAATTCATACACCAACCATCAACTTAACACTAATATGTAGTAATATTTCTCAATTTTAATTTATAATACTAATATTTTTTGAATTTAATTCATGTAACATAATTGTTCATCTTATTTGTTTTTACAATTTTATAAATTATTTAGATGTTACATCACTGTGTATATGAAATATATTTAATAAATATGTACCACATCATATGTATATAGAATACATAGTTTTTTAAAGAATACTTCAATATAATTTTTATTTTATTTTTATGCTTCAGTAACTTTGATAGGGTGATATTATAATATTCACATAGTACAATGAAATTTAAAAAAAAAAAATTATTTAAGCACAATTTTATAATTGCAAAAAAAAAAAATCATTTTAAACATAATTTAAAAAAAAGGGACACCTAGTCATTAAATACATACTATTTAGGTGGTGATAAAACGTCTAATTAAGATAACATAACATGTAAACATATAAAAATAGGTAAAATTAACATTTATATTTATTACAAATAAAAATTGAGAGACAATATTATATATTGGTATTAAGTTGAGAGAGTTTTTAAAATTGACTCCTAATAGAGTGGATGAATTTAATTAATTGGAAACATATTAATAAAAAATAAAATAAAATTCTGATTGAAAAAAAATCTAAACTTTTAATTTTAAACACAATTTTTCTAAAAGTAATTGTGTATTTTATTTAAATTAACATCAAATTATTAAATATATTCTATATAAGTTGTGATATGATTCGTTTTACTCATTAAGATAATCTGTAAGATTATAAAAAAAATTAAAATGAACATTTTTGTCTATTACAAATAAAATTTAAAAGACAATATTGTGTATTAGTTTTAAGTTGAGAGACCATCTTTAAAATGGACTCCTAATAGTGCCGATGAATTAAATTAAATGAAAACATATTGATAAATAAATAAAATTCTGATTGAAAAAAAAAAATCCAAACTTTTATATTTTTATTTTGTTAATTTCCCCAAAATTAAATGCAGAATCGTGGATGATATCTTTGGAGGAACCTTTGACTGAAGAAGTCGAAACCCTTTGGTCTAATTTCCGAGGATGTAGTTAGTCATTGCTTTGAAAGCAAGCAAACAAAAGCTAACGTGTCTTTTGGTTCGCTGTCCTTGTAAATAAATTACGCGTTTACTCTCTACTCTTCTAATCTAAAACAAAAAAGTAGAGAAAAGTAGATACATTATCTACTTCTGCTCTTCCTGCCAGTTTTTGCTCTTCAATACATTATCTACTTCACTATCACAGGGTCTGGGTTGATAAAATTTAGTCGTAAAGAAAGTATAAGAAGAGAAGATATATCAAGAATCAAAGAGAAAGAGAAACATGTGCGACGATTGTAGACCATTGGGCTTTCTTTTAGGCCTCCCTTTTGCCTTTCTTTCTCTCCTTGTCTCCATTGTTGGCGTTTTCGTTTGGATCATCGGGTTAGTTCGTTTCTTTTTCTTTCTTTTTCTGTTCACATATTTGCTATCAGGTTACAATTTTAGTGCATTTCAGTTTCTTGGTATTCGATCTTTGTTACTTCTGATGCAATTTGTGATCTGGGTTAGCTGTAGTTTGTTTCATGTTTTGGAATTGATAATATGATCTTGGTCCCTAAAAGTTCTGTTCTGCTATGAGTTAATAATTTGGGTCAGCTGTAGTTTGGGTATTTAAGTTCTATTCTTTTTCACATTTTTGCTATCGTATTACAATTTTAATGCAATTCAGTTTCTGGGTATTCGATTTGTCACTTCTGACACAATTTGTGTTCTGGGTTGGCTGTAGTTTAGGTTAACTGTATGTTTTTTTTTTCTGTTCGGATCTATGCCTGACTGGAGTCTTCTAACTCTGAAATATTGGAAAGTCTGCAGGTTGTTGTTGACTTGTATATGTCCTTGTTGTTTGTGTGCGACAATTATAGTAGAACTGGCATTGGAGTTGATCAAGGCCCCTATTCATGTTATGGAGTGGTTCACTTCTCAGATACCCTGTTAGTTTCTAACTATAAACAGATATGGTGATTGCATATGTGGATTGGATTTCATATATTATTGTAGGGAGGGAGAGAAATTTGTGATATGAGTTGTGAATACATATGCAGATTTGGATTATTTTCTTTGATTTGGCTTTTCTGAGTCTCCTGTGAATCTGTGTTTGAGGAATATGTCTGATGACACTTCTGCTTTCCGCTGGAGAAGATCTTGCCTTTTTTATCGTTTTGTTCTTATGATTCTCACTCACTTCTGCATTCAAAAAGGATAGCTTGTGAAAATTTCTTTGCTTTGATTTTTCATAAATTCTTTCGTTTCTTTCATATTTATGAAGCGTGAACCTTGGACTAGATTAGGGAGATTGATAATCTGCTTATAGACTGCTAGTGAGAGAAAGGCATGATATTTTCTTTTATGTTGAATTGGAATTTACCATCTTTTAAGATATGTATAGCTGGATGAACAGTTGATATTAGAGACATGGCCTTTTCTTTATTTATGTTGGTTTTTGGTTTTTGTTAGTACCCTTTATTTTTTGTCCAGCTTGATATAAATTACAAATTCTATCTGAAAACATCTGAGCCATTCTTTCCAGGGTAGTAATTAATAGATTCATTTGAGATTAACGGATGACAGACTCCATCTATATCTATATCATAGGAGGAAACCGAATACTAATAGAGGAGCTACTGATACATAGAGGGTATCAGCGACTAAGTTCAGCAGTTCATTGTTGATCATCTTCAAGCTTCCAAGAACCATCTTGCTGTTGAACCATGCCCTTGTCCTTGTCACACCACCAAAAACCAGGCACCAAATATTCCTTCATCAAACCACTATTCCATTTGTTCACCAAAGCAGTGTCTCTTTTAATATCTAAGCGGAAAAGATCTCTTTCCTCTTGTGTTCCTGCAACTCCATGAAGATATGCCTCCATGTCATGCCACTGAACTATATCTCCCGTCTTCAAGAAGTGGGATTTCCTTGTGTCCATTTTCAGCACTCGCCCGTTATCTGCATATGCTACCATTGGGTACATGGGAATTATATCAGGAATGTTGTCTATTTATAGAATATGAACGTCATCTAAAGATTCAACAATGTCTTTGAAGTTCTTGTCGCCGACAAGTGAGCTCCCAAAGGCAAAGACGGTTACAGGACATGTTTTGGAGAAATCTTGCGTTCTGATAATTCTGTACCAGCTGCACAGGGTTGAAAGTGCTCCACCTAAGCTGTGCCCTGTTAGAATGAGGCTGATATCTTCATTCTTATATTCATCCACCGGGTGGTTCACCTCTTCAAGAATCTGAGATTAAGATAAAAAAAAATTAGAAATTTAACAAGTTCATATTAGAAATATGAAAGTTGAGCTTCAGTTTACCTGGTCCTGGACGCTGGCGTTAATATACTTGCGACCGAGGATCATTTGATGAATAAAGCGAAAGCCATCCTTGAAGAACAAGAGGATCCTTATCTACCACTAGTAATTCAGAAGCTGATACCAAGGGGAAATCAAAACCCGTACCTAGCTTTCCCCTCATCGGTAGCTGCTGCTATGTATCCGATCCAATTTGATTCTTTATTCCAAGCCTCCCTGGATAATGACCTCAAAAGAAAACATTCTAGGAGATTAATTTTGGAATTTGCGTACAAGTACTTGGTAGGTTTGCACACAAATGGGTTCGTAAGTGTTAGACCGAACAGCGAAAATAGATTATCCATCGATTATCCCCTGCATATTTTGACACTTTTTCTCTGTTGAAAGCATCATATCAACTTGAGTCATATCGCCATAGTGAATGATGTATCCACGAATGTCAATGTCTAGAGAGTCGAGGACGTTCCTCCAGTTATCTTCTCCGCTTAGCTCCCTCCATCTTGCAATAATGTCATAGTTTTCCTCCATTAAACATTCCCTTTGTTTCTTTTTCAGCTTGCTATTTCTACTTAAACTTTAGATAGTTTGCTTTACTACTCATCTTCAATATATATATATATATTTATATATATATATATAACTGAGAAATCGCACCCCATTATCTAAAAATTATTTATATATCAAATCATGAACATACAAATCTATAAATTCTTTTACATACCAAATAAAAAATACATTATCATGGAAAAAAATTATACTTATACATTTAATTTATATATTATTTTTTTATATGAAAAATTATTAATAATTTAATTCACCATCACATTATAAATATGATTTCATTATAAACATGCAATTCTGTTGTTTCATTATATATTCATAGACATGATTTTACTTGGTAATTCATCATTATTTCAATACACAAATAAATTTTTTATGGCAATTCATCGGGACAAGTTATGGTCACTTGTATTTCATGACTAGTAAATTTTGATCATAATGAATGAATTGGGTACAACCTGAATTACCTTGCCAATGAAATTTTATTATAAGCATGCAATCGATTATAAATAGTAATCTATATAAATAAATCAATTTATCATTAGACCAAGGAACAAATTGATGAAACCGATATACTAATCAATTTCATTATATTAATCGATTACATTATAAATAAATGAATTTAACAGTATAGATTACTGAACATGAATAAGAACAGAGCACAGAGTAAATGCAAGAAATTCAAACACTCCAAAATCATATAAACCAATATCACAACTCTATATCCATTTCTCAAGACATAATCTTGAGACTTTCTCTCCATTGATTATTATTTTTAAGGACAAAAATTAAGCTAAATACAACTCTAAAATTTTCCAACTTATGCTATCAAACCTAAACTCAAGTTTTTATAAAGTAAAACTTAAAAATACTGATTAGTTTTTTCTCCAAAGGTGTTAAACAACCAAATTTTAAATTTTTACAAAATAAAACTTGAAAACAGTTCAACAGTTTTTATCCAAAAGGTGCTAAACAACCCAATAACCAAATTTTCAAGCTTAACTTGGAAATTAACGTAAAAATAAACCTCTCACAAACTTAGTAGATAATTTACACGTTGAAGAATTAGAGCCAAAAAAAAATTTAAAATGAAACTCAATATGGAAGACAAATTTTCTATGGAATAAAGAGAACTTTTCTCATGAAAATCTTTTGGAATATTGTTCTAACATGTATTTATAATTCTGATGTTAATAACTAGCCCATAGAAACAAATTCATATTTTTCAAAAACTAGTTATTTTTTCTTTTAGTGAAATATGATAGTTGTATGATTAAAATAATCAATTAGAAAACTCTTAGAATACTTATAGAATACAGCTATTCTAATCAGTGAAAAATACTTGGTCTAAAAATTTTTGTACTTTACTTTTAGAAACAAATTATTGTGACTTTACATTCATATCCTAGTGTAACTCTTCCATCACACGTGTTCCTTTTTCTTGAATAATTGTGCTTTTTAGTTCCAAACTATTTGCGTAGAATAATCTGAAAATCAAACAAATATTACAAATTCTAAAATATAATTCATGGTTTTAAAATCATTAAAATTTTGGATACAAGGATTGTAGCATTTGAGCCTTTGTATGATGACAAAATTTTGATTATGTTTTTTAGAATTTGATCCAGATTAGCACAAAATATCTCCCCCTTAATCCATGTTTAGGGTGTAAAACAGATCAAAATAAGTTCATAAACAAACATCATTCTTACTCCACCTTTTTGTCACAAGTCCACTGTCAAGTTCACATATATGATAAGTTCAAACATCGAACATCACAATTCAATAGTCTAACAATTCACATATTTCTCCTCTTTTTTGTCATCCATCTAAAAGGGTACACAATCACAAGCACAAAATAGTCATAAAGGCAGGAACTTAAATCCAAACAGCAGCAACCAAATAAATTAAATGACAACTCTTTCAAATCTTAAACCTGTATCAACAAAATAATCCAGAAATTAATTCAATTATATATATATATATATATACACACACATTCAATTTTCACAATATCAACAAATTAAATCCACAAAAATATATTGCTAAGGAAATACTTCATAGCATCATCACATCATAATCATAAAATGAATTTTCATCATACTATTTAGTTAAAAAATATATGGTAGCAGTTTATAAACAAACTAACCAATCCTCAAAATATCCAAATAAATTCAATTTTCAACATTACACAATCCAAAACATTATAATCAACTTCAAATATCCTAAATGTCCAATATCTAATATCCATTTACTATTCAAAATAATCCTCAAAATATCTAAATAAATTCAGTTTTCAACATAACACAATCCAAAACATTATAATCAACTTCAAATATCCAAAATATCCAATATCTAACATCCATTTACGATTCAAAATATCAATTCATATCCAAAAGTTCACATTTCCCATCAGTTCAATACAATTCATAAGTTCAAACACACACAATCCATCTCCATCTCATATCCCTTTTTGTAAAACTTATATCACCACTGGAAATATTGAAAGCTTTCGAAAAAATCTCAATAGTGTGTCAATTCAAGATTCACCCTACACATTTACTGTCATTTTTTGCATGGCTCCCCAACTATTAAAAAATCTCTGAATAAAAAAATTTCATTTTCATCAATTTTTTTTAATCCAACACCAAAGTACTTACACTCCACATTTTCAAAAATATTCTAAAAAAAAAATCCATAACAGCTTAAAAACACGACTGATACAGCCCCAGTACTTGCTTCTATAATCCTGAGAATTTCGGCCCTCTAGATCCTCCCATGGCATCTTACAATTTTCATATAAAATCATAAAATTAAATGGATGTTCGGGGTATAAATCACAAAATCTGAAGACTATAAATCATCACTCGATTTATAGAATCTGGTGGGAAAAACAAAATCCAATCTCTTCAATAAAAATTTGGAGACACTTACTCGGTTATAGTCAGACCCATTCATCATTTTGTGCGGCCTTTTGTAGATCCCCAACATCTTAGCCTTGTTCACTCTCCAATTCATCTAATTTTTACAAGAAATCAGTGCTGAAGTGAGTTTTTCATGGAGAATCAGAGCTGCCGACGTCTGTAGTTGAAGCGTCACTGTCGTTTGAGGAGAAATCAGTTGTCGGCGGCGTTGCTGGTTGGAGAATCGTTGTACAAAGAGGACTCAGGCGCTGGTGGTGTTGTTAGTTGTGATGAGGTCGCCGATTCCCTTGCCATTCGCTGGTCGTGCTGGTCGGGATGTGGCCAGCTATTTCCTCGCCATAGCTTTGACCGCGCCATAGATTTTTAGGTTTTAAGTAATGTGAGGATGATTTTTGAGAGAAAAAAGATGGGTGAGGCAGAGAAAAAAGATGGGTTTTGGTATCGCAGTGCGGGAAAAATTTTGTGAGCGCAGATGAGCGAACTCTGGATAGAGAGAAAATCAATTAGAGTTGAAAAAGCTATTACCATTCTTTTTTTCACGGGTCATTACTCTCTGTCTAAAAAATCGATCTGGTGGGGTGTTCAGCGCAACTGTTTATAGCCAGAATTCATTCCCTTCACCTATCCGATGTGGTATTTAAGTCTGTAATATTCTCTCCCACCCAATCATGTGACGCCCTCGTCACAGTGGGCCCCCCTGCCTGCCCCAAACCCAGGGTGCTTGGCGAGACATCGGAGTCGGATCTGGGTCGGCTCTGATACCACTTGTCACGGGGTCATTACTCTCTCTCCAAAAGATCGGTCTTTTGGGGAGAGAGTAATGGCCCCGTGACACTTTTACTGAAATTTTATTTTTCATACGTGATTATCACAGACTTGAGATGAAAATTTTACATTTTCAATGAAAATCTTTAAGTACATTTTCAATCTAAAACATCATTTTTAGTATAATTTTTACATAAAAATGGATAGATACAATAAATTTATCTTCTATTTATAACATCATTTATTGCCCTAAAAATAATATTATATATATTTTTTATGACCCTTTATTTCTTCTAAAATGAATAGAAAAATAATGTATAGTAATGACATTAGACTGTAGCCTAGACTATTTTTAATAATAAATATAATACCAGCTAAAGATAAAAATATTACATCAATTTCGTCTTCATGTTAAATCTATAGTCATTTTGACAATAGATTGGATATGATCTAATGATTTTTTTTTGCCGATTTAGGTATAGTGAATGTGCATTTGAGAGGAAAAAGTAAACACTTTTACCAAATAGACCATATATTTTAAATATATATTCTTGAAGTTCAAGTATAAAATTGTAAAATTATAAATTATAAATTTTTAATTTAGACAATGCAACTGATAACTATATACACATCTTTATCTCCTTGTAAGGCCAATTGCAAATATTTATATGACACTTGCAAAGGAAATTTTATGTATAATTTGTAAGCTTACAACAATTGAAAGAAGATAGAATTTAATTTGAATAAAAAATTCTAATGGATCTCACTTCTATTATTTTAGAATAAATTAAAATGGAAGTTTAGACTTTTATAAAGGTTCAGGCTTTATAGGCATGAAGGAAGCTCCATGGGCGTGAAATGAAGCTTTGTGGGCATGAATAAAGCTTCATGGGCATAAAGAGAGTTTTCTGGGCGTGAAGGAAGCTTCATGGGCATGAAAAAGAGTCTTCATAGGTATGAAACTTTCTTTATGGGCATGAAGGACAAGGTCAGGTCCTGAAGTAAAATGTGAAACAAATCTTGGAGCATTCTGGATAATTTTATTTTTTGGGGCTTCAAGCTTAACGGTTGTGAAAGAATGTTCATAGGTGTGAAGGACTTGGTCAAGTTATGAAGCAAGTTGTGAACCAAATCCTGGAGCATTCTGGAAATTAATTTTAACAATAAAATCCAATTTATTTGACAATAAACAAAAAAAATATAACATTTTAAATATAAATGTGAATAAAATATATTAAAATATTAAATTTTTATAAATTAAAATCGATGTCAATATTAAGAATAACAGTAATTTGAAAGTATAATTAAAATTTTGTTAATATAGTAGTGGAGACCACATCTTGTAATTGCAAAGATAAAATGCTTTTAGAATTTAGATCAACTTAGTATTCTAAGATAATAGTTTTCTACAGAATTCTAAAAGTATGTTAATAATACTAAATTACATACATCAATCAAAAATCACATATATCATACAATTTTTATACAAACACTAATGAAATGAGTTATTAGAGATACCTCAAATGAGGTAAATTACTTTGTTGCATTATCCATATCAAGATTTCTTTTAATTTTGCAAAAAAAAAATTTATTTTAGTTTTGAGCTACAAGCCTAAAACTTTATTTTTAAAGACATATCTATGTCATGTGTCTTGAGTAATCATCATTTATCATGGCTTTGCAAACGGTTGATTATAGATGCACTTTAAATATTGAGTGACAGTTGACAAAAAAAAGGGTTAAAAAATTCTGAGGATGAATTGGATGATCATTTGGATATATTTAATATACACAATGCGATTAAAAATATCAAAAAATTATTGTTAAGATTGAAAAGTAATACAAAAAATACAATTGTTCGATATGATATCAGGAAAAAGGACGAGTTGTACGACTATAATAATTTCAGATAAATTAAATTTTATAAGCATGACCACACGAGGAGGAGGGACAACATGTGGTGATAGTATTGGAGTTAGGATTTTTGGGAAGAAGAAGAAAGAATTAAATAAATAAAAATTAAAAATACTTTTTTAGCTGAAATTCATTATTAATATTAATTATATTTAAAACATTATTATTAAAATACCAATTATATTAAAAATTAATTTATTTATTACAACAAAAATTAATTGTTTATTATAAATATTAAGTTGAATTAAAAAGTTTCATGTCAATTTGTGATTGGTAGTTGAGTTAACTCAACAAGTTTTATCAAAGGAGACAAAAATTTAAAATAATTTAGTAGCTTATTTGTATCAATAAAATATAAAAGTTTTAGTTGTATTAAGTCAAAGTTTAGATTCAACTCATACTTTTGAATATAGTTCAACAACTAATTTGACCATTTGACAGAAAAAATGACATTTAAATTTCTTATTGGTTAAAAGGGAAACTTAGTTAATTCAACAGTTTTCATTAAAATGACAAACAACAATATAATTCAATGACTTAATTATATCATTTTGAAATTTAAGAGACTTAATTATACTGAATCAAACTTTATGGTCTAACTTGTTCTTCTGAGTACATTTTAGGGACGAATGAAATATACTTTTTTTATCTTAAAAGTTTTTGTATTTTAAACTTTACTTTTATACAAATCAAACAAATATTACATATTCTAACATATAATTCATTGTTTTAAAATCATGAAAATTTGAAATACAAACATTGTAGCCTTAGAGCTAAGGCTGCATGTGCAGTCTCTGCTATAATTTCGTCAATGGCTCTCGATGAGGCCCAATGTCCATTATAGTTTTTGCCAATGGACTACCTCCCTTTTATTGCTGCTACGATTGATGATGCGTTTGTTGCTCTTTCGGGGTTTCAAGAAAGACTTTCTTGCTTATACTTGCTATTAGGTTTGTTGTCTCAAAAGCTACAATCATTGTATCCTAAAATTTGATGATTTTAAAATCATGATTTAAGTGCTAAAATTTTTTATATTATTGCTTCAATTTCATATTTTAATATACTAAAACTTAAAAGCAAAAGGAGCATTCAAGAACATAGACACATGTGCAATAAGAGATACATTAGGATATTAATATAAAGTAAATATGATTTTGATCTAAAAATGAAGCTTAAAAGTATAAAAAAAAGTTTTAAGATAAAAATCATTTTCCAGTAGTAAGAAACGTAGTATTCTAATATATTAATTTTATAGCTGACAATTTTTCACTAAAAAATAAAATAATGACTAGTTTTTTGAAAAATACAAATTTGACTCTACTTACCTTTTTTCACCTCAAAAACTATAAATATTTGTTGAAAGAACATTTTGGGTGTTGGAAAAACTTATTCTCATAAGAAAAAAAGAAACTTCAAATTGCTTTCGTCCCAAATTGAGCTTCATTCTTAAATATCTTTCATTTAACTTTAGTTTTTCATTATATAAATCATTTTATGAGTTTGAGGGGTTTGTTTTGTTTTAGTTTCCAAGCTTGAAAACTTGGTTGTTGATTTGTTTATTACATTTGGGAAAAAAAACTAACAAGTACTTTCAAGTTTTACTTTGTAAAAATTTGGGTTTAGACTTAAGAGAGTTAGATAGAATTTTAAGGCTTATTTATCTTTATTTTTGTCATTGAAAATAATCATTAGTGGAGAGAAACTCTTAAGATTGTGTCTTTAAGAGTAGATATAGACACTAGCCTGAACTACTAAAAATTCAAATGTATCAAGTTATTTTTCCTTCTCTTATTTTTAATTTTAGCATTATGATTTGCTTGAAAAATCTAAGATTTATTTTTTTATGTGAAAAAGACAATTAGATGTGTTTTTACAAAACTCATTTGTGTTTAATTTGTTTGAAGTTTTTGTTGTAAATAAAAAATATAATTTATTTGACAACACTAATTTTAGAGGTTAATTAACATTTCTGGTTATAAATTTTAATTTTCTAAAAAAAATTTAAATTATTTTTGTATGTATTTTCTACCTAGTATTAGCATACTGTTAGAATACTTTGAAACATGAGTCATTTTACAAGAACCATAATTTTTTATAATCTCAATTCACCATCTCTTATGCTATTTTGAGACCTACAAGGTTGACTTGTGTCCCTCATATTGCATGAACATGTGATTCCTCTTTATGGCCTCCACATTGGAAACTCTCTCATAACCAAACATAAAATGTAATTTCCAATTTAATTAACCAATTAGATTCAAACTTTTAACATCACAAGCAATCCAATTATAGCATTTAATTCAAAGTGATACAAACGCAAACTGTTTTAATTACAAACTTACATTCAATCACTAATAATAAACTGACATGTAAATTTTATATTTAAAACAAAAAATATTTTTATTATTAGTTCCATAATTAGTTCAAAAAGGAATTCATAAATTCACATAAAAATCTTCAGCTAGCTAGTTGTATACCCTCAACTTATCAATCACAATTTTTGAATACTCAGAAATTAAGAAATTCTATAACATAATTCTAAGAAACATAAAATAAGAATTGATTAAATGTGAATTTCCATAAGATGATATACCAGTTTTTCAGATGCTTTCCTATCTTCAAGCTTTCTTTCTGCTTCTTATTTTTTCCTAGCAGTATATTCCTTCATACTCTCACCGGTGGAGACAACAACCTCTTTAGTAGCGATGAAAGGCTTAGCTGCAAACTTCGTAGCCTTCTTTGTCACTATTTGAGCAGCTTTAGCCGCTGCCTTAGTTCCCACCACTGCTTTCTAAGTGGTGGAATGTGCGGCAGTCCAACTAGCACAACAACTTGTCCTTGACATAAACTGCCACTCTCTAGCATAATGAATAGCCTCCTTGCTCTTCTCCATCGTTACATCTTTAACAACTGCAGTCGTCTTCAATGCATAGTCTTTGGCAGATTTTCCAGCACCCACCATAGTGTCCTTGGTGGTCTTATAACCTTGCTGACCCTTATTTACAACAATATCTTTGAAAGGATCAAGAGCCTTTAACTTCTCTCTTGAAGAACAAATGCTCACAACAATTCTCACCAAGAAAACATAGCAGCAAGCTTAAAGCTAAAGTAAAGTGAAAAAAACTGATCATGATAAATTAACTACTTAATGGTTTTATATACAAGCTAAGCTAACTAATTGAACCAATGATAAAAGGACACATCATCTATCTCTAACAAACTAATAACAAAAAGTTCCCACCATAATGCTGACTAGACTAAAACTGTTGATACTCAATGTGAGATGCTTCTGAGTGATCAGCTACAACCAAACTTTGGTGAGCCCTGCACTTGATCTGCTGCATCTGGTGTGATACTGTGCGAGACATACTGATTGACTTAGCTAATTTTTACATCCCCCCTCAAGTTGGAGGTTGGGGAGAATATACCAAGCCCAACTTGACAACTGAGGTATTGAAGTGAGGACCAACAAGAGACTTAGTAAAGATATTTGCATGTTGCATATGAGATTGATTATGATGCAAACTAATGAATCCTTCTCTAAACTTATTTTTGACAATGTGACAATCAATTTCAAGATGTTTTCTTTTCTCATGAAACACTGGATTCTCAGAGATGTGTAAGGTAGATCCTTTTAGGAATCTCCATATGTATATTAAATTCCTTCTATTTTTGTACCTTTAGAAGCATTGAATAGGCTTTGTTCACATTAGGAAGAAGGTCTATTACTAGTATTTGATTCATAACAATATGAAAATTCTCATTCAGTCCAGTCAAGAACTTTATCAACCTTGCACTTGAGTTCATCTCTTCAATTGTTTTATCTATGCCACAAGTACATCTCTCATAATTGCACTTGGAAACTAGTTGTAAGCAATTAAGCTCATCCCATAGTCTTTAAAGCTTATTAAGATACTGGTCTATTGTCAAACCCTTCTGAGACACATAACTAATTTCTCTTTTGATTTGAAATAACAGTGGTCCATTGCTTTCCCCATAGCATTGCTCCAGCTCTACCTAAAGTTTTCTAGCTGTGTCTGTATATAAGAAAAATTCCACAATTTCTTTAGCCATTGAGTTAAGTATCCAAAAAATTACCATACAATTGACTATTCGACATTGTGGAAGATTAGGATCTTCAGCTGCTAGTTTTGCATAAGTTCCATCAACAAACCCTAGCTTAACCTTTGCTTCAAGTGTTATCTTCATGGATCTATTCCATGACATATAATTTCTTCCATTCAAAGGATTACTCATTAGATACATCCATGGATGATCCGAATTAAGCAAAAATAATGGATCTCGACTATTATAATCCATCTCTCGATTGAATGTATTGAGTGCAATGTTGTGAAATCAACAATCAATATACAAAGAAGTACACTACAAAGATCAGTCGAAGAAAATATTGAAATAAGATTTTAAACTACTCTCATACCATGAAAGGATCAATAACTTTTTAACTTCTCTTTTGAAGAACAAATGCTCACAACAATTCTCACTAAGAAAACAAAGTAGCAAGCTTAAAGCTAAAGTAAAATGAAAAAAAATGATCATGATAAATTAACTTTTTAATGGTCTTTATTGTAACACCCACTAATTAGAGTTTAATTTGAATAATTTAGACCACATAATTAAATTATATTTTTGGTTAAATAAAATTAAAGATATTAGATATAAAGAAATGTGTGAAGATAATAATAATAATAATAATAATAATAATAATAATAATAATAATAATAATAATAATAATAATAATAATAATAATAATAATAATAATAATAATAATAATAATAATAAGAAGAAGAAGAAGAAGAAGAAGAAGAAGAAGAAGAAGAAAATTTAAAAAAAAAAAGTAAAGTGAATAGTAAAATGGTCAGAAAAAAAAGAGCAAAAACGGGAAAAATGGGCTGAAGGCATTTTTTGGCCATTTCTTCCAACTTCTCTTTTATCCTTCTTCTTCTTCATTCATTTTCCTTCCTCCATATCACAGCTTAAATTACTCATCATCTTCTTCAAGATTTGCATCAAAAATCAGTCCATATACATCTGATCTTGGTAAGAAATATTTTCCCCATGATTATTGTGTTATTAGAACTCTTTAGGTTATATTTTTACAGGATATTGCACTCTATTTTTGATTATCTTGTGAATTGAATTTGGGGATGTGTTAAACATAAAAGTTGTTCATCTATGTCTTATGTATCTCTCTTCCAAATGTTATTGAATGATTGTGAGCATATGAAGAGATATGATTATTGGGGTGAAACTGGTTCATGGAGACGTATCAACCAAATAACCTACGGTTTTTGTAAACTTTGATCATCTTAGTGGCTTAATATGAGGTTTTATAAAACTTGAAAGTTGTAGGTATATATGTTATTGAGGTCTCTAAAACATTTCGTATGAATTTCTCTTGTGTAGGTTGAGTTATTCTGAAATGAACTATGACTGTTCCTTAATTGAGCTGGTTTCATATACCTATGCAGTTCCAGTAAATTCGTCCTTATATTTCATCTATTTATAGATCGAATCAGCCAAAGTTCAAAACATAACAATTTTACTCCTATGTCTTATCTAAATATCTGTGAAATTTTCACCTTAAAATGTCATATATTTTGTGAGTTATGATCTAAACCATTAAACTGGTCGGGTTAATACTTTATGTTGAACCAGTTAGATATCCTCCAATATTTGAGAACCTTAGAGACCACATCTGGAAATGAGTTAAACATGAAAATTGTTCCACATTAACTTATATAACTGTATAAAAAATTTTAGAATAATTTTAGCTACACATTGAAAGATATGAAGTTTTGAATTGGGTACTTTGAAACTGCCTAAGGGCAGAAAACATGACAATATTTAAAATTATACCAAAAATTATGTAAATGTTCAAAAATTCTGAAATTTTAGTATATTTTAGTTTTACATGTTATATTTAATCAAGATCAAGAATGATATAAATTGGGTAAGTTTATAAAAAGTTATTAATCCAATAGTTCTTAGAGGTCTTATTCTAATTTAATAGAAATTCTAGTTATTTATTTAAATTATATTAAGAATAAATATTTTATCAAGCTATTAATTAATTATATTTTTAAATTAGGATTTCAACAAGAAGAAGACCAACAAAAGTGAACAAGCTCTCAACTTATATTTTGGAAAAGGAAAATACTATCGAGGTTTGTACATATATGTATTTTGTTTTACCCTTATGCATGATTGTGTGTGCATGACATAAATTACATGTCACAATGATGAAATTATATATTATGCCATGTTTTAAAGTTGTATGAATGTTATTAACTATGAACTTAACATTGTGTTAATATTTGATAAAATATCATGCTATTACATGGTTTTGAAATAAATTGTAAATATATGATTGTGTTAATATGAAATGAGTATTGGTTATAGAAACAAGTAATTAATGGTATTAATTGCCCATTTCTCTACTTGAGAACTAACATAGGATAGATGGTTCACCATTAAGGGGGGAATTACGATACCGATATGGATATGATTTAGGGATAGGGTGACTTAAGCTTTGTGAGCGCCTCTGATCCTGATTACACACAGATGACATAATTATATTCAGTCAAGGTGGCTTAAGCTCCGCGAGCGCCCTTGACTTGAGATTATGGTGAGTAGAGTGGCTTAAGCTCCGCGAGCACCCCTATTTCACACCCCATATCCGGAGAGTCCGGGAATAAGATTTGGACTGATATTAATTAAAGACTATGTAATGAAATGTGGAAAATTTATTATTGACATAAGTGACAAAACATGAAATGCTTACAGGAGGTAATGAGAATTTAGTTATTGAATATGATTATTATGTTTATACTATTATATGCTATGGTTATTTCTTTTTTATGAAATAAAAATTCAGTGTATCATGAATTATTTGAGACATGCATTTGTGTGACTGTTTGGGAAAAACTTAATACCTATATGTACCACTAAGCTCGAGATAGCTTAGCGTGGGTTCTTCTCACGCAGGAATTGGAACTATAGACGAGTAGGAGGTGAAGTGGTCAGGAAGAAAATCCAAGCTCATATCAGCAGAAACACAAGAAGCATAGTTAGAGGGTTGGTTATTTATTATTATTTTTCTTTTTTTAGTTTGACTATGTATATGGTGTGGTAAACATATTTCATATATTAATAATGTGTATGTAAATAATTATGTAGCATAATCGGGTGCCATATGTGTATACAATATAAGGATAAATATATATTGTTAATTAGAACAACTTGCCTAAACCAATATAAATAAATAGATTAAGTTATTTAAAATAAAAAAAATTCAATTCGAGCAGATTATCGAGTTAAGCTTGTGACATCCTTCTTATATATGTGGGATTATTCCTAATATATAATTGGGGCGTGGCATTTAGTGGTATCAGAGCCAGGTTTAGGCGTTTCTAGGCCTAGGTGTGAAATGAGATGTTAGGTTTAAATATACATATGTCTCATATAATTCTGATATGGGCTTTCTTCTTGGCAACTTGTAGGATTGTAGGAAGATGTCTTCGGAAGATCGGGATATGGCTGAAAGTACCGGCTCTCCTGATACTAAGACTCCTCATCAGCCTAGTGCAGCGAGCGTGCAAAGGCAAAATGCTGCTCCAAATCCCCCACCGCATGCAGCAGAACAGATTGACCCTGGTCAAAATCCATTTATACAATAGATGACTGGATTATTCCAACAGATGGTGCGAGCCATTCCTCAGCCTACCACAGTGCCACCACCTAAACCAAAAGTAACAATTGATAAACTTCGTAAGTATGGGGCTTTGGATTTCTATGGTAAGAGAGATGAAGATCTAGCTGCAGCTGAGTATTGGTTGGAAAAGACTAGAAGAATTTTTAAAGAGTTGCAAGTGAAAACAGATGACAAAGCTAGATTTGCTACTTCTCTACTCCAAGATGAGGCATATGATTGATGGAAATCAGTTCTTACCAAGCTAGATATGGTGGAACCGGTCTCATGGGATTCCTTCCTCTCTGAATTTAAAAAGCAATATATTTTGTTGATCTATATTGATGAGAAAAAGAAAGAGTTCATGAATCTCAAGCAAGGTAAAATGTCAGTGACTGAGTATCAGCGGGATTTTACCAGACTGAGCAAGTATGCCCCTGAATTTGTTGCAAATGAAAGAGATAAATGTAGAAGATTTGAAGATGGCCTTAATGAAGAGGTTGGAGATATTGTGACTGTTCTTCAGCATAACAATTTTTCTCAGTTAGTTTCTGCAGCACTCAGCCTTGAAAAAAGGAAAAAAAGGAAAATAGAAGAATATTCTAAAAATTCAGCTACTTCTGAGACTCAATTCATTGGGAAGAAGAGTCGTTTCTTTACTAGTCGTTCACTGAATAGAGGACAGGGAAAAAGTTTTAGCTATTCACAGACATGGTCTTTTAAGAGGGGGTCACCCTCTAAGGCACCTTCTGCTACAGCCAGTTCACAACCTCAGGTTAGCAAGGAAGCTATACCGGTATGTACCATTTGCAATAGGAGCCATCGGTGGGAATGTTGGCATGTCACAGGTGCTTGCTTTAGATGTGGGTCCAAGGAACATATACGGAGGGATTGTCCACTCTTGACAGGTGGTACTCCTACTCAGACTACTAGGTCAGCTCCGACTCATCCTGGAGTTCAGTTCAGAGAAGGACCAGGCCGACCGAGGCAGGCTGTTTCAGAGACAGTGAATAGACCTGGATCTAGCAGAGCTTTAGCCTAAGCCTATGCCATGAAAGCTAAAGAAGATCAGGCGACAACGAATGTTAGTGTTGGTATGTTTTCATTATATGATTTTGACATTTGTGCACTCATAGATCCGGGTTCCACACATTCCTATATTTGCACTAGTACACCTAGTCAACATAATATGATTAAAGAAAACCTAGAATATGGAATTGAAGTTAAGAATCCTTTGGGTCACGGTGTAATAGTGAATAAAGTATTTAGGAATTGTCATTTGGTTGTGCATGGGAAGGAGTTTTTTGCAGACTTGATTGAGTTGCATTTCCATGAGTATGATGTCATATTAGGCATGGATTGGCTCTCACATCATGAAGCAGTGGTGGATTGCAAGTCTAAATTTGTGGTACTTAAAATAGAAAATCATGAGGAAATTATTGTAAAAGGGGAATTATTTTCACAACATCCTCGAGTCATATCCATAATGAAAGCTCAGAGATTGATGAGAAAATGGTGTGAAGCTTATTTGGCCCATGTGATTGACACCAGAAAAAGAGGTTCAAATCTTGAAGATATCTCAATGGTAAATGAATTTCCAGATGTCTTTCCTGATGACTTACATGGGTTACCTCCAGAGAGAAGGTAGAATTTACTATTGATATTGTTCCAGGAATTATGCCTATATCAAAGACGCCATACAGAATGGCCCCATCAGAGATGAAATAACTTAAGACACAATTGCAAGAACTCCTTGATAAAGGTTTCATTAGACCAAGTACATCCCCATGGGGTGCACCAGTATTGTTTGTGAAAAAGAAGGATGGATCTTTGAGGCTATGTATTGATTATCGACAGTTGAATAAGGTGACCATCAAGAACAAGTACCCATTACCATGGATTGATGATCTTTTTGACCAATTAAAAGATGCATGAGTATTTTCCAAGATAGATTTGAGATCTGGTTATCATCAATTAAGGGTGAAGACGGAGGATATTGCTAAAACTGCATTCAAAACCAGATATGGTCATTATGAGTTTTTGGTTATGCCATTTAGGCTGACCAATGCTCCAGCAACATTTATAGATCTTATGAATAGGATCTTCAGGCCACATCTTAATCAATTTGTTGTCGTTTTCATTGATGATATTTTGGTATATTCTAAAGATTCAGAAGAACATGAAAAACATTTGAGAATAACATTGCAGACTCTCAGAGAATATAAGTTTTATGCCAAACTCTCAAAATGTGAGTTTTGGTTAAAGAATGTGACATTTTTGGGACACATTATCTCTGGAGAAGACATTAAAGTGGATTCTAGCAAAGTTGAGGCAATTGTGAGTTGGAAACCTCCATGGAATGTGACTGAGGTCAGAAGTTTCTTGGATTTAGCTGGATATTATCGGAGATTTGTCAAGGATTTTGCAATGATGGCTTCTTTTTTAACAAGACTATTGAGAAAAGATGTTAAATTTGAGTGAACAAATAAGTGTCAAGCTAGTTTTGATAAGCTCAAAAGTATGCTCACTAAGGCCCCTATCTTGACACAGCCGATTCCTAATAAGGAGTATGTCATTTATAGTGATGCTTCTCATAATGGATTGGGTTGTGTATTGATGCAAGATGGAAAGACGGTTGCTTATGCTTCTAGACAGTTAAAGCCACATGAGAAGAATTATCCTACCCATGATCTGGAGTTGGCAGCTATAGTTTTTGCATTGAAGATTTGGCGCCATTATTTATATGGGGAAAAGTGTTTTATTTACACATATCATAAGAGTTTGAAATATCTTCCCTCACAAAAAGAATTGAATTTGAGGCAGAGAAGATGGCTAGAACTAATAAAGGATTATAATTGTGTGATTGACTATCATCCAGACAAAGCTAATGTAGTAGCAGATGCTTTAAGCATAAAGATTATGGCAGAGTTGCACCTTCAACCCACTCTTATGCAGGAAATCAAGGATGCACAAAGACAAGATATGAAGCTAATTGAATTAGTTGAGTTGATCTCTAAGGGGGAGAGACCTGGATTCACTATGGACTTAAATGGTGGATTGTTCTATCAAGACAGATTATGTGTGCCTAGTGTAGAAGATCTTAGACAAAGGTTTCTTAGAGAGGCCCATGAAAGCAAATATGCTATGCACCCAAGGAGTAACAAAATGTACCAAGAGTTGAAGAGCAGATATTGGTGGACAGGTATGAAAAAGGACATCACAGAGTACACTTCAAAATGTTTGACTTGTCAGCTGGTCAAGGCGGAACATCAAGTACCTTCGGGGTTGCTACATCCAATTTCTATTCCAGAATGGAAGTGGGAACGGACCACTATGGATTTTGTGACTGGATTGCCTTTGACTCCAAAGAAACATGATACTGTATGGGTCATAGTGGACAGATTTACAAAGTCAGCATATTTCTTACCTATTAGAAAGGACTAACCACTGAATAAATTGGCAGAAATTTATATGAATGAAGTTGTACGACTTCATGAAGTGCCTGTTTGTATTGTGTCTGACAGAGATCCCCGTTTCACATCTCAATTTTGGGGTAGTCTACAACGAGCTCTAGGTACTAAGCTCAATTTCAGCACGACTTTTCATCCGCAGACAGATGGACAGTCAGAAAGAGTCATTCGGATTCTAGAAGATATGATGAGAAGTTGTGTCATCGAATTTAAAGATAACTGGGACAAATATCTTCCTTTAATGGAATTCGCCTATAATAACAGTTATTAGTCTAATTGTTCTAGTTGTTAATTAGAACAACTTGACTAAACCAATATAAATAAATAGATTAAGTTATTTAAAATAAAAAAATTCAATTCGAGCATATTATCGAGTTAAGCTTGTGGGATTATTTCTAATATATAATTGGGGCGTCACATTTATATACAAGCTAAGCTAACTAATTGAACCAATGATAAAAAGCCACATCATCTATCTCTAACAAACTAACAACAAAAGTTCTCGCTGTAATACTGATTAGACTCAAACGGTTGAGACTCAATGTGAGCTTTTTCTGAGTGATCAGCTACAACCAAACCTATGGTGAGCCATGTACTTGATCTGCTACATTTGGTGTGATGGTGTGTGAGACATATTGATTGATTTAGTTAATCTTTACAATTTTTAGCCTATCTGCCCTCATCTGCCACATACTGTGAAGTTCTCTGAACCCCTTCAAAAACAATATCCTTTGTCCGTGCACCTTTCTTTGCAAAAAATTGACTAGCGTTGAGGGTAACGACAATGTCCTTCACCTGAGAGCCTTTATCTGCCATCTGTTCTAAGGTTCTTTGAGCTCATTCAATGACAATCTTTAGCTTGCGCACCTTTCTCTTTGGTATACTCAGCAACAGAACCTATGCCTTGGCCTGCCTGCTCGTACCTCTCTTACGTACCTTTAATTGCCTTTATTAAATTCTACTGCACTGTTTGGCTAAGCTTTGTAATTTCATCGATAGTATTAAAGTTTATTTGTGCTATTCTAATCACCCTTTTCAGCCTCCTTTAAATCCGTGTCTTTCTTTTTCTGATCACCACTCACTTCAAATTTTCCAATAAAATAACTCCTCATTCTTATTCTCTTTCTCCTTCTTCTTTCACCTTATCAAACAGAGACTCCAACTGGGTCCTCCCTAATTGGATTCTCTTGCTTTCGCTTGCGAAATCTTTGAATCTTGTGGCTTCTCGATCATCAAAGACTCAAAATGAACAGTGACCTTAGGAACTCTGTCTTTTTCTAACTTAAGATCTCGCTTCGTGCTCACGACACGCTTGCTCTGACGCCATTTTTTCTCTCGAATATCATATCTCTCAAATTTGAATGGTGGATTTCCTTCTATTTCTCGATGGTGTTAATAGAAGAATGATCGCGATTTTAGAAAGAAAAAGGAAAGAGGGACGTGTGTGCATGGAGTACATGTGTTGGGAACTTTTAAGCCACATGTTAGGGTCATCGAAAATAGAGGTGAGTCACCTATCATTATCTTTCATCCATTTGCATGACTTTGTAGATTAACAGCTCCTTAATCAGGTTGTTATATAATGAATGGAGATTCTTATTGTATTATGAATCTTTTTTTGTGTGAAATAAAAAAAATTATATATTTTTTTAGAATTGTATTTTGGTATTCTAATAAATATAAAACATATTTATTAGTTATAACCTATAAGTTTATCATTTTTGAATTTATAGATTTATCAATTATAACTTACAGATTTATCGTTTTGATCTTATATATTCATCAGTTATAACTTACAGGTTTATCGTTTATTTAGAAGTTACAAGTTTATTATTTAGAAGTTACAAGTTTATTTTTTATAAGATACAAGTTTATTATTTATAAATTACAAATTCATTTTTTATAAGATACAAGTTTATTATTTATAAATTACAAGTTTATCGTTTACAATTGGCAGTTAATCATTTTAAATTTATAGATTTATTAGTTATAACTTACAGGTTCATAATTTTGAACTTAAAAGTTTGTTATTTACAAGTTATGAGTTCATTGTTTATAAGCTATAAGTTCATCGTTTGAAATTTATAGATTCATCATTTTGAAAATAAAAATTTATCATTTATAACTTATAGATTTATTTTTATAACTTGCTATTTCATTACTTATAAATTCATCGTTTACAAATTGTAAAATTCATTCAGATTCATCATTTACAGTTTCATCATTTACAACTTATATATTCATTATTTTGAACATACAGATTTATAGTATAAAAACTACTGGTTTATCATTTAAAACTTACATATTAATCACTTATAAGTTTATCGTTTATAACTTACAAATTTATTATTTTATTATTTCTACCAATTTCATCATCTTCAACCTCCAATAATTCAATTTTTTTCTCTTTATATTATTCATTTTTAATTCAAATATCTTCATTTTCAACAATTTTATTCCACAAATACATTAAAACTAATGTTTTTCATCACAAACAATAATAACTATAACTAAAATATTTAAAAATATTAAAAATAAAATAAAATATATAAATTAAAAAGTTTTTTCTCTTTAAAATAGTTTTGCAATAGAGTAAAAAATATTCTTTTGAAGAAAAAAGAAGAAGAAAAAGATGATGAAAAAAACAATAATACGATGATTGTTTCAGTCCACGGTATAAAATGAATATATGTGAATCATTTAACTTAAAAAATAATATGAAGCCATTTTGAAATTAAGACCATGATGCACAGTAAATATGAATATAATTTACATATATAATCGAACGACATATTGCATCGCATTTATTAGATAAGACTCAGTGGCTTAGACATTAGTATTGGGCCAGTATAAATTGGGCCCTCTTCATCACCCATGATTAGTATCGGCCCAGAGGCTCAAGATGCCTTGATATCCTTTCCCATCTCCATGACCACACTCTACAGTTAAATGGGAAGGTTGGGATTACGTTATAATTTTTGTATTTAATTGAATTAATTTTTTAATTTTTTATAAATTTTTTTCTCAAATATACTTTTGAAAAAAAATATTTATTTACCTGTTTATTTCTAAAACAGTTTGCAAAATTCAAAAAAATTAAAATAAAAATTTTTCTCCAAATTTTTTTTTTCCAAATGCAATGTCAAACAGGTTGATAAAAGAAGTTCATGCCTTTAAGGAATTGTGACCAAATTACTTTTCTCTATCGTTCTTGTTTTTCATCATATTTATTGTTGAATCCATTTTATATTAACCTTCTAACCGTATTTAGCTATTTACTTACAAAGTAATGATCCCTTTATATTTAACAAAATAATGATTCTACCAATGAATTTTAGTTTAGTGGTATTATTCTAGTGATTATAATTATAAAGTCTCAAATTCGAATTTTCAATTAAACTCTTTCTAAAAAAACAAAATAATGATAATCTTTGAATTCAATAATTTCGGCTTATGGGCCTTAATTTTTTCGGGATGAAGGGTAAATTTATCTATATTTTATTTATTTTGCAATAACCAATTTATTCCAAAATACTATTTTGAACTTAATTAATGTGTAATTTTTTATTTAGTTGCAATTTATTCTCAAAAGTATTTTTTTTAAATCCTTTTTAACTGCAAAACCGCTACCTGAACTATTTTTGAAATTTGCTAATAATTATGAACCAAGTTCTACAATTAAAGTAAAAAAATAAAAATAAAAAAAATAAAAAAACTGTTTAAATGAAATAAAATATTCAAAATGAAAATTACATATTAATGAGTCACAAAAAATGATCTTAGAAAGCATCACAAAGAAAGTACGGAAAGAAACTTTATCCTTTTTTTTTTTTCCGGTTAATCTTAATAAGGTCAATATATCCGAGCAAGTATCAAGAAAATGAATATTGGTTCAACATTTAAAGACGGAGACAGTCCTATATTTACCATCAATTGCATAAATTAACAATATCCAAACCCAATGAGCTTTCTAATTTAGGGGTCCTTTCATACAATTCATGGCAACTTAATTGCCAAAATTGCAGCCTAAAATTTACAGTTGAAACCATGACCCCTTTATTGCCCACTTTCAAAAGAAAAATGGAAACCCGAAAAGGATGAAAAATTAAACACCTATCATCGAAATAATGACATTCTAAAAAAAAATCAAGTACCTTAAATAAGAATGTTCTAACCCCAAATTATCAATGAATTTAATGATATTGGTCGTCTTAAGGCTGCGAGGTCTGGAATTTAAATCAGTTGGATCACTTTGAAATCGTTAGAAAAAAAAATATCAACTAAAGAGAGCTGCATATAGAAGCTGGTTCCAAGCATCGGGCAAACCGGGCAAACACCAATGGCTACAATCTGTTTTATGGTCATCACTATAAGCAGAAGGGTGAGCATCCTTTCTGTATTGTGAGAGAGTGGTGACATCAAGCAAGTAGACTGGTTTTTTTATCCTACTCATCACTTTGTTAACAACAACCCATGCCATTGGTATTCCTGCTGGGTACCTTGCTCCAAAGAATGGTTGTGTTTCTCCACTACATGACCTTGTGGGCTCATTCCAGTCTTTGCCCCTAATTTTTTCAAAAAAATAAAAAAAGCAAAAAAGAAACAAACACCCATGAAGGGGTTTTTTTAAAAAAAAAATAGGTGTTTAAAATTATTTTAAAAGTGTAATTAAGTGAAAATATGTGTTGAACTAGCATATATAATGGTAACTTGAACTTGCATAAGAGTGGAAAAAGGGATTTGCTTACTCATAGTGGGTGGGAGAAATGCCCTGAAAAAAGACTTTGGTTTTTGAAGGATCAACATTTCGGTTGACCCATCTGGCCCAAGTGGTCAATCCTTTATAAAATGCAACTAGACGATTCATATCTTTGTACAATTTATTCCCCTCTTGCATGTAATCCCATCTGCAATTGAACAAACACACAATTACTATCATCAATCATTTTTCATTTTTTGAACATGCACACAAAGATAGAACTTACGGTTGTGTTCCTCCTGTGTGAGTCCACCAATGCCACGTGTTAAAGATCAACACGTCCATTCCTAACCATGCCCTGCCGCTATTTATTGAATCCAGCTTCAAAATTCTTCCTTTCTTTTCATTCACAAGATCTATCAGATATGGTGTTCGATATAGTAGTATAGTAACTTCATAGTCCTGTGCCCACCCGTAATACAAGACATATTAGCATTGTATATAATAACTATATCCTTTTTATAATCAATTTATTATTAATAATTACTCAAAATATAGTTTTATCATAATTCATGATACAACTTATAATTCGTGTTAATTAATTTTTTTTTTGTCTTAACTATCCAATTTTGATTCATACTGAATATAAGCATTAAGAAGGTAAAACACTCTCTCTAATTTTAAATGTGTTTCGTACCCTGAGGCTCGAACTCGAGTTAGCCATTTTTTATTTGATTTTAATTCACCTCAAAAACTATCGAAACAATTTAAAATTTTAAAATTGAATAAAATGAATTGCAAAATAATTTATAATCTGATTTCAAAATTGGTACGAATATATTAATTAAAACTTAATTTGAAAAATAATATAGCTGAAAAATTCAAAATGGCCCGATCTAAACTTGACTCTATTTATAATTAAATTATTACTCGAAACTTAAAAATTAAGAATGGAAAGATTCCAACTAGATCCCAAAAAAATTCCACAAATGGGCCAATTTATTTAATAACGTATACGTTTCCATGACATGACAAGGGACAGAATTATTGAAATTAGGTGTCCCTAGTCCTGTGCCCTGTTCCAATTATAAAACTAGAGAAAATGAAAATGACACTATAATTTAAGAAATTAAAGGGATTATCAATTCATCTTTTTTTTTTAGGAACAAAGGAAGGGTTTTACCCCAGTCAGAAACCTCAGATTAAGACACTATCCGACCACTCGTCGAGGCCAGCAAATTCCAGCTTGATGATTGCGAAGAAGAAGCCGAACCCCACTTGGAGGTTGATCAAAAAAGAAATGCCACGCTAATTAACACTTGTTTGTCATAACTCATAAGGAATATTTATGGCCCAACATTTACCACGTAGAGTATTATTCATAAGAAAATTGACGTATAAGCAAGGAAATCGGTGTGCCAACACCGGTGGTCCTTTGAAAGTCTATTTATTTTATATTGTTATATAAAAAATTAATTAAAATAATTATTTTTTTAATATAATAACTTGATTTATATATAAATATAAATAAAAATATGTATTTATACATAAATTAGGTAAAAAAAAATTTCCCTATGATTTGTGTTTTGTACAGAATGGCAACCATGTGGGAATAGGCTAAGGGGCCATACCTCTATATATTTACTGATTTCTAGGGATGGAGATTTTTACTGTAAAAGGGAATTTTTTTTTTTCTATCCTAATTGAAGTAATCATTAGAGAGTTTGCTTTGCCATAGAATTTTGTTTTCAACTGAAGGAACATAATTACCAAATGTAAATCTCATAAATTCCGTTTTGTGTTAAAACGATTTTGCAGAAATTTTTTTATTTTTTTTGAGTTTTAAAAATTATTTAAAAAAAAAATAAATAAATATTTTTTAGAAACAAATTTGAAAAAAATAATTTATAAAAATTTAAAAAATCAGTTAATTAAATTAAAAAAATTCTAAATATACTTTTTTATACAACTAACAGTTCCAAACATTCTATAATCTATTACCAAAATCTAACTTTTACTGTTTTACAGTCTCTCGAAGAACAAGCAAAATGAATAGACAACCCTATTTCACGTAAGCATTCTATATTGGCTCTTTCTTTAGGCTCCATACGGTGAAATTTTGATATAACTTTGTAGAGAGATATTAGTTTATTAATACTAAAAAATTAAAATTGATTAACTAGTACATTAATATAAAATATATTAAAAAAAAGAGAAAATAAAACAAAAATTTATAGAAAATAGATAAAAAAAATCCACTTATCAAGAAGCAGATTACGAAAATTATCTCTCAACATGGATCAATATCTTCGTTAATAAATTAAATTAATAACTTATTATTATATTAATAATTAATTAATTTTTATAATTATAAAATATTTTTTTTTCAAGACTATATATTTAACCAAAAAATTTCTTGCAAACTTTGATAAACCAATTTAATATCGCCTTTTGGCATTAAGAGTTGAAAGAGTGACTGATCAACCAGCGGTAAAAATAGCAAATATGAGAAAAGTTACTGTAGATAAAGAATATAAGAAGCTTTCCCACGTAGGTTTGGAATTGCTAAACAGATTTAAAATTTTTTTAATTTAATTAATTAATATTTTTAATTTTTTATAAATTATTTTTTTCAAATTTTATTAAGGAAAAAATATTTATTATCTATTTTTTTCCAGAAATAGTTTTTAAAACTTAAAAAATTTAAAAATAAATTTTTTTCTCCTAAACGTTTTTATCAAATACCAAACAAGTCCTATATCATGTGTCGAAGGCAAAAACATCGGTTGAAAGACTTGATTGCGTTTGTGTTTAAAATTCGAAACTTTAATTTATTACAGAAGGAAAAAAAATAACAAAAAACATGTCTCCGGCAAAGAGAAAAATGCCCACCATCTATCACGCATCACCTTTAATGCTTTCTTTTTTTTTTTAAAAAAAAAAAAAGCAAAAAACAGTGGTAACAAACTTCAAACCCCAATAAGCTCATAAAATCACGAAAACTAACTATTTTACAAAAATGGGTATGGAAAAAAAAACAGAATTTTAATTCAAACAATAAAAACTTTACCTTCTTAAAAAGCTTACAAAGTGCAAAAGACAAAATGTGCATGAAATATAGCCGGACAATGATTATATATATAAGTATGTTATTATAGTTAAATTCATTTTTGAAAGAATAAATTATAAAAAATCTTTTGAGATTTTAATAAATTATAATAAAAAATAAATATTTAAAAAATGAATAATTTATCTCATATCATTTGAGATAATATTCATTTATTTAATACTATATGAATTTTAAATATTATATTGAAATATACCACATAATTTTTTTATATTTGAGATATTTTTGTATGAATTTTTTAGCATTTTATATATAATTCAATAACATTTTATAAGGGTTTAAAAATTCTACCTATACCAACAATTATAACTATAAAACAAACAATATATTTAAAATATAGTTTTTCTAGTTGTTATTTTATATAATATTTTTATCAAATAACCGTTAGTTTTTTAAAAGTTTATTTCTAATTATAATTTATTAAAATTTAAGGAAGTTTTCTAAAATTTTTCCGAAAATAAGTAAAAAAAATGTATTTATGCTTCATATCTTGTTAAATTCAACAACATCCAGCTCAAACTTAATCCAAAAAAATAATTAAAAAAAAATGCATGTTCCTGTTGTTTTGTAATTTTTCTCTTAACAAGTGCTGACTTTAAACGTTATATATAAATAGAATTTAGAAAAAATAAATTTGTGAATGCATTTCTCAAGCTTAAATAAAACTTACCTGAAATGTTATAGAAGATAAGCCATCTTTCCTTATGAGAGCATACTTTGAATTAGGAACAGAAGAATGAAGCAAGCAAGTCAAAGATTGCCACTGATTAAGACTAAGTGAATCACCGACAAACATTATCTTCTTCCCTCTCCACTTCTCCAAGAAATTTAACCCATTAAACCTGCAAAACTACTAATTATATCTCTTTTAATTAATCATTAAGTACATATTAACAAAAATAATAATACCTGGGTAAGTTGCAAGAAAATGGCTGCCACCTATACTTAAGATAGGAAGCATCAGGGCGGCCATTTTTTTCGCAGTTGAATTGGTTATCAATCAAAGGGCAAGTTGAAGAATCATAAAGAGGATAAGAAGGATCAAACACCCATTTTCCTTGGAACCAATTGCATTTTCTTGCAAGTTTTCTTGAAATGATCAAGAAACTGTCGGTACCATTGTTGTTGGAGTTAAAGTTCACGGCTTTTTTAGCTGTTAATAAGGTTGTAGTAGTTAAATTATTAAAACTGGAACTAGAACTAGAAGAAGAAGAAGCAAGTGTAGATGTTAAGAAAAATAGATAAAGAAATAAAAATTTGAAGAACACGAAACCCATAATCTTGGGTTTCCAACTAGAATGATGTCTTGGTGGATTTAGTCAAGGATGATAATTGAAGAAAAAGTTAGATCAGAGAAATGTTTATTTATAATGTGTGAGAGAGAGAGAGAGAGAGAGAGAGAGAGAGAGAAAGAGAGAGGGACTTCACAATTCTTATGGAATGTGTCACACAGTACTAAACACTCTCTTTTTTATTGTTTCTGACAAGAAAAAATATGAGAGAGCTTCAGATGCATTTGCTTTTTTTTTTTTTTTTGCTATGGCATGTGATGATGATTCCATTTCTAATTAGTCACTTACTTTGAAAATTAGGAATCATGATGACTCTAATTCTAAATTAATTAATCCAAACATTTTGCCCACAAATTAATTATATTATTTGGATTCATACCTTACTCTATGAATTTAGATAGTTACTTCGATTAATTAACTGCGATGAAATTTAATTTTACCAGTTAATTACAATTAATTATATATTATGTTTAACTATCAATGCAAAAATTAAATAATAAAATAATACTATAATTAAGAAAAAATAAAGAGACAAATTGATAATTGATTCAATATCTCGCCGGTGATTTTTTCTGTTGGGTGATTCAGCAGCTTTTTTTTATTATTGTCTTTATTGTCTTTATCATCTATTCGCTTCACACATGAGGTTTTTTTTAATTAAAATTGGAAAAAATGATTTCTAAATTTTATAATTCTATACAATTAATTTTTTTTGTTTAAAATTCATTTAGATGGCTTCTTTAATTATTAATGAAATTTTTTTAATTAATTCTCTTTTGAACTAATTTAATTATATTTATAATAAAACACTTAGTATCTTATTAATTAATAATAGTTAATAACGGACATAATGGAATGAATTTTCGTATAGAAATTTAACCATTAAATACTTAGTTCATAACTCAGTTTAATCAAATAATTTTTTTAGTTGAAAGACTACATTAGTTTAAAAGTGATAATTAATTAAATTAATTTTAATTAAATTTTAATTTAAAATATACAAATTCGTTGAATATTTAGGAACCCAAAAATGCTATTATCTTTAAAGGTCGTAGTTCTATTATAACGCAAAGTGTCTAACCTTTTCCCCCAATTAAGACAACCCTTCATATTATCTTAACATTTAGTTGGGGAAACGATACTTTATAAGTACAAACCAAACTCTTAAATAGTTTTTGGAGATACCACTTTGTCCTTTTTCATAATAAATAAACTACTTATTAAAAGTTCTATAAATAACTATCATCAAATAATTTCCACAATATAAATACCACTAATATTTTTTTTAAATATTTATTTTATAATTGGTCAACATCATCAAATTTAATTTATTAAATAAAATAGCAAATTTTATAAATTAAAATTTTGATAATGTGAACCAATTATCCAAAAAATGTTGAATGACCTAAGAAAAAAATAATTAAAATGCACCTTGATCTAATTTACCTCAAAAAAAAAATCAAATTACATGTATGTTAGAACTAAATTTGCCACAAAAAAAAAGTAAGAAAAATTTATTATAATGTTTGAAATTTGCACAAGCAATTTGGTGTGAGTTCAGCTTGTATGTCCTACCAAATTCAGATAAGAAATTCCAACTTTAAAAATCAAGAATCTAAAAGCCTTCAATCAGCTACCTTCACTCAAATTCCTCCATTCACCACCTTGCCCCATTGGTGTATATGCTCTAGAAAGGCAAAAACATACCCTTTTTTCATAAACAAAAACAAATTTGATTTAGAGTAAAAACAAGATAATATGCTCAATTTTAAAAAGTTAAATTATTGTAGTATGCCGAAAATATATTGTACTTAATTGGATGATGCTGAAATATATATTAATATATGTGTGCAGCCCAAATTAAGTAAATAAATCAATTAACAATAAAATAAAATTACATCAGGAGTTCTACACTTCTACTCATCATTAAACTTGATTTCTTCAATTTTTATCTCATAAAGTCCAAACTAAGAAATTGAGAATTAATTTTAAATTGATTTAAATTATTCGAAAACAATAATAAATTTATAATTATCTAACTCGTTAGAGTCGCACAGTTTTATTAAAATGAGAGAAGAAAAATCAACCATGATAAGAGCTTATACGTGTAAAAAGATATGAACAAGGTAGGAAGTAGGAAGGGACAACATATCCTTCAAAGGCCAACGGACCCACAGTTGTCTGCTTATGGTTCTTGTTTTGATCCATTTCAATCTGTACTATTATCTCCACTAGTTTTGGGAAAACTAACTTCATAGGGCCATCCCATTGAGTTGTCACCCATTAATTGTTACTATTTCCTTATCAAACCTGCAAAATTTTTATAAAAAGCTTTTGCTCAAAAAGAAAAAAGAGAATGAGACAACTTAGACAAGCCACTGTGCTTCATTGCATAGAAATAATAATAACTATTAAAATTTTGTATCTTTATTGAATTAGAAATATATTAAAGATTCAGAACAAAAATAATTTTATATTGTTCTAATGGGAGTTTGGTTCAATTAAAAAAATTTGGAAATGTCATTGTTAATATTTGATTAGTAAAAAAATAAAATATAATGAAAATAAGAATTTTCCAATGAAAATAAAAAATTTTCATGAGAATCACTCATTTCTTTTTTTTTTTAAAATGAATATTTTATTCGCATGACATTATTTTTGGTTTTTTTAAAGTTATTTGTTTTAATTTTAAATATATAATTTATTTATTTATTTTACATATATTTTTATTCAATGTATTTTATTATTTATTGTTAAAAAATATGTATAATTATATTTTGATTTTTTCTCCCTACTTTGAATTAATTTACTTTATTAATTCAAAAATTACTATATTTTATTTAATGTTTTATTATTCAATCTACAATAAATCAATCATTCAATACTTTTTTTTGGAAAATACTTCATAAAAAATTATTAAAAACTTGTTGAAACTCTTTATCAAATTGTATATGTTCAGAATATATCCCATAGCAGACAATTTTATTTTATTTTATTTATGGTCCTCATGTAGTTTCAAAGTATGATAGATTTAGGATGATAATATCTAGTATTTTACTTAAATTTGGATCATAAAAATTTAATGAGTTTTTAGCATTTATTTGGAATTGTATTTTTATTTTTGTTATTGGGTAATGTTGTGACTGATAATTATTTTTATATTTTACTTGAATTTATAATTATTTTTTATAAATATTTTGGTTATTTGAGAAATATCATGAAAATAATTCAACTCGGAAACTCCTAAAGTTTTATCTAATTTTATAGACTCCAGTTCCTTTGTCCTGTAAGATTTTCATTTGTATTTTGTTTGGTACGAACCCTGTAAGAATTTGATAGGTACAAGATTCAGATTTTTTTTTTGAACTGGAGTGAACTATAAAAAATTAGATTGTCAACTTTTAGGTTTACACTCAGATCAAGTTTATATATCAGGTTATAGATTGAGCTAATAATATACTGTACGTAAAAAATATTAATTTGTAATTTATAAATCAATTTGAATTGTAAAAAATTATTAATTTTTATAACAATAATAGACTATTGGCTTTATTGATAAATGAAGATCATTCTTATTTTATAAATGTGAGATTGATTATCAAGATACATTATAAATTGAGCTTAGAATAAATCTTTTCCATGTTTCATATTATTGAGACTGCGTGCAAAAAGAATTTGGGGATAAAAGAATGCTAATTTATAGGGGTGTCAAAACGGGTTAGAATATCATTGTTGTATCGATCGACTTTGGTAATACGACTAAAATCAATGCGAACACAACTTATTTACTAATCAGGACAACATAAACATGACATGAAAATTAAATTGATTACACGAATAAGATGCATATAACACGTTTATTTTTCATGTCATGTTAGAGTTATAAAATCTGACACAATTATACTTTGTTAGGATCATTTGACCCAACCCTTAAATAATATTTAAATATTTATTTTTTTTATAAAAATATAAAATTAGTTTTAACATTACTATAAATGATGCACATCATAAATGGATTGAGTCACATGATACAACACAACAGTAAAAATTAAATAAATTGTAATGAATTAGTGTGTCAATTTATGACACGACCCATTTAAACTGTTTCATAAATGAGTTGACTCATTTATAACTCATTTATGACATGAATTCATATATGGTCACACACTAATCCACTAATTTTACGTATTTCACATGTCGGATTTATGTGTCAAGACCTATTTTGACACTTCTATTAATAAATTTGCTAATGATTAAATGAAAAAAAATATAAAAGACAAATTCTTAAATATTAATATTCAAACCCAAATAAGCTCCCATATTGTGACAATCACCATTGATCAAGGCTAATCATCTTCTCATGAGTTATATATATATATATATATATATATATATATATATATATATATATATATATAACGTACAATTTATATATTATAAAATGTCAGGAAAGAGAAAATATTTAATTTCAAGGCTGGTTTGCAACTAATTAACATTAGTTATAGATGTTTTATTTCTTAGCTATTAAGTTGTTGAATGGGTGAATTGAGAGTGTAATTTGATGGAGGTGGTTCTGGATAAACTGAATTTAATATTAATAGAGGGATATTAATTAAATTCCTTCTTTTTAATTCATAGTTATACAAAACCAGAGGCTGTGAAGTAAAATATATGTTACCAAACCAGCCCATTAACTTTTATATAATTAGGCTACGAATGGGGGTTCCTGGTATATAATTGGCATGTTAAAATAGATTGTGATGAATTCATACTCGTCTATCACCACTGAATTATAAGATATTGAATGGTTGAGATAAAAAAAAAATTACATTGTGAAGAAGTATAGATTTGTTTGTCGATTTCTTATATAATAGTTATAAATTAATTTTTATATTATATTAAAACAGTTATTTTAATGTGTGAATAAAAAATGTTAAAATATCTCATATTAACTAATTAAAATATTCAAAAAATTTTTAACTATTGTTTGGACATCCCTCTTCTTTTAAGTTAGTTTTTAGAATAAATTAGATCCAAAATATATTTATTCAAACTTCACGCTTTAAGTTTCTCGCAAATGTTTAGCCTTACCAAGAGAAAAATGTTTTAATATATCGCATATCAGCTAATTAAAAAATTCAAGTACTTTTTATAACGACTTTAACATCCATTATTCTTTAATTTAGTTTTTGCGATGAGTTAGGTCCAAAATTCATTTATTAAAAAAAATAATTATTTTACTATATCTCATTTTTAAATCATCTATTTAAAAAAAATTATCTATCATGAATTATTGTAATTTTATTGTAAATAATTTATAAACAATAATAACAATGAAGAGTGTTTTTACAGATTAAAAAAGTAATCGTAAATCAAATAACGTATTACTTTGATTAAACAATTAATTTGAAGCAATATTTTTATCAAATTAATTTTGAAGCAAATTATTATAAGCGTAGAAGACAATGCAAAATTAATTATTTTTGTATATAAAACAATATCATGGCTGGCAGTCACAGAGTATTGTCAAAATCAACAGAGAGAAGGCAAAAGAACATAAGGCTGCCATAGATGAAGTATAAAAGCATGCATGCATGGGATTGAGAGATTGCAGCTTTGATTTCACATCATTTTACATATCTTTAAAGCTTTAGTTTCATATGCATGGATGTATATGACAAATTCAGCCTTGAATGATAATGTTCATCTTCTTTATGTTTAAAGCTTACATGCATGGATTGGTGAGTCAGGTCACCATTTCAGCCTTCATTTTTAACAGCTTTCCATAATTATTTCTTATATGCAACCTTTTTTTTAAAAAAAAAAAAAATTGGTACTGAATTTGAGAAAGATGGATTGGTGCTCAACTCAGGAATCTAACTTGGAAATATAAGACCCACCACATCTCACATAATCTATCATTAACTATTTTAAGAGATTCGGATCTAAACTTCAAAAAAATAAAAATCAATCTAGAAAAAGTTTATATTTTACTTTTAATATATATATATACATATTAATTTTTATTTTTTTCAGTTAAGCTGCATTTACTGTAATTAATAGTTTGCTAATAGGATAACAGCAAAATTGAAGAGATTAATTTAGACAAAATAAAAATTAGATGGATTAATATAAAAAAAGCGTAATATTTAGAAAATAAAAATATGAAGACCCGTTAGACAAAATATGTGCTCTATCAATCTTAAAAATATGAAAACTCGTTAGAAAATAAAAATTTTAAAAAATCAGTTGATTAAATTAAAAAAATTCTAAATCTATTTTTTTTTAACATCCAACAATATTCTCCAACACTCCCAAAGAAAACTAACAGCAAGACCAACATATAAATGATGGCTGATAACTACCATATAAATGATGGCTGATAACTACCATATAAATGATGGCTAGCATATAAAATAACAACTCTAGCAATGGTACGAGCACCTATATATTTGCTTAGTCTTAACAAACATATCAATAAATTTTCAGATCATGGGATTTTATGCGATGTGGACGATGCTTTTTACTATTAGAGTCTAATCTTAAATGTTAATAATAATCAATTGTTCTTTATATTTTCACATACTCAAAACATAGGTTATCAAATTATTTCCCTCCAGAAAATAGGTGGGAGATTTTGCTTCTATAGCAAATTATTACTACATATTTTTTAACTTCATAAAAAAGACTATTGATGACAAATGTCTAATATTATTTTGTGACGTATTCGTTTGTCATAAATTATTATTAAATCGTCACTAAATTAATTCCCTCCAAAAAATAGGTGGGAATTTTTGTCTCTATAACAAATTATGATGAAATACTTTATAGGGTAATAAAATAAATGTATTTATGACAAGGGTGTAACTTGTCACAAAAATAATATTTTGTTGTGACATATTTGTTTGTCATTATACCAAACTATCTCCCTCAAAAAATAGGTGAAACTTTTTACCTCCATAGCAAATTATGACGAAATATTTATAGTGTCATAATAAAAATATATTGGTGACAAATTTTAAAAGATATAGTGACGAAAGAAATGTTGGTCAGAAAAACTAAAAATATAACCATGATTCTTAAAATTCATCACCAACTGCGATATTTTTGTGACAAAATCATATACGTACCAAAATAATTGGTCACAAAATATGTAATTTCTAGCAGTGGTAGTAAGAATAGCCCTAATTCAGCTAATTGTTAGAATGAAAAATTGAATTAACTAAATACACATTCGACTTTTAGTTTATTAGACTGTTAAAAAAATTAGAAACAAAAGTTTAACAAAATGATCACTTTAATCGCAATTTTTTTTTTAAAAAAAAGAGTTGATTGATGATCACGAAAATAAAAATAAGTGATCCATTTATTTAGGACGAAGAGTAGCCTAATTAATTAATTTTTTGATTAAGAAATTAAATCTAAAGCAAATGAAAAGAGTAGAGGGAGTCACGCAGGCAAATATATACAGGAGAGAAAAATGCCATACGACATGTGGATAATGAAGGGAGCCAACTCATTATCTTTATCTTCCATTTCATCTATTTCACTTTTGTTCCTTTTCTCCTCAGGAGTCTTTTTCAAACTAAAACTATTTGATGTTCAAAATCAAATATCTTAATTATGTATTTATTATTATTATTATTATATATATATATATATATATATATATATATATATATATATTCTTATTGTCTTACTTTTTTATTATTGAGTTGACATAGTCTGGCTATAAAGCAAAGACCTCCTTTATGATATTATTTTATCTAATTTTAACACCTGAATTTTAAAATAAAATTTCTCTTTATTTTACAAAGAAAAAAAGGTTAGTTATTATTTATTAAAAATAATTTTCTTGAGTCGAGATTCAAGGGTTTCTTTAAAATCTAATAATTTTTTTTAATTTTAATCTTTTAAATTTTCTTATGACTTATTAGTCCTCTAATTTTAATATCGATCAGAATTTAGAAATTGAATTTTTAAAATATCCAATTCTTAATCTTATCATATTCTTTAATACGTAATTATGTATTATGATTTATGAGTATCAATGCTTTTTCTTTTTTAAAATACATATCATTTTATTAATTGAATGTACCACCATATATTATATTTTCCCTAAGACCTGACATTAATGATTATTTTTATTTTTTACGAAAAACAATTTTGTTCATACATATAAGTATGTAAGAAAAATTAATAGTTACTGTTTTATGATTCTGAAAGGAATTTAAATTTGTAATCCAATAATTTTAAAGATATCTAATTTGTATTAATATATTTTAGGCTTACTACATATGCATATATTTTGTATTTGAAAAAAAGAAAGTCGGTTAGACAATTCAGCTTTTTTTAAAAATCATATAACACTAGATTTGTTTATTTTGTTATTTTTAGATAATTATAGATTTATCGTTATTTTAAAATAAGTTAAGTGAATATAAAGTTAGTTACATTATAATTATAAACTCTTCTTATATCTCTTAAAATTCTGATATAAGATTCTCTTTTTATATAAGTGAGGCAAAAACTCAATGGTTCTTATAGTTGACAAATAACATAAATTGGATAGTAATGAATACAATTTCATTCAATTCAAAATTTCGTCTCATGATGAATAAGGTTTTTATTCCATTGTTGAAAATTGAAGTAATATAAGGCATATAATTATCGATTGATAAGTGAATTCGTTTCCAAGCTTTTCCGTAAGTGAATTTTGTAGGTGAATTAGGAAGGATTAGTCGATTAAATATGAACTGCAGACTGAATCTTGATATATCTCATAACAATACATTTTTATTACTAAGAGATATTTCGGTAGCTACAGATTGCTTAATTGGAAAGAAATTTGGATGGGTACACTTGATGATATAATCATTTAAAAAATAAATGTATTCGTTCTATAGCAAATCTCTTATAAAATCAATTTGAATTGGTTCTGATTTGTTTAAAAAATATGGTGAGAGGGACTATATGTGGAGCAATTAGGCATAAAATGGACACTAACCACTTAAAATTTAGTAACTTCAACTCTATTAACAAACACTTATGAATCCTTTTTCGAATTACACCTATTATCTCAAGTTTTGGATCGAACTAATCTATTGACGCAAATAGTTCATGGGAGAAAATCAAGTTATTTGGGGCCTAAAGGATTAACAGAACAAACTGCTAGTTTTTGAATACGAGATATTCACCCTAGTCATTATGGGTACATTTGCCCAATTGACAGGTCTAAAAGAATTAATATTGAACTTATTGGATCTTTAGCAATTCAAGCTAAGATTGGTCATTGACCGTCTTTAAAAAATCCATTTTATGAAATCTCGGAAGGATAAAAAAAGTATGGATGTTTTATTTATCACCAAATATAGAGGAACACTATATGGTAGCGACATGAGATTTTTTGGCGTTGAATCGAGGTGTTCAAGAATAGGTTGCTCCAACTCAATATTGTCAAGAATTATTGACTATTACATGGGAATAGATGCATCTTCAAAGTATTTTTTCCTTATAATATTTTTCTGTTAGAGCTTTTCTCATTCATTTTATCGAGCATAATGATGCGAATCGGATTTTAATAAGTTCATATATGCAACATCAAGCAATTCCATTTTCTTGGTTCGAAAAACGCATTGTTGGAACTGGATTGGAACACCTAGCAACTTTAGATGCATAGGTTCTGCTATAACCAATTTATGTAGATATTGACAAAATCATTTTATCGGATAATGGGTATACCCTATGCATTCTATTAGTTATGTATTAGCGTTTTAACAAAAATACTTGCATGCAACAAAAAATATGGATTTGGTAGGATATATGCGTTAAAAAGGGATAAGTTTTAACAGATGGTGCCGCTACAGTTGGTAGCAAACTCGCTATGGGCAAAAATGTATTAGTAGCTCATATGTCATGGGAATGTTACAATTTTGAGGATGCATTACTCATTATGGAATGTCTGGTATGCAAATATATTTATACTTATTTTCACATATGGAAATATAAAATTCAGACTCATGTGACAAACCAATAACTTGAAAGGATCACTAACGAAATACTGCATCTAGAAGCTTATTTACTCCAAAATTTAGATAAAAATGGAATTGTTATGTTGCAGTCTTGAGTAGAGACAAACAATATTTTAGTAGGTAAATTATTGCCTCATATAGTGAAAGAATCATTATATGTTCCTGAAGATGGATTATAAACAACTATACTTAGTATTTAGGTATCTACTTCGAAAGAAACTTGTCTAAAATTATCTATAGGTGGTAAGGATCAAGTTATTGATGTGAGATGGATCCAGAAAAATGGAAGTTTCAATTATAATCTGGAAACGATTCTTGTATATATTTTATAGAAGCATGAAATCAAAGTGGGTGATAAAATAGCCCGAACACATGAAAATAAATGCATTATTGCAAAATTTTTGTAATTCTATTATTATTTAATATTTATTACTATTAGTTTAATAATTGAATATATTAAATAATATTCAAATAATATATTAAATTAATGGTAATAGATATTAAATAGTAATAGAATAAAAATTTAATAGTAATGAAAATAGTAATATAATAGAATATTAATATAGAAAAAATTTATAATCATACAGTAGGATCGATCTAAACTAGCCTATTATGTATATGATTTAGGATTACAACTATTAAACAATTTATTAGAAACACAAAACAACCAATTAGAAATGTCACCAAATCCCCTGCTCAACACATTATATCGATAATTTTTTAAGAAAATTAAAGTATCTAAATAATTTTTTCTTTTTCAATTACAATTGTTTATAGATATATTAAACTTAATTATAACTGCTGAATAATTAATTCTTCACTTTTGAAAAGGAAACAAAAGGAAAAAGAATTATGAATAATTCTGACCCAATAACTTTGACATGTTGTTCAATTGGTATTGGCATCCCTCAAAACTTATCTTCATAGAACGATGGCTATAGAAGAAAAGCAAATTGCAATAAGGCGGCTTTTGGCCCCAGTTGAACAAAAGAGTTTCGTTCTTTCCCTTTAATCAAATTACCCTATATTTGGGTCTTTCATTTCATTAGTGTTAATTAATTAATACCAATGTGAGGTGTGAAAATTTTGACTATATAAAAGAAGAATTCTTTATAATTAATTTCATATTTATAAAGTAAAATTGATTCAACTATATTATTAGTTTGGTTATAACAATTGTAGAAATTAAGTTTTCTTGATTAATTAAGGAACTGCCTACACAAAAATTAATAAAAGTAAATATGCCTTATCTTGGAATCAACCCAATTGCTTAATCATAAGAAATTACGATGTTTTGCTGAGGATAATTTCATGTTGGTCCCCAATATTCTAAAGAAAAGGTTCTCCACTTGTGGTTTGGAAATGATGGAATATCATCAACTTGTACAAGTTTTCAAACCCAACGAATAGGATATTATTTATGCACACCAAATTCAGATGAAAAAGGACCACTTAATTAATCCACAACTAATCAATTTCATTCAATAATGTTACAATACATACTTCGTTAGATTCAAATTTATTTTCAGATTGAGGAGAGGATTCTCACAAAAAGAAAAGACTTTCTTCTTCTTCCAACTTCTTCCCTTTTTCACATTTCATTTAGTAGTCGTCGACAGCTCAAATATTGCACAAAAGCAAAGTAATGTTAATTTGGTAGTTGGAATTTATAATTTTATTAATAAGAAATTAGTGACATGTTCTCCAATTTGGATATATATATATATATATATATATATATATATATATATATATATATATATATAAAAGAATAAAACTTAAATAAATTCTTTTCACGCTTTAGGAATTATTTATTTTTGCAAATGTGAATTGAAACTAATTTGCAATTTGCTGATTTTATTATACTTAGTTAAAGTAATTAATATTCTTTAGTCTCTATGATCATTTCCAACAATACTCTTTATTTTAAAAAGCATTTTTAAATATAGAGAGTAAAAAAAAATTATAAATCTAATAGACTCTTTATATTTTTACTTTTCATTTTATTTTATGCTATATAAATTAATATTTATTAAAAGAAAAAAGTAAATGATTTTTATTATAAAAAGAAAAATATTTTTAGAGAAATACATTAATAAAAAGATAAAACATATATAGAAAGTAAAAATACATTTATTATAATTAGAATAAAGAACGAAATTTGTATGTCTAAATATAAAGAGTTAAGTTTACTCTATACTTTAAATTTTAAAGATAAATAGTTTATTAAAGAGTATAATTTAAATAAACAATAGAGATACTCTAAATTTTTATTCTTAACAATTTTGTTTAAATAATAATATTATTATAATCTCAACCAACCCATATGGACCTTTATTTGATAACATTTCATTTTTCTTTTCCTTTCAAAGCAAGTAGACACCTTTTTAAGGAGGTGATGATGTTAAATAGACAAAATTAATGACTAATTAAATGGTTTTGTGCTTTTTTTTATTTTATTTTATTTTTGGTATTGTGGTTGGGGAGAATAAAAGAAACTATAGAATCTTTCAATGCAAGATATGTAATTTCAAATTGGGCTATGTGGGCCATAAAAAGAGAAGTCCTGGCCCTACTTAATTGGAAATATGTAGAAGAAATACTCCACATTTGACTTTGAAAAAAATTATTGTTTGGGAAAAAATGTGTGATGCCCCCTTTCAACTCATTCAATCGTGTAGACAGCTTTTGAATATACTCCCCTCAGTGCGAATCAACCATGTGCATCGTGAGAGGAATACAATTACAGATTGGATGACTAATGAGGCTTTAAAGTACGATAGAGGTGTGACTGATTTTATAGAGCCGATAATCTGGGAGTTTCTTAGCCGCGTATGGTGCTAAATTAGTTTTCTTGATGTTGTCTTTGGGTATCTCTCCTTTAGCAATAAAAAACAAAAACCCTTTCAAAAACACAATTATTGAAACAACCCTGGTGTTGTTTTTTATGCTGTCTTGAGAAGGCAAGGCAAATTGATTATTAGATTAGTGTTTGGATTATTACTTAATCATCAGATCGCTACCAACTCTAAATTAATAATCTTTTATTAATACATGTTCTATAGTGAAGCTAGTCGCTTGAGTGAAGTGCAAGTATTATTATGGAAAAGATTAAAATGTATTTTGAAAAGTGAATAAATTGAAGTGAATGTCAAATGATATAGCCCATACATATATTAGGGATTTCTTTAAGAGAATATGATTAGAGTACAGATTGACAAATTAAATAAATGTGTTCATTCTAATATGCGTGAATTAGAGGAACTTTTGAAGCATTCAAATAGCTTAATGAGATAGCTTATTAAGAGTGTTATTTGATTTTTCTTTTCAAGTTTCCAACTTTTAGAAAATATGTGTACTTTTTTTTTGGAGCATGCTATTAATATAATATAGTAATATATATGTATGAAAAGCATAAATAGCAAGAAAATGTTCTAACTAATCATATCCTAATATTTCAAAATTTTATTTTTTTAGAATGTTCATTCAACTCCTATGTATGGGTTAGGGACAATTTTTATATTCTGGACTTAGTCCATCTTACAGTATGAATTTTCGTGCTATATAAGTGCGAAATGAAGTAAAATTCAGTGCACTTTTTTAATTTACAAGTTCATCAATTATAATTTATAGGTTCATTTTATATAACTTACAGATTTATCATTTATATATACTTATTATCCATAGCTTACATATCCATTACCTATATATAATTTATAAGTTCATTATCTATAATTTATATGTTTATCTACTTTAATATACAAGTTTATCATTTATATATAACTTACATATAATATTCTACTAATAAAAGAATCGGCATAGTTGGAGACAAAGGCGGAGATAGTTGTGGTTGTGGAAGAGACATAAACAAAAAAGAGAGAGAAAAAAAGTCACGTAGGAATGGCAACATGGCAGGTTCGGGGTGGAGTTCTTTGTTTCCGTCCCTAACTTTGCCCCATATCCCAACCCTGGCCTTCAGTGGCGGATCTAATGGGGGCTACAGCCCCCCCTAATTTTTTTCAGTCTCTCTTTTAATCAAATTTCTTTAAGTTACACCCTTAAAGAACAAAAATTAGATATGTTTATTTTGGCCAATAGCTCTTTAATTTGTTACTTTTTTATTTTTGTTTTTCTTATATTTAGATATAACAAATTTATTATATAAGTTTATTGAATAATATAATTTTAAAAAATATATATATATAAAATTGTGTCCTCTAACTTGAAATTCTGGATCCGCCACTGCCGCCCTGTACCCCATCGGAAAATTTTTTTAGATCCCCATCCCTACATCGCAGAGGGACGGGGATCCCCGACTCCACATTGTTCTCCGATTTTTATTAAATTATTTTATTTTATTTTATTTTAATATTAAATTATTTTTTAATTTTAATCATATAATTTTTTAAATAAAAAAATATTTTTTACTTATTTATATTTTATTATTTTTTAAAAATATTAAAATATAAATAATTATTATATATAAATAATAAAAATATATTGTCAGGGCGAATGATGTATATAACATCCCCATCTCCATCACAAAAAAATCAGAATCGGGATAGAGAAGAAATTTTATTAAAAAAATCGTCTCGTTCGAGACGGATCTAAATTGATATCCCTAAAGTCACGTGCCATTTTGTGGTTTTAAATTGAAGACAGCTCAACTTCTCGATTAAGGCTTAGAAGGAAATTTCTTACTCGAGCTTAAATCGGTCAAAATTGAAATTTTAGGTGTCTATTAAACTGATGAATCAAAATTTACAGACTGAGTTAGTTGTCTCTTGCCAAATACCATAAGAGTTAATATGCACTTTTACCCCTTCTAAAATTTTAAATTAAAATTATAAAAATAAGTTTCAACCAATCAAAATTCAAGAGCCACAAATCCTAATTCTATAATCTTGAGTATTATCTTCTTAGAAGTTGAATTATAGTAAAAAGCTATATTCTAACTTTTTCGAGCAGTTTGCTTTTTATATATATTAATGTATAAAAGTCGGGGTTCTTGCAACTATCTATATAATTAAATTTGCTTGTTACCGAAAAATTGAAAAAATAAAAAAAATCAAATATCTTTTTTTATTTCTTTATTGATTGAGAGAGCGGAGGAGCTGGACAATTCTTATGTTATGAAGTTAAATTTATGTTGCATTATGAATTTAATATTTTTTTATAAATATAAAAATATTTTTATTTTTTAATATATATTTTAAAAGTAAAATATTTTATTATTTAAATAAATAATAAATCTAATATATAATTTGCGGAAGCTAGGCTAAAAAGACATATATTGGGAATGGGCAAGTTGCCGTATCAATTTACATCAGTCACATCCCATCATTAAATTCATTAGGCAATAGCCTATATAATTATTGTACTTGCTAAGGCCCGTTTCACATAACATTTAAAATAAATTTTATTTTTAATTTTTTTAAATTTTAAAAATTATTTTTTTAAAAAAAAACTGATAACTATATATTTTTCTTTCAAGTAAATTTGTAAAAAATAATTTATAAAAAATTAAAAAAATTTATCAATTAAATTAAAAAAATTATTAATTTATTTTTTAAATATCCAACCAACCAAAAATCTTAAACTCCTCCTAATTATTTGTTTGTGCCTTAAAAAAAGTGGATAATAGGAAAGAGTGAAGAATTTATAAATTTATCATTTTCATATCGTTTTGACATCAAATTCTAACACCCACACATCACACCCTTGTCACTCGTCAATTTGTTTTTTGAAAATATTAAAGATGGTTAAATTGTTTTAAAATTAATATATAACTTTCCATTTAAAGTCATTTTATTTTATTTTATGTTTAAAAATAATTTCTTAATAATATTACTGTTTATCATGAATTTTATTGTAATTCTTAAGTGAATAATTTATAAGTAATTGTTTATTTGCAGAATACTGTTATCATTTCCTCGAACACTTCTCTTTATACATTTCTAATACAAATGAGACGTGCTATTTTTTTTTAATAAACATCGACGTTTTATAAAAATTATTGGTAGTTTTATTATATAAAATACTGATATTTTATAAGTGAAAAGATATTTGTTTTATTTGCATTAAAAGTGTAAAATTGTTTATGTATGAGAGAGTGGTTTTAGTATCACTCTACGTGAAATTTGTTCTCATCTATGATCCGAGAAGGCTGAAATTATCCTGTTGTGATCTCGTTAAAGAAAACTAATTCATCTACTAATATTAGTTAATTGCTTAGATGAATAATTAATTGTTTGGTTCAGTTAACCAAATTTTACTTGGATTCATAAGAATATCAAATTTTATTTTCTAAGTAAAATTTATTATTCCAATCATGCGTTGTCATATAAATTTATGTCAAACGATTAAACTTGATTCATAAATTTATTCATTCGTTGAAGCAATTTAAATTTTTGAAGAATTTTTGCAGGTTAGCTAGTATATGTAACTCTATCAGGGCTTAATCTTTCAATAAAGTAGCTAATATTATTATTATTCTTATTATTGATAACTAACAAAATTAGCAAAAAGGAAACAACAGTCGAAGAATTTCTAGAAAAAGAAAAGAAAAGTCTAAAACATGAAATTTAGAGGGAGGACCCTAAGCAGTAGGAAAGGAAGGATCCATGGCGATTCCACAGAGGCCAGCTTTAGATCTAACACCTCTCTTCATCCTTATATATCCACTCTCTCCCCACTCTTTGCCCCACGAATTCTTCACAATCCAATACTTTGTTCTGCCGCTAGTAACACCGTAGCCTACGATGGCGACACCATGGTCAAGCTCAGTGCTGCATTCTCCTGAAAATACACCCCTGGAGTAGAACTGAAATGCTATACCACTCGCATCAATGGCCACCGACACCGGTTGATTCGCCACGGCCTTTGTCAACGCTCCTTCGTTGTTTTTAGGAACGAGTCCATAGCCAGTGATTTTAGCGATGTGGGAATTCTGTTTTCCTTTGCTGCAACGCCCTGCACTTCCTTTGTATGGATAGTTAGATTCGCTGGTGATGCCTCGGTTCCTCTTGATGAATTTGAAGGCATCTTCCATTAGACCTCCTTGACAACCCATGTCCTTTTTGTCACAGTCTACTAGCTCTTGTTCCGAAAGAGAGATTAATTTTCCTGTCCTTAGCTTGGTGATTCCCTCGGTGGCTGCCACTGCTGAGAATGCCCAGCAACTTCCTGTGCAAAGTTAGCAGCCATAATGTTCAATTAATCTAAACACATGATCAATGGGTTTTTATTTTTGAGTTCTAAAAATGAAGTTTTATGTTGATTTCTATTAGATTCGAATTTATTAGTCGAAGGCAAAATAGATAATGAGTTTCATCTTAGTAATTGCAAGTTTTAACCCTATATATCTTAAAGATAAAGTTAGTTTTATTATTTTATATAAAAAGATTTTAGATTTAAATTTGTTGGTTGAATGCAAAACATATAACCAATGAGCTTCTATTGAATAAGTGATTGCAAGTATGAATTATAGTCTCATTTATAGTTTTAAAATACGTATATTTAAACTGTATTAATGAACCAAACTAATAATACAATATCATATAAAAAAAATAATCTTTATTTTATAAACATGGGAACTGATCATAAAGATTGTCAATTTATCTTTTTTTGATTCATAATGGTTTATAAATTCGACCAAAAAGAAAGAATTATTCTAAAAATAAAGGTAGGTAATTTTGGTTGCTTACCACACTGTTCTTGATTCTTGACACCAGTAACCGCCCCTTTCTTTCTCCAGTCAACAGTAACAGGTAACTTAGTGGTATTTTCATAAATAAATGATGTTACTTTAATTGAACTGGAAACATTGTTCCTTTTGTATCCATTCCTGAGACCTCTGAACTCTTCATTGGTTAAATCAGCAAATTTGTTAATGCTGAGCTTGTAGGGCTTCTTCCCTTGAGCATTGAATGATTCTATGAACACCACATTGTCTTTGAATATCTCAAACCTTCTCTGTTTCTCTTCTTCATCTTCATATACCTTTCCAAATTTTTTCATCCACTTCTCATGCCTTGCGGACATGCATGTGGGCTGGAGCTTGCGAGAAACAGCCTGATTAGCCCACATTGCCAAAATCAAGAACAGGGCAGCTAACAAACGGTGCGTTTTGCATAGTGGAGCCATTGTTCTTAGTATTTTGAGAAGAAGTTGTTGATGATTGATGTTGGTTTGGTTTATATAGATAGGAAATTAGAACATGTTCGGGCTTCAAATTCCTGGCTAGGCAGGAAATTTGGATGTAATTTAGTTGCCTGATTTTGAATTCCTTATAGTTTGCTTTCTCAAACATGTGTCTTCATGTTAGAAAATTCATGAGATACGATCTTTTAGGTGGCTGTTGAATCATTTGTAAGCCGAAATAAAATGAGATTTAAGGTTTCAGTTTGACACTTTCTAAGTATGAATTGCACATGTGCTTTTAATTAAAAACTTGAATATTTTCCACCATTTATACTACTGTATCTAAGACATGCACTGCATACATGTTACGATTGAAATGCCACACTTCAATTTGCTAGTAAATATTATTGGAAGAATTTTGCCAATATTTCATTCATAGTTTAATTTTACTTACGAAACGAGTAGTAAATTTCATATTTACAAAATAAAAGTTATATTTTTCTTATATGTTATTGACTTAACCTATAAATACATTTATGAAATTATTTTATGCAGAAATTACAGTACAACCTTTATATTAGAGCTTCAAAGTATATGTGAGAATATTGTTAATAATTCAATATCCCCTCTAGGAAATTAAGAAAAAAGATTTATTAATTAATTTTTATACTTGGAATAGAAATTAGTGGATACGATGCTTTTTATTTGCTTTAAGCAAGTGGTTTTTAGAGTCCGAATGTCTACCGACATAATTTTTTATCGAAGGATCGATCATTAATTGCGGCGCCCAAACAATTTATCTATTGGACGGGTATTTTTACCTGTCGTAAGAGTGTCATGACATTGGCAGCGAATTTTCTTATATTTTATTTATAGTTTCTAACACTTGGGATAAATTTTTAGGCATATTCAATTTATTATATTATTTATAAACTAATTTAATCATATAATCACATATGTATAATTTATCTAAAAATTTCTCCATTTATGAACGTCTAATTTTTTTAGAAAAAATATATTTCGGGAGAAGAAAATAAATGCCTCAAGTATTATAACAATTAAGAACTTACTGATATGGTCTCTAAAATAGGTAAGCAACTTAAATCAAGCCCATGGACGAAGCTAGGACTGTTTTAATGAAGGGGTAAAATATTACACTAATTATTAAAATAATATATAAAATTAACTATTTATATTTTTTCATTCAAAACTATAACAAAAAGAGTTATTTATAATCAAAATTAATTGATGCAAAAGCAAATAAGTCTAATTCAATATGAAAATATAAAAACAAATAAGTCTAATTACAAAACTTTATCATAAAATTCATCAATAATTGAATTTGTACTAAATTTTTTAGCAATTTCATTCTCTACATGCGTGGCTAAGTAGTATGCAAGATAATCATCTTTTATTTTATTTATGAGTTTTGTCTTCATAATATTTATAGCTGAAAATGAGTGCTTAATTGTTGCAGTAGGAACAGAGTTTTCCCTTTTTTAGGGATTATAAATAAATTATTTATCAATTTAAGGTAAAAAATTTTAAAATTCTAATTTTAAGATGTTTTAGAAATTATTTATTGCTTCCAATTTAGTGTGCCAGGTCTTCATAATTAATATGCAATTCCATAACATTTAAATTATTGCATTTTTAAAAAGAAAATAAAACAGTATATAATAATTTTTGTTTGTAGAAAATCCTTAACTAAATTAAATTCATATATTTTTGTATGGTCCAATCAATAAAACTAGTACATAATTTTATGATGAATCATATATTTTTTTAAGAAAAAACATATTTTTACTCTCAAAAATTTACTTTCTTATATACAAATTTATTATTAACTTAAATTATGATGTATGAAATTGTGAAAGAGTGAAACCAAGATGACTATATCATGAGAACAACAAAAAAAAATGTAAATTTTTTGTTTCTTTACAAAACAAATGCATTTTAGAACCTTATTAAAGGTTTTTAAAGATAAAAAATTAATTCATATTTTGTGAATAACTTAATCAATCAAATAATAAAAAATTGTCATAAAAAATGATTTTAAAATTTAAAATTTAATATATTATTTTTAATGAAATTATATTAATTATTTAATCCATAAATATTTCATGAATTCATTCTATTTTTTTTTTATAAAATTTTAAGTTATGAACGTTTTTATGCAAAATTTTATTGTATAAAAAATATAAATTTTATAAATATAAAAATTATAAAAATTATTTTTCTATATGATTATAAATTATTGATTTTCATCCATATTATAAAAAATACCAAAAAATTATATAAGAAAAACTAAAAAGAAAAAGGAAAAAGGAGAGATTGTCACTATTTTTTTAATCCACTAAGCAATAAGCATAATTCATTCTTTAAGAAAACCAAAAATAATAAAATTTTAAAAAAAAAGGTCATTGGCTGTCTATTGGTGGAACAAGCTGACAACTGTTGTTCGCTTGTTCCACCAACAGATAGTCAATAACAGGTCAATTTGATCTACCTCAACACTTTAAATTAGTAAATAGTTTCTAAAATACCTTAAAATTAGAATTTTTAATTTTTTTGCTTTATAAATTGATAAATAGTTTATTTATAATCCCTAAAAAGGGAAAATCATATAGAAATAGGAAGAGTTAAAATGAGACAAATCAATTTGTCAATCAAAGAATAAACTTAGGTTTTTCTTGTGTTCACTAATCTTTAATATAATTTAGAAATACTAGATAAATTCTTCCATTCCATATTTTTGAGAAATATCTAATTGGTAATGTTGCAATTGAATTTTCAAATATAACTTCTCTTGTTATGCGAAATTTGCATAATAAAACTTATCTACAAGATTGCATATACTATCCACATATAACAACTTATAATTATCCTTCAGATTTAGAGCAATACTAAAAACAAGTAATTTAATTGCATTATCATTGAATCTATTATTAACTCTTGCAAGTGTGTATATTATGCCAATAAATAAGTCATATTGATAATGGTGACCAATAAAAATATTACTTTCCTTAAAACGAGACATACCTCGACCAATGGAAAAAAGAGTACTCATATCTAGAATATTCATTTCATAATTCTCACAAAATAGTTTCACTTTCTTTATAAAATTTTTCCATACAAACTCCTTCATGTTCTGAATCAATCTTTTTGTAATAGAAATTAAATGAAGAGCATTCAAAATATCCTAATTTTTTCTTTGCAAACCTTGACAAAGATCATTAGAGAATAATAAAGTATCTCTCACGAGATGTAAAATGAACACAAAATCAAAAGATGTCATATAACTTATAGCACTATCTGCATCTTTACATTGAAAATAATTTTCATCTTTAATGATATTCTCAAGAACAATGCAAGTTGGGTCATACATATTAATCAAACTACAAATAGAACTTGAATGAAAGCTCCACTTAGTATCTCCAAGTCTTTGGAGGCTACTAACTTAATTTTTTCTAATTCCAGTCTCAACTTCTTCAGTTTCAATTATTTTTGCAATATTAGCAGCTTGAGCAATCTTTAGTTCATATTGTCTTTTAGAAGAGGCACTGACAATATTAATGATAAAAGACAAATGATTGAAAAAATTATGAACTTCAATTACTTTTATAGATGTTGCAACAAATACTAATTGAAGTCTATAAGCAAAACAATGAATAAAATATGCATATGAACAATATTTTAAAAACAACACTTGTAATCTATTTCATTTATCATGCATATTACTTGCCCCATTATAATCCTGACCTTGAATGTTATGGATGCTCAAGTTATGATAAAAAAGAACATCACATATCTTATTTTTCAAATTCACAAATGAGGTATCAAGAACATGTATAATATCAAAGAAGTACTCTTGCACACAACCACTTCTATCCGTAAATCTCAACATAATGACCATTTGTTTTCTCTTTGATATATATCTAGACACATCAACCATGACATAAAATTTAGTTTTATCAATTTCTTCATGGATTGCACGACGTACTTTCCATACAAAAACACATAATATCTCATTTTGAATATTACTGCATATATATTTTGAATTTTTTAAAGTATTATCTAGAGCAACTATATCAATATTCTCATTATAAGAGGCCAAAAGTTTAACCAATTCACGACAATTACCTTGATTTTTTGACTCTTCACTTTTATTATCACATCTTAAAGAACAAGCATAAAAAGTGAACCATCAAACTACATCTATTGAGACATTGAGTCGTAATCAATTATTTGCAACATCTTGAGAAAATTGTCTAGAGAATACTTTATTAATATGCTAAGAATGAACCATTAAATCATCACAAGATTTTACAACATTATAATGAGGTGAATTAGGGGAATTTTCAACTTAGTAAAAAAAGTACAATTTTTCCTCATTTACTTTCTTCCAATTCTTAAATCCATTAGTAGTGAAAATATTTGAACCAAAATGATCATCAAACTTATAAGAAATATAACATGGAAGACAATACAACATCTTAATTAGGTGAATACTCTAACCAAATAGAAAATTTAGAGTGTCAGGAAGTACTAAAATATAGATGATGCTTTTTTAGACTTGTTGATGATGAATACTTTGGAAGAATAGGTTGATATAGTCCAAACATTATATAGGCTCGTCGAATTTCATCTCATTTATTAACAGGATAATCCAAAATAGGACATCTTAATCCTAAATCTCCCTCTAAAGATAAAACATCAACTTCACTTGACTCATTTTTAAAATTTTTTCTAGGTGGTTTTTCAAACGCATTAATATTAGAAAGTAATGCATTATCACTTTCTAAATTATAAAAAATTATTTTTCGATTTTCCATAATAATCAAAAGCTTATTTGAAAAAAAACACTAATCAATAACTTGTCAAAAAATTCAAATTATTGTAAAAATCTTTCATGATCTATTACAATACTCTACAGTTTAATATTCAATTTTGAATCAATAAAAGAATATATATATCAAATTTTACAATTATGAATATGAAAAAAAGTACCTTAAATTAATAAAGTTGTTAGCTGGTTTGTAGTTAGACGGTGAAATCTCGATTGAAAGTTTGAAACCAAGATAAAAGAAAGAAAGATAAATGGTTTGGTTAACAAAAGTTTGCTTAATTTCTTTTATTTAAGGGAAGTCGTCACGAATAACTTGTGTATGTGTGTAGGTCTGTATATATTTTCTATAAGATAAAATTAAAGTTTTTTTAATATTTTACAGAGACAGTTCTTTTACTCTTTTTGTTGGTCTACATCAGGCTTTAAGCAGACTTTTACTTTTTTTTTTGGTTGCTTTATTTCAGGCTTTTTATTAATTATATTTGCAAAATACTTTTACCTATTATATAAATTTTCTTTGTTCACATTGGGGTCCTGTCCCTGTCAACCCCTCTTGACTTTGTCCCTAATCAAGCCAGAATCCTAAGTACAAAATAGTTAGAACTTGTTTGGTTCAGTGATTGTACGACTGGTCAACCGTAGCAATTACAATCAAGTATGTGACAATCATTAAATTATAATTAATTTTAAAATATTTAATAATTTAATTATTGACATTAATATTAATTTATGAAGTAATTATCGATAATATTTGTAGTAAGTTTATATATATAAAAACTTTTTTATATATCATCATAATGCACATCATTATAATAACTAAACATAGATTCATAATAGGAAATATATAAAAAATATTTTGTCAATAAAAAATTTATAAGTTGGTACAAATATAAATAAAAAGAAAAAAATATTTTGGGTATTTAATATTTATGAGCTAGTTTTTTATAAGAAATGTTAAAAATTAAAATTTTTGGTGAAAAATCACTTTTTAATATAAATTTTAAAAACTAAAAGTTAGAAATTTTCAACCACCGATGTTTGTGTTTATTCTATTAAATATCTAATTCGACAGCTGAATATCTAATTAACAAAACACCTAATTAATTTGTTAAATTATCAAAAATTGGAAGAAAAACTCAACATGCAATAAATCTCATCCATCAGGAATCATAAAAATAAGTACCGACATGCTCTTGCATGTCCTATGACAGTTGATGGACCTAATTTACATTAAAAAAAATAAAAAAATCCGTTCTTGGATGCATTATTCTTACAGATTCGCATCGTCTTAACTTTGTGAATCTCATATAAAAGTATATATAATTGTTGTAAGTCTATTATGGACCTTTGGCCAATTCTGTATGTAATTTTAAAACAATACAAAAACAATTATTATTATTATTATGAAAGAATTAAGTCAAAGTACAATGGTACAAAATAATGGGATAAATAAGAAAATAAAATTCAAAATAGGTTGATAAATATTGCAAATTGCATCGACATCTTAATAATAAGTCGCAGTTGATAAATATTATCCTCATCTAGTAATTGAAAGTTGTCATTATCCTGAAATAGTGGGTATACACAAACACACACACACCAATCCACCATTAGGATTAAAATGCATAAATTTTATATAATCAATAAGAAATTACTCATAATAAAATAATAAAAAAAATTTGCTAAATTTTAAATCATAATATACGAAGACAACTGATCCTAATTCAGAATTAATTATTTTATTAATTTAATAATTTTATCAGTTAAATGGTTATATGTACTCGCAAAATTATAGGGACTTTCTAAATTATTTCCTATATTTTGTTTCTTTTCCTTGTTGTATTGGGACATGAACTCTTAAATAACTATTTAGAAAGTGAGATGTTTATGTTTTCAATTTTTATTGGATTGTTATATTTTTTTTATTGGGTTGATTGCGCCCGCTACTCTAATCTAATACCATTTTTGTTTAAATTTATAATTAGCTAGTAATTAATTATCCTGACTTCCTTATTTCAGATAATAATAATAATAATAATTATACTGACTTCCTGAGTGCATGAGAATTCTTGTTTTTTAAGGAGACATTATTAATTTCATCGACCTAGTAGACACATAAGACTCGTCATCAACCATAACTCAGAAATTTACATCTCCACAACATTAGGAGGAAGGAGATCAGGCCCTCAAATTAATCATGGAAACAACAGCCGCCATTAACAAAAATTGGAGTCTTTGTACTGTTGCGAGCTTCATATGCTGCACAATTGTGATACTTTTTTTCAATCAAGGCCAGAACAGTCTTAACCTTTTAGTTTCTAAGATGGGATTGTTTGATCCCAGAAATTTCAGTGGCGGTAAGAACCCAGTAGACGAGGAAGAAAACAAGTGCAATGTGTTCGATGGTAACTGGGTCTATGACCCTCGAACAAGTCCTTTGTATAATGCTTCACAATGTCCATTCCTTAGTGAACAAGTAAGCTGCCAAAGGAATGGAAGACCAGATTCAGATTACGAGAAGTGGAGATGGGAACCTAAGGGCTGCAACATTCCAAGGTAGCAGATCCTAATTGTCAGTAGGATTTTTCCTGTGTAATAATATTCATAAATTAAGCCAATCACGACCTATAATTATACTAAATAATAATTACTAACTACTTTGCATACATAGCAAATAATGATTGTCTTAGCAAGTAATGATTATTTTAGTCCAAATTTCACTTTTATATGTGGATAAATACATCTTTTGACCTCTCAATTTGTCCAAAAAATGAAATTGAGCTCCTCAACTGAAAAAATCTCTAATTTTTGTCCAATTAAGCCCCTATTTGACAGAAAGAATTACCGGCTCAATAGAGCAAAAATTGATTAGTTCTTGGGTGAGGGGCTCAATTTAATAAAAACTAAAAGTTGAGGGGTTAAAATATGTACTTTTTTCCTCTTAATTTGTTAATATTTTGTTTAATACATTTTGCTAAAAAATGTTCAAGGGTCACTGAGCAAAAATTTGAGGTTTAATTGCATTTATGGACAAATTCATAGCCAATCGATGCAGTATATCCTTTTGTGTATGTATAGTATCTACTGATGAAGGTTAATTTCCAAGGTTTAATGGTACAAACATGCTGGAGAAACTTAGGGGGAAAAGGGTGATACTGGTAGGAGATTCTCTTAACAGAAACCAATGGGAATCACTTGTTTGTCTTCTTTATTCTGCCATTCCTTCTTCTCGAGCTCACATCGATGTTTCAAACCATTTTTTCATGGCAAAGGTAAGAGGCTGATTTTGTCATGCTATCAACCTCCTTTGAACCTTTTTTCTTGAATCAAATGGCTGTTTTTATTGTTACAGGACTATAATTGTTCCGTCGAATTCTACATGAATCCTTTCTTAGTGCACCTTGAAGAAAAGAAAGAAAATGGCAATGGAAGCAGGATTTTAAGGCTAGACAAAATCTCACCCTCAGCTCAGAAATGGGAAGGAGCTGATGTTATGGTATTCGACTCAGGTCACTGGTGGAACCATCACGATAAGTTGAGAGCTTAAATCTCCATAAATGTCATGTGAATTGTGCAAAGAAGATATAGGATCTGAAATTTGAACTGAGAGATTGTTTGGTGACTTGTTTTGCAGGTGGGATTTGTTTCAGTATAATGGAACATTGGTGGATAAAATGCTGGTCGAATCTGCATTTGAATCGGGAATGAGGACCTGGGCTAATTGGATCGACCGCAATGCTAATATCAAGAAGAAAACAACTGTCTTTTTCCGAAGTCTATCACCGGAACACAAAGGGGAGCAATATTGTTACAAGAAGAAAAGTGTTGCAACCCAACCGATCATGGATGGCTCCTATGTGTATGCATTTCCTATGGCGATTCATGAAATTATGGAAAGAATAATTCAGGGCATGAAGACACCAGTGAGTTACCTCAACATCACAACGCTATCCGAGTATCGGAGAGATGCTCATCCAGCTATATATGCAAGAAAGCAAGAGCAACTGCTGATAGCTGAACAACCTCAGCAGCCAAAGCGAAAACGTCGTCCTGATTGCACCCACTGGTGCTTACCTGGAGTTCCTGATACATGGAACCAGCTCCTGTATGCAGCCATTGCATCAGAGAGCTCAAAAGACATCACCGCCAAATGAATCAATCTTTTTCGATTGATTCATAGAACTGTCAATGAATTTCAGTGCTTAGATTACTAAACCTTTTAAGATTTCTTCTCCATGTACTTTTTCTTTAATTAATATTTTCTTCAAGGGGATCCTCAAGACATACAACGGTGAACAAAGCATGTAAAGAAAGCTACTATCATATTTCTCAAGTGAATCGAACAAATTTGTGTTCCCATACAACTACGGAAACAATATTATAATTAAAATAGATAGTTCATAATTCACAACATGTAGTTTATCCTGTTTTCCTTTGTAATTTACCAACTTCACTCCCAACGAGACTGCAGTTGGAATCGTCCTAGCTGCTTAATATTAACAGCATCACAATCACCCTCTTCTGCCAGGGGAAGGCTGCAAAAGCAGGTGAATGGTTATCTATTTACAGAAATTTGTTCTACAGGCATCTAAAGAAGCTCCCACTCGCCTTCACAGAGATCTGCAGATGAGGATCTCTTATCGTCCTTCACAGTAAGACTTGAAACTGAATTTTTGCCATACTCTAGCCATATTGCCAGCTGCTCGTACTCGTGTTTCCTCATTGATTTTTTTCTTGGAGAAAAAACATCACATATCTTTTTCTGAAAATCAAGTTCAGTAAAGACAATTACTACATTCGATAATTATACAAGTAAATGGAGTGAGTGGGAGAGAGTACCTGGTAAGACTTGCTTTTTCCTTTATAGCAAGGAAGAAAAGGAAAATCATCTCTATTAACAATTATACAGGATTCCTCCAGCTTTATTTTGTCAACTTGTTGAATGAATTCTATTTCATCGACGATAAAAGTATCAACCTCATTCACTTGTGCATTCCAATCATCTGTCCTTCCTGGAAATTAGAATACGATCAATAGGTATAAAAGTGAACAAGAAAATATTTAAAATTCAGCACAAGACATCCAAAAAGCACTAGATTATTAGCAAGTACACATATGTAGAGATCAAGGAAATAAGATCTAGGAAAAATATGCTCCAACAGAGAATTTGATAATCATATCCAATATGACAAGGCAAATCCACGAAACATGTGTCCAAAATCCTGGCATCTTAGAATTCGATTTGCATGTGTGAATTGCCTATCAAGTTCTCAAAAATTACAATAAAATAAGAACAATAATAGCTTGAGATTTTCCTTCTTATCCTTCGAAAAAAAAAATTCTTTTCAGTGGTGGCATCTAAAGAAAAATAAAGCAAATTTGAACATATCATTGTGCACAGTGCTACTAAATATGGAAGAGAGAGGTGATAAAGAAAGATATGAATACAGTGCAAATAATAAGAAACAAGGTAAATTTGGGAAAAAAAAAATACTTAGGTTTTGTTTGTTTCCGGAAAATATTTTCCCTTATTTTGCAATGTTTGGTTTACCTCCGAAAAATAAGTCAAAGGAAAATATTTTTCAAGTCAACAGAAAATATCTAAAAAACTAGGAAAAACAATTTCTCATTCTAAAAACAGAAAGTCATTTTCCAAGATTTATCAAATATAAAAAAAGAAAATACAACTCCACTTTTTTTTTTTCTAGTATTGAAGCCAAATATAGGAAAATATTATATTTTTCTGGAAAATATTTTATTTATAAAATATTTTCCAAAGGCGAAAACAAATGGAGTCTTAATGTAAAATTTTATTCTAGACAGGTCTCATTATAAAATTTTCCTGTACTCTCTCAACAAGCTAGTTGAAACGCTAATCCTAATCTTTCAGTAAAAGATTCCGACTACTTCCTAGCCGGACTACCCCGTCATCCATGAATTTCAGGAAGTCCTATACCAACACTCAAAAGCAAATAAACTACATGCAACAACTAACAAGGACAATTTGCCAAATGAGAAGTGGAAAACCTGCAAACTTAGCCAAAAAATCCTAGATGAATGGTTTGTTCATTTTAGTATCATACTTCTCATCATTACAGCCAAAAATAAAACACAAAAATAAAATTCATTTAATATAATTCACAGCCAGAATGCAAGCCTGCATTTCCTCACTAGCACTAATAAATTTCCTTACAAACTAGACATTTCCAATAAATCATATTCAGGAAGAAAACACAAAACCATGAGTAAATCTATCATGTCCATGGTTATGCAGGCACAGGTAAATGAAAGCCTAGAATTCAATAAACTAAAACAATATATATATATATATATATATATATATATATATATATATATATATATATATATATATATATATATTAGATGAATCAATCAACAGATAACAAATTCCTTATGCCTCGGAACATAAATAAAGTATAAAGAAATTATGTATTGCGATTGACAAAGAGACAGAATAGCATTTAGGTTCAAGAGAGAAAATATGCCGTTCAGGACTCTGTTTGCAAAACTTATTCATTGTTCAGATTATGGATAAAGCACATTTTATGTAATTTCAGAACAGAAACCTAGAATAGCAACAACTGTGAATGCAAGATAAGAAAAGTATGCTTGGTATAAAATCCGTGTTTATATATATATATATATATATAACCAAATTGTAGTAAAGGAGCAATAAACAAATAAAACAACTTAGAGTAGTGCTAATGGCTATGCTACATTGCTCATTATACAGAAACACATATGTTATGAGCTACTAATCAAAATCTAGCGTATCCAAACCAAAAGCTTAAGCTAGAGAATGAAGAGACCCAAAACCCAATAAGACACCTTCCCAAAGGGATGCGAGCTCCTCTCATTTTAACATCCCCTCTTCCTTGAGACCAATAAAAATAGCCTCAACCGTGTAAACAATCAGTAGGCAGTTGATAGGAACTGATATAGGAGAGGTAAAACAAATGGCATTGAAATCTGAAAATAGAATGGAAAACAAGTGCAACAAGCATTTGAGAGGCTTGCACTCTCCCAAGTCACAAGAACCTTAACAAAATACTTAGCATCCTTTACCCTAACAACCTGCCTCTATTTACGTCAACAAACTCTTAATTGAATTCTCTAACTTACCCCTAACCCCACTACACTACTAGAAACAACCAATACAAGGTAAAACAATAATATTTCAGCAGCGAATCCTTAGCCGAAACAGCCCATAACATCAGACCAGCCCATCCACTTCTGCCTTCCCTTCTACTAGCATAAGTGTAGTGTGCTGGAGTGTATCAGCAGACAACTTAAAAGAAAGACCCAATGTCTCACCTTGGGGTGTTTCGGTTCTATTTGTGAAAAAGAAGGATGGAACCTTTCGTTTGTGTATTGATTATCGTCAGTTGAACAAGATGACAATTAAGAACAGATATCTCTTGCCGAGGATCGATGACTTGTTTGATTAGTTGAAAGGAACAGGGGTATTTTTTAAAATTGAGCTCAGATCAAGTTATGACCAATTGAGAATTAGAGAATCAGACATTTCACAAACAACATTTAGGACTCGGTATGGTCATTATGAGTTTTTAGTAATGCCTTTTGGCCTGACAAATGCCCCAGCAGTGTTTTATAGATCCAATGAATTGAATCTTTAGGCCTTATTTGGACCAATTTGTGGTGGTGTTCATAGATGATATTTTGGTGTACTCCAGAAGTAGAAAAGAGCATGATCAACATCTTCGTATTGTCTTTCATACCTTGAGAGAGAATAAATTATACGTGAAGTTGGCGAAATGTGCATTCTGGTTTAGATAGCAGAAAACTCAAACATGCGGAATCCAGGTGCACACTAAAACAAGCTATCATTCAGTTTTATGTCCAAAGACAGCAAATCTATTAACTCATTTCATATGATAAGGCAATAATTGCCTTCCGGAAAATAATGGTCACAAATATAAGCTGGTAGCATATTGTAAAGTAAAATGTAAAGACAAAAGATTACAATAATAGGAACTAAAAAAAAATTAATTTCCCAGCCTGACAAAGCTATTTCTTAAAATGAAGGTCCACAATAATAGACTACTCGGGACTTTGGATTAAGCAAAGATTGATTTGTCAGAAGGCTTTCATAAAATCAAAATGATCAATGTATATGAATATGCACTTTTCCCTAGTAACATCATCTATAAAAGAACATATAGATACCTGAATTAGACACAAAATACTCCTCACAAGCAATTTCATTAGGCTGTACTTGCCAATTTGTGGGGGATTTAACCAGAGCAATCACCCCATCATTCCTACAAACATCTGTAGCTGCCAAATCAGAAGTAAACTTAGAAAATTCAGCATACTGAGGCAAATAAAAGACAAAGGCAACTGAATAGTCACCATTTGCTTCCACTAAGGAGGTGCCACAAGTGGAATCTCTCGTATCCATCTCTTTGTTCACACCAGATTCAGCTATATCAACCACATCAGTTGATGGTCCATCTGTTGGAATATCAGGAATTCGTTCACTTACAACTTCAATCTCTTTGTTGCTTTCTACTATGAGATCAGGCCCCTTCTCTTCAATAGACCCTGGAATTGTAACTTCAGCTGTCTGATCAAATGAATTGTGATTTTCATTTAAAGTTTGCAGACTGTAGATGCCCTAGTCAAATCTTTGTCCATAGGAGTATCAACCCCTGATATCTCATCATGGAACATATTCCTCCTTTTTGAGTTTTCATTGCTACCTAGATTTGATTTATTAGATAAACGTCCTTCAACATCCTGTTTTGAGGCTCTGGCAGCAGAATCCCCTAGATGATTTTCATTTGAAGGTTCACAAAATGAGGATGCTCTATTCAGGGACAAATTCTCCCATTCAAAGCTTTTCCTGGCACGCAGATTGGATATATTAGACAGACTTCCTTTACCATTTTGTCTTAAGGCTCCTCCAGCAGAATCTTCTTGAGATACTGGAAACAAATTATCCACATGACTAATTTTGTGGAAAGTAAGTGGATAATCTGAATTGTAACTAATAGTCCTTTTTTGATCTTCAGTCAGCTTCTTTAAATCATCAACTTTTACATGCTTTTCCATCACACCAAACTTTGGCTTCATATGGATCCCAACATCAGCATGAAACTCCAGAGACAAGTCAGAGTCTGCACCTTTTGCAGAATCCACTGGAGATGGAGGAAGCAAATCTTGCATTACATCTGAGTAGAACTTTTTTACACTAGAACCAACTGTCTGCACCTGAGTCTCAACATATTTAACTGTGTCCTGTCCCATGAAGTGATAAAAACAATTCAAGTTACTAATGACACTACTAATTTCAGAAAGTCGAGTTTTACTAATATAAACAATCAAGCAAAACCAATTCAACTGCATGGTGCCAATGGACAACACCAGGACAGATTCAAATCAACAAAGACAAAGGTTCAAATCTTAAATGCAATAATCATTTCATGAAAGAGTAAGTGCATGGTTCACATATAACAAGGATGTTTTAACCATTAGAGACCAAGATTTGCATCAATAACTACATTAGTTTTGGAAGAAAACACATTGATCTGTCCAGCCATGGTAACTAGCAGCAAAATGAGGAGTTTAAGAGGGGAAGTCTTTACAATCCTATTTGGAGCTTCAACAATTTTGGATCAGCATAATGTTGAATTAGCCTAAAGAACATACCTGGTGCATAATTTCTTCAACCTCCAAGCACATAGCTTCAAACTTCTGGTAAAAATTACCAACCCATGATATACGTTTCAAATCCATAATGATCTTAGGTCAATCTCAGAGGCTCATACAAACAAATGTTGAAACTATTCTCCTTCACATTTTAAATCCTCACAGTTTTTACCTATCTGTGGAAATTCAATCTAAAAGTCAGAAAAAGCAGAACAAAAAAATAACTGCAAAACAATTTCATTGGACCACATTCCTGTAGCCAGAACAGTCTAAATTAATATATCCCACATAGAAATCCTGTCCAGAAATATGCACTACAAACCTCACTTGGATCATGCAATAAGCAAAATTCATAAGAATTACTTTTCCTTTCCTTTTCTTCTTTTAACATAATCAACTCAGTATGATACTCACATAAACTTCTAATTCATCTAAAGCATAAGCTAATGAACAGAGGGAAGGAGGTCTAGGAACAATCTTGGTGCCTAGCAAAACATATGAGGTCCAACCAGCAGTTCTAATACTGAATTTCACCAAACATGATAGAAGCCTATATAGCATGAGGCAACAGAAAAATTTGTAATAGAAACAAAGATCATCCTGGATTGTAAGTAGCAACTGAAATACCAAAATAATTAAACATTCACTATATTATAGAAGTAATGAAAACTGAAAATCATGAGTAATTGAAGGCAACATATTAAAGAATCAATCCTCACACAGCTAGAACAAAAAATGCAACTGCAGGAGCAACACTTTGCTCCATAGCTGTTATGCTTTCTAAGCATTTGTTTCTATCTTAAAAGAAAAGATCCATATTCTGGCAATACTACACACCTTTAACTTGGATACATTGGAAGAACAAACCGAATTCTGGTCCAAGCATTTGTGCGTCAAACACCCAGCAATTTTCTGAAGATTTAAGCAAATACCTTTAATGGGTTATATAAATAAAGTGAAGACCAAAAGACAGATTTCAGGCTGAAAAATAGTAATTAGGGCGATCATTATGGGCAATAACTCATACAGAAAAAAAAATGATTAGGTTCTGATACTCTGATCAGACAACAGGTCTCCTGGATATCTAGTGGTTCAGAGATCATAGAAAAAAGAGCAGGGAATTGCACAAACTACAAAATTTCCCATGCTGGCAGAGAATGCCATTATTAGCTAAAAAGATATTCCAACTTGTACAAAATGGCACCATTTCTGACCACACAAGATAACTTCATTCTAATTCTCCGCTTGCTCAAATGGCTTGGTTTTCATGTTTTCTTTAAGAGAAAAAAAAAAAGGAAGGTAGATTTAAACTTCTTATTTTGAGCACAAAAGTTAACATTTTTCATCAATTAGACCAACAGTAATACTCATTCATCCAACTGCATCAAGTTATTTCAGCGGCCACATATCAGTTGCCAAACAAACATAATCCTTATATTCTAACCACAACAACTATTCTAAATATTTGGAAACCAGTTGAAAACCCTTGAAGCAATTGCTCAAAGAATAAAACAACCCAAATGACTTAATAATTCATAACCTACTCTAGAAATTTTACTCCCGCAACACAAAGGCAGCTCAACAACATATCAGCGATCAAACTGTATTACTTGCTATGTTCAAATTTCACAGCGAACCCCAAAATTAGGGAGCTTAACTAGTAAAAAGTTTCGTAAAATCATGCCTATCGAAGTGCTTTTGAAGTGATCATTAAAATAAATTCACTTTAACACCTACACAGCAGCCTCAAACCCCACATGAAATTTATCCAAAATAAAAGAAAGGAAAAAGAAAAAAACAGAACAAATTGATAAAAAAAAAAAAAAAACTAATAAGCACTGTATGATGATTAAAAACATATATGTATATAATTACAGATATAATCATATATGAGGAAAGGAGGAGATGATCAAACAGCAAAGCCCTCTCGAAACCACGAAAAGAGAAGAGGAAGATAAATTATCTCAGCAAAAAAGATTGAAGCTTGGAGGACTTACGTACGGTGAAGCCCAGAGAATACCCAGAAGCTGAAAGCCGTTCAATGAGTCAGATTATCGATTATCATTTATTATCTATAAAATATAAATAAATCTACAACTCAATTCAGCTCTTTTAAGAATTAAGATTTAAGAGGACCCCAAAAAATACCAAAATATTTAAATTTTTACATAAGAAAACAGCAAACCGAAGAGGCAAAGAGACGTGAAGGGGAAAAACAAATAAATTAAGTCATTTACTTGAAGAGGATAATTTGTTTTTAATAATTCAAAAATATTTGTTTGTTATATTATGTGTCGCATGCATGCAAGCTAAATATAAAAGTTATACAAAGAAGCATGAACATGGAGAGATTTTTGTTACCAAAAATGGAAGAAAACATGAAGAGAAAAAACAGAAATAAGAATTCTTGATTTCTTACACCTCATGTCTAAGTCTTAGAAACAAAAAATGGATTAAGGATGAATTTGTCTCTCAAACAATTTTTTTATAATAATTAATTTGTCTTAAGATTAATTTTCGAACTTAATTAATATGAAATTTAACTTTTATCATTCATTGATCGATTTCATGATCAAAAACACTTTTTTCCCAGTTTTTTCTCAAAATTCGTGCTTATGCATCGAGCTATATAATAAATGGAAAAACCAAGAAAAAAATAAAGAAGATTAAATAAGATAATATGACTGAAAAAGTTAACGTAGTTAAATTCAAATTTGATTTTAGAACAAACCGATTATCACCCAAAGAAAAAAAAAAGGTGTAAAGAGCAAATTGACACTTCGTCAAACATTTGCTTCTGTTGGTATTTGAATGGAAATCCACATTCAGATATCAGAATTACAATGTCTTCTCTTGCCTTCATTCACCGGCAACAACTTGAGTCAATTCAGAACCTATAACTTCACTAATAAGTCTAAAACAAAACAAAACATCATTGATCAAATAATTCCCAAAACACATGGGCTCGAAAAGGACACTTGGATTAACTTTAGCAAAAGAATATGCATTATTGCTCAAGTATTTAACTCCATAAAACTTAAATTGTACACAAATCCTCTGATAACTAATTTGGATGGCTTGCCGCGGAAGAGAAAAACTGAAAACCACTCTTAGCAGAAAGTTTCATAATCCAACGCAACTCCAAACCCTGTAATATGTACCATTTTTATATTTTACATAACATGATATTTCATGATTGAACTTTTATCAAAATATGTTAGTCTTTGATAATATCAGCCTGCTGCTTGAAAATCCCCGAAATCATCATCAGGTATATCTTGTGTGCTTTCATTCTCAGAAGATTGTTGCTCTTTGGCATCTTCCTTCATAAATCTTGGGGAATCATCCTTAGAAATTCCATTAAGAGACATTTTTGGTGGCAAGCTCGATGGAGAAGTTTGTGCAGAAGCAACAGGTGATAGCGGTGATGGGGGTGGTGGAGGTGGTCTAATACTAAGTATAGGTTCTTTTTTTCCACCCTTCTCCTCTAATGACAGATTAGTGAGACCCTGCTCGAAAATCTTGGACTTCACACCGACACCACCTTTCTGTTGACATCAGAAAACGGTAATTATTAACTCAATTATTAGGATGTATGTGCCTCTGTAAAACTAAAAAATGCACAGGGGGAATACATTTTTTATTTGAAGCACCAGGGTCTCCCCTTCCTTTAAGCTGTAATCAACTGAGGATGTTTTCTGAAAATGCTGTTCCATCTCTTCCGCAGTTTTCTTCTTGTCCAGATATCTGTAATGGGGACACATTAAAATACAAATCATATCAATTATAATTTATTATAAAAGAATTATGGAACCTGTAATTTATGGAAATTATATCACTTTAAGCCAAAGTGGAAAGAAAATATTAGCAAATATAAACAACAAAAACTTGCACGAGGTACACTAGGCATGAAGTAAATGAATGTCGGAACATACTTCATGTGATCGTGAAGGGCTGCCTGAAAGTCATAGGCCTGTGCCCTTTCTCGAAATCCTATGCCAATAAATGCATGCCGAAGGCGACCATCTGCATGAAATCCAAACAAGTAAATGTCAATGTAAAAATATAATTATAAACAAAAGGAGAGAAACAACAAGGCAAGTAAAGTGTCATAAGTCATAAGAAGATAACAGCTCTTATACAGGCAATGCTAATAAAATAAAAAATAAAAAACCAAAATCGATTCCATTAAAGGGCAATGAGAATTTCTAAAGCAAACACAAAGTAGCCAGCACATGATTTGGCTTAGTAGATTTGGAGATTATAGGGAAAAGATGTTTTAGCATCACCAAAATAAGGTCTCAAAAATATAAGCATACTAGGTTATAATCATATTGGCAGCATATCTCTCTATGCTACAGAGACTTTTACAGTGCAAGTATTTCAGCAAGTCATAGATGAAGAAACATTAATTTATAACCAAAGTACACCAAGCATGGTCAGGATTTATTAGCATATTTGGGAAATGTTCAATTCTTTAAGTTTTCTAATTAAAAAAATGAAGGATTAAAATCATCTAGAAATAGAATTCTCTGCAATTTCCACAAGTCAAACATGAAAAAAATTGAATATGACCAAAGTTCATAAACAGCATGTGCATTATCTGTTAGCATATTTGAAAATGATGTACATAAACAGCATATTCATTATCTTTTAAGTTTACAAAAGATCATAGAATTAAAAATCATCTGAAATAATGCATTCTCGTTTCTAGGAAATTGAAATGACATTTTGCAAATTAGTTGAACATGATAGCAAATGGCCTATAATAAAAACAATAGTGATAACAAGGCAATGGAATTGTTGGATTGAGTCTATAATTTAATAATGGCTCTTACAAGAGTAGGTTCTTTTAAATGGAATAAGATGAAAAGAGAAAGGAGGAGGAGGGGGGGAGGTGGGGTGGTAAGTGAAGAGGGAGGAGCAAATGCAGCTTATGATCTGTTTCTTTGGTGAAAAGAATCCTAAGATACAGAACTCACCTTCCGAAACCATCCATAAAACCAGAAATTTCAGTTTGAATAGAAACCTAAATCAAGAGATATAGTTGCTCACCAATGTTTTCCTCTATTCGCAGAACAAAATATCTGCAAAAGAAAGGATTTCCATTTAGACACCATACAGAGACCATGTCATAGGCATCCCAACTAGAAACCATCATATAATGTTGGACTTTACACTTCCGATATAATGCCAAGTTATTTCACATACAAAAAACTAAAAACAACCAATAACATAAATACACAACAAAAAAGAACCTCATCTTCAATGAGAAATAGATTTGACCTGCTGCTGTCAATTACAGGTTCTACTGGATGTGGCTCTCCATCTCTCAAAAATGCCCTCGCGTACAATTCACCTACGCAAGATAAACCATTTCAGGGACAACCTACTTCATGAATAAGATGCTATGCAACATTTTACACCTTAAAAGCAATTGAAAGTTACTCTAACCAGTGGATTTGTCTTCAAGTCTGATAATGCACTCTTCATCTTTGCTAATGACTTTCAGTGTCCCCTCCCATGCCCATTTGTTGACATTCCATTCATCAGCCCTGTAAAAATATAAATGCTGATACAAGTTTAAGTCATGGACCAGACCATCAGATTCATGTGGATAAAAATAAACTTATGCAGCAAAGCACAGAATATATTATCAAAAAGTAGCTACATCAGATAAGATGCTGTATTTAGTGAAAGAAAACCAGGTGTGGTGGGTGTGATGTGTGTGTATACGAAGTTAGCTTGGGAAGGTAACAGCATAGGTTAACCTGTGGCGATTTTCAGAAATATCGCTCTTTGTTAACTTTTTTGTTTCCAACTCAGAAAGGGAAGAAAATAGAAGTGAAGGATGAGGGGAACTTATGTACAGTGTTTTTCTTTTAAATGGCATAAACCCTTAAATTAATAGATAGCTTTGATTAAAGTTAGGAACATTAAGAGGTTTATTTAAAAACTTTTCCAGAAACAAAAGGATCTCGCCAATGAAAATATATGGATATAGAATTGCAAATTTTTACCTCACCATAATGCACAAATGAAGAACAAAATGAATATTACATCAGAGACATCATTTAGCAAAAATGCCTAATCATCTCTATCACATATCGTGTTTGAGAAGTTTGAGAAAAAACCTGTAAGAAGCAGCACTTTTCCTTGGGGGTATCTGCAAACATAACAATAAATCAGCTTTCAGCAATTATTTCCTTGAACTTGCCTTCATAACAAGAAAACTACAATTGCATTATGTGATTTAAAACACAGAGAAAAGAGTGAGAAATTACGAAATACAGCAATCCAGTGGGTAAATTATAATCATTTGCCTAACTATCATTAGTTCAATGTGCAAGTAAAAGACATGGATTTGTTAGCAGCAGAAAAACAAACAGAACGGTGTTATTAATCAATACTAAACTTACTACAGTAAAAACTTCTACTTGCAACAAGTATTAATGTATCTGAACTCTGTGAGTACAAGCATAACAGGGTCGGGACCTGTCTCTTGCTAATATACCATAATAGTTTTTCGTAAGTTGCCAATTGTTAAGTGCTTAAGGCCCAGGCCACTATCTAAAATGTGTAAATTTCATCCTCAAAAAACATATATGAAGGGCATAAAAATAACATCGTTAATTTTGATTTTCCAAATGACTAAATGGTAATCTGACACCACAACTTAATTTCAGCAATATAATCGAAAAACAAAACTAAGTAAACTGCACCATGCAACAACTAAAAGAAGAGACTTGCACATCAAAATTCGACCGCTAATCATTTGATTGCAGAAGTACCCAATTTAACAAAAATTTGGCCACTTAAGATAGCAGAAAAAAGTCAAAAACGCCCTATACGTCCTGCATAGATATGAATTTTGTAGCTCCAAAAACTCATTATCAAAACAAGAGAACCAGCAAACTTTGGCATTAAGATTCCCTGCAAAAGATAAACGCTCCTAAATTACAAGGTCTAGCTTTTGAAATCAAGCATTTCTTTTTCTAATGAAGTGCTGTGATTAAACTCCTAAATTCCCAGTGTCCACAGTTCGATTAACTTCAAAATTTTTAAAATCCAAATCCACATCCTGATCTCCTGCTCCTACGAATAAATCTCCAATCCAATAAAAAAATAAAAAACCGCAAAAAGATCAACATTTACACCGATAAAAAGACCCCATTTAGAAAATCATAAGATATATCCATTAAATGCAGCTTCTAGAGTGTGTTTTACCAAGTAAACATAACATTCGGAGACTTGAAAGAGAACCAGCTCTATTGCGTCAGCTTCCTCCTTCTCATGATCATGCTTCCCCTTCTCTTCTTTCTCCATGATCCAAAGAGACGGAGAAAATTTGAAATCACTCGGGATCAGAGAGATAAAGGGACCCAAACGGGAATTTAACTGAAATCAATACTATGTATATCAATATATGTGTTTAATTTGGAAAGGGAATGTCTCTCAGTTTCCTCTCCCTAGAGCAATCGAACACAGATCAAAAGGCTCACTTTCTGTTCGCAAAAATCAGCATAGCTAATGGAAATCGTTAGATTAGATTACTTTTTCTTGATTTAGTAGTTAATCTGACGGCTGCAGTTGTCTGTTCTTATGAGTAGTAAAAAAATTACGGTCAAGATGGAGTCAAGTCAACATAAGAGGTTTGATGGGGCTCTGTTGCTTGATTTATAAGGAAGAATAATGTTACCTAATGGGGTATATTCAACTCAAATCGGACCTAATTCTAAAATTTATTTGGTCAGGTTTGAATAAAAAAAAAATATTTGGCCAGATAGTTTACCTAATACATATTTCTTCTTTGTCTACTCAGTATTGAAAATGTAACAAATTATAGAAAATTCCCAAAAAAAAATTAATAGTTTACTTTTTGTTATTTAAAATAATATTTATTCATTTGATATTATATGAATTTCAAATATTGTAGTATAATTTTTTTTATATTTGAAATATTTTGTATGTTTTTTTAGGATTTTATATGTAGTCTAATGACATTTTTATAAGAGTTTAGAGTTTCTACCATTACCAATGACTGTAAATATAAAGCAATCAATACATTTAAGACACAGTTTTTTAATTGTTATTCTAAACAATATTTTTAAAAATTAACAGAAAATAAACTGTTAATTTTTTAAATTTTTATTTTTTATTTTAATTTGATAAATCTCATTTATCATATTGATTTTTTTTTGTAACTTGTTCACAGATAATGATATCAATCTCCTACCATTTAAAGGGCAAAACAGACCAATCAAGAAAAAGAAAGAAATGGATGAAGTTTCTCTCGCTTTTGGCATAGCAAACTCCAGTAAAAAGACTACACAACGGACTATTAGCTCAATACTAGAACACACTTCTGATAATTGTCTTGATCTTTTGTAAGACCTATTCGTAATAACTAACTTGCAAAATGAATCTCTTCATGCATTGGAAATTATTTTTAGACGGACAAAACTGTTATGTCAGCCAAAATTTTTGTCAAAAAATTAAAGTGGGTCCCACCATATATAAAAAAAAAGTCAAAAATTGCGGCAATTCAATTTTGAATTAAATTCTTCCGGTCAATATTTTTAACTTTTTTTATTTGTATTTACACTGAATATTTTATCTATAAATAGAAAGATCTCCTTTCATTTGAATTACCATAATCTAAATTCATTTGAGAGAATTTGAGAGAAAGTGAGACTTTTGAAACATTTCCAAAAATTAGAGAGTGTGAAAAATATTTTGGAAGTATTTTTAGGAAACACTTGTGTACCACTATTTTTGGGTTTATTTCAAAATTGTTGTATTACCTCTAGTCTGTGTATAGGGAAGACTCTCTTTGTTCCCATTAATTTTTATTAGTTGAAGAAAAATATTCCGAGTGTTGTTCGTGGATGTAGCCCAAATTAAAGAAGAAACCACATTAAATTGTCGGTGTTATTTTTTGTTGATTATTTTATTTTACATTTATTTGTATTATTTTATCCGCTGTGTCCAACAAGTGGTATCAGAGTCAGCCTGTCAGTCTTATAAAATTCTTAGTATGCTCTTTGGTTGCAGTATTGATTGATTTTTCACATCAAAAAAATTGTATTAGTTTACTGTCAGCTCAAAGAGTCTCATTTTTTTTAAATGAAGATAAAATGCACCAAAATTATCAGCTTAAATGACATAAATTACCACATATGGAGAAACAAAATGAATGATCTCCTATTTGTGATGATACTATTAATTTCACAACCCATAAGACTAGTTGGATAATTGATAGTGGTGCTACCATTCATGTCATGTCGTGGAAAGAATTATTCTCATCCTATACAGTAGGAGATTTTGGCGCTGTGAAGATGAAAAATGATAATTTGTTAAAAGTTGTTGACAGATGAGATATTTGTCTGAAGACTGTGAATGGTACCAGATTAGTCCTGAGAGATATCAAGTATATTCCAAATATTCGTTTGAATTTGATCTTTGCAGGAAGACTCGATGATGCAAATTTCTGCAGTACCTTCTCTAATAATTAGTGGAAACTTACCAAAGGTTCCCTGGTGGTAGCTAGAGGCACAAGGCATGCTACCTTATATGTGATGCATGCAAAGCTCTCCAACGACACTATGAGTGCTATAGAGAATGATAGTGCTATTCAATTATGACATAGAAGGCTCGACCATATGAGTGAGAAAGGGATGACTACCCTTGTTAGAAGGAAGATGTTGTCCGAAATGAAAGAAGTGCATTTGGAGAAATGTGTTGATTGTTTAGCAGAAAAATAAAACAAAGTTGTTTTCAAGAGTTCTCCTCCTTCCATAATGAAAAATGTGTTATATTTGGTCCATTCAGATTTATATGGGCCAATCCCAAAGTCACTGGGTGGTGCTCAGTACTTTATGACTTTCATTGATGATCATTCGAAGAAGACATAGACGTATATTTTAAAGACAAAAGATCAGGTACTAAATATCTTTAAAGAATTTCATGCCTCAGTTGAGAGACTGACTGGAAAGAATTTGAAATGCATTCGGACAGACAACGATGGAGAATACATTGGACCATTTGATACCTACTGCAAAGAACACGGTATTCGGCATCAGACAATGCCTCCAAAAATACCACAGTTGAATGACCTGACTGAGAGGATGAAGAGAACTTTGATGGAGAGAGTTAGATGTTTGTTCTCACATACAAAGTTACCTAAAATATTTTGGGATGAAGTTTTACTCACGGGTATGTACGTATTAAATCTTTCACCTTGTATCCCTCTAAAGTTAGATGTTTCAGAGAAAGCCCTCATAAAATGATATTTTCTATGATCATCTGCGGATATTTGGTTGCAAAGTCTTTGTGCATATTCCAAAAAATGAGATGCCCAAGCTTGATGTCAAAACATGACAGTGTATTTTTATTGGCTATGGAAAATATCAGTTTGGCTACAGATTTTATGATCCAGTAGAGAAGAAACTTGTCAAAAGTCGTGATGTTGTTTTCGTTGAGAAGGAGACCATTGAAGATATTTTCATGACAAAAAAATATGTTTCTGATTCTGATGGTGACTCAACAGATTTTGAATTGATTCCTCCAACACCGGTGCCGATACAAGTTGGGGATGAATATCATGTTGATCTGCCTAAAGAAAATAATGCTCTCATTGACAATTCGGAAGATGATGATATTCATCATCAACCATCACCTGTGCACTCTCCAGTTCCTGTGAGAATGAGCAATAAAGTAAGACAACCGTCTACGAGATATCCAGAAAATGAGTATGTATTACTCACTGATAGGGGAGAACCAGAAAGCTTTGAAGAATCTTTGACTGATGAGCACAGACGGAAATGGGTTGAAGCCAAGCAAGATGAAATGAAATCATTGCATGAGAACAAAACTTTTGAACTGGTGAAGCTGCCAAAAGGCAAGAGAGCTTTGAAAAATAAATGGGTATTCAGAATCAAGTATGAAGATAATAGTTTCCATCCGAGATTCAAAGTCAGATTAGTCATCAAAGGGTTCAGTCAGAAAATGTATTGACTTTGATAAAATTTTCTTACGAGTTGTCAAAATGACATATATCCGTACAGTGCTGAGATTAGTAGCAAGTCTTAACATGAAAATTGAGCAAATTGATGTCAAAACTACCTTACTACATGGTTATTTGGAAGAAGAGATATACATTAAGCAACCAGAGGGTTTCGAACATAAAGAAAAAGAGGAATATGTTTGCAGATTGAAGAAAAGTCTCTACAGCTTGAAGCATGCACCGAGACAATGGTACAAGAAGTTTGAGTCTATTATGGAGGAGCAAGGATACCATAAGACTACTTCAGACCATTGTGTTTTTGTACAGAAATTCTCTGATAAAGATTTCATCATTCTTCTGCTCTATGTGGATGACATGCTAATTGTTGGCCGGAATGTTTCCAGAATTAACAACTTGAAAAAACAATTGTGCAAGTCTTTTGCTATGAAAGACTTGGGGTCAGCAAAGCAGATTCTTGACATGAAGATTATCAGAGATAGGGATGCTAAGAAATTATGGTTGTCACAAAAGAAGTACATTGAGAAAATACTTCAACGATTTCAAATGGACCAAGCTAAAATGGTTAGTTGCCTCTTGCTAATCACTTTAAGCTGAGTTCCAAACAGAGGTCTTCTATAAATGAAGAAAATGATGAGATGGACAAGATTTCATATGCTTCAGCAGTTGAAAGTTTGATGTATGTCATGATGTGTACACGACCAGATATCACTCATGCAGTTTGAATAGTGAGTATATTCCTTTCAAATCCAGGAAAGGAGCACTGAACTGCAGTAAAATGAATTTTCAGGTATTTTCAAGGTACTTCAAAAATATGTTTATATTTTGGAAATATCAAACCTGTGTTGGTTGGATACACAGATGCGGATATGGCTAGCAATGTTGACTCCAGAAAGTCAACAGGTTACCTGATCACTTTTAGAGGGGGAGTTGTGTCATGGTAAAAGTTACAGAAGTGCGTTGCACTATCTACAACTGAAACAAAGTTTATTACAGTAATAGAAGCATGTAAAGAGTTGTTGTGGATGAAAAAGTTTTTGAAAGAACTTGGGTTGCAGCAAGACAAATATCAATTATTTTGTGATAGTCAGAGTTGTTGCCCAGTTAATGAACCAAGAAGGGGAGTTGAATTGGATATTAAAATTTCCTAACCTTTAAATGCGGAATGAAAAGTTAAGTAGAGTAGTGATAGGAAGTATCACACAAGAAATTTATAGAGTTTCGGGTGTTAACATTTATATATATATATATATATATATATATATATATATATATATATATATATATATATATATATATATATATATATATATATATATATATATATATATATATATATATATATATATATATATAGTTTAACATGTTAAGCATAAGTTATATTAAAAATTAATAATAATTTTAATGGTTATTTAACATATAAATAACAACAATAAATATATTTTCACCAACCATGTATAATTGTTTTTCAATAAGTTATCAACTACCAACTATCTCAAATTGTTAAACCAAATAGATCCTTAATTATATAAAAAATTGAGCTAATAGTTTATTACTCAGAGTACTCATTGATCATGTAAATAGTTAGTAATTCAATATTTAAACTTGCTAGTTAATGTAATTATCACAAAAAAAAAATGATAGTTGAATACACTCGAAAATATAGGTGAACAAACAATTCGATGCCTCTTAGGATTAGTGAGTTAGATCGAACCATATCTAGTTCAGGATGGCCAATTTGTACAATGTGCAGAACTAGAACTTGCCACCTTGGAAATGAGGCAGATTTCAGCAGGATTTGGGCACTGTTGTTGTTACAATCTTGTGCCTTGGATCTGTAAGAACTGATTTTACATTCACAAACCCGACTTCCTTCAATCTTCCTTCTAGATCAGTCATAAAGTATTCATCTAAAAACGGCTCAGTGATCTTTAATAATGTAAATAGAACTGGAGATAATTCCTGGAAAATATGAAAACACATGGATCCAAGTATGTAATTGGCAATTATCGTTATTGATATATGCAAATATATAGTAGATGTCCAATCCTAATAAATGCAAGTAATCGAGACCATACGTGATCAAGGATCTTTGACTTGGGCTGCGTGAAGGAGAAAAATTAGAATTACTAGTTGAGGAGCAGTGAAACATGTTAATGTGACTGAGAAATTAGAGGCAAGAAAGTTTAATTACCGCTTGATCTGTCAAAGCTATTGTGCCTTCTGGTCGAAGTAGCCGAAATGCTTCCCTCAATAAACCAACTATTGCTCTTTCAGGACATTCATGTAGCTGAATATTTCAGAAAATTGGAACTGTAAGCATCTACACTTATCACTGATCACCAAGAGCTTTTCAAGACACAATGATCAACTATATTTCACAAGTCCCATAGTTTCATTTCTCATTTCACATAGCACCATATTAGCTACATAATTGAGATGATTTTGTCATAGCATGTCCTACGTCGCAAGGAATGCCAAAAAAATCTTATCCAAATATATGACACTGGAATTGAAATCCTTATTGCTCAGAAGTATCGCCCCAATACTTGATGATATTATTCATAGGATCCATCTTGCGCACTGAAAAACGTGAAAATAAATTGTAATCCTGAGATGCATGTATCAAAATTCAACTCACTATCCTCTCCACTCAAAGAAAGCTTCAAGCAAGAAGGTTTGTCCATATGCCTGAACGCGGGAAATATTCTTGTTGCACAAATCCAACTTTAGTTTCTTCTGAAGAGAAGCTCTTTTATGAGAATTATGTGCATGATGAAAACTGAAGGAAAGATAAATGCCTCTTCTAATACTATTTCAGAGTGGGTGACCCAGATGCAGAAGACATTATATGATTCATCGAATATTTTCTGAGAACTTTTAAGAATATTATTTTGGACAAGATGCATACCACAGCTGCCATGGAAACAAGTTCATACGATTTTAAAGGCAAGCCTGTGTCTTCCCATTAGCATGTATACATCTAGTTGGATTCTTTCTCGAGGTCTTTTTCTCCCTGAATTGAGCTACAGCAAGAAAATAAGGAGACAGATCAAGACCCTGCAGCAGTTGTATGGAGGCAAAAAGAATGTGAGCTGTATATCCGCAAATTAACAGCTCAAAAAACTTTGGCTGTCATAATTTCAGAGCATCCAAATTTTGCTTTCATCCATCATATTACCCAACTGCCAAATGCCTTGTTAAAAATTGAACTTACAGTGATTTTTGCCAAGGACACTTGTCTGCAAGAAATCTTATGCACATCAACAAAGCACCCAATATCTAGAATGTCACTTATCATGGACTTTCCAGAATACTGCAAATGATGTTGTTCAATTGCTTGAAGCCAATTTCCATGCATTACTCTATTTGCCTCTTCTAGTGAGGGAGCATTAGGTATTGCTAGTCTCACCATTGATATGGTTCCAGGTTTTGCTTATGCAGCATCCTGACATTAGGCAAGTGATTATAAATTTGTAATACAAATGTAAAATTATCCTTTCTTGATAAACTAGAAAGATGTAAGCAGCAAGAAATTCAGAAATCTAATCCTCAACCAAGAAAAGACAGATTTTTCTACAGGATCCCAAATTTATATTGAAGAGTACAGATTTTCCACAATATATATATATACACATTAAAGCATCAAGCAAACAAGATTCTGATTGTAATGGGAATGGAAGTTCTCATCAATAACATAATGAAGTCTAGCATAATCTAGTAGCATGCAACTTTCAAGAAAAAGGCATGGACAGTCCCAAACAAAATCATTGTGCACCAAAAAGAAAGTACACATCCACTGGTGGACACAGAATTATATGACTGATTTGCAACTTAATTTATAGTTCAGAAAAACCTAAATAAAGCAAAATACTTAAAAGGCATGAAAGATTTCCCACATCATAAGCATGGAAAGGATTGAGATAGTCTGCAGATTCACTGTTTCTTTTTGGGTTATTAGATTGAAGTAAAAAGATAACGTATACAGCAGATAGCAGTAACTTGTACCCCGGGCTAAGAAGAACCAAAATTTTGAACTTTCAAAATAAACAAAATAAAGACAATTTGCAACTGCAACACATGAAGCAACTTTACTAATTTAAACAGCAAATCACAAGCAATATTTCAATAAAACTTAACCGCAAAATTAAGCAATCCTTGAGCGAATTGCACTGATGATATCTTAAATATATAACATGTAATAACTCAATATCCAAATTATTATATGTAATATAAAACTAACTAAAATATTATTTTGTAACACTAATCTACCTTCGTCATCTCCTGTTAATTTCTACTATCGGCATGATGAGATGTAATATCTACGCAACATTTAATAAGAAAACCTAAATGACATGTATATACTCATGTAACAAAAAAATATTCGAATTAATTGAAATGTAACAATAAAGTACTTAAACTATTTATCTTGAAATTTAACAATACTTACACTCCATACAATTTAATATTTTAAATACAACAATCAAACATTTTCAATGATGAACATTTGCTCAACTTGAAGAATAAGCAATGTTTTTCCTACAGAAGATAAAACAAGAAAACTATATTATTTTACCTAATCAAATATGATAAATGGTCATGTTTTAGTAACAGATGAAAAAATATCACCACATTAACTAGATGTTGGTGTCTTTGAAAAGGAGAGAGTGTTTTATAAACTTTAAAGTGTTTCATCCAAATATTATGGTTGAGCGACAAAATGTATGTAATTTCATAGAGCTAAAAAATGAGTTAAATGTTGTGAAAGGGAAGTTGGAAATGTTGGTTGTGACTGAGATGAAGTTTCTGTCAATGAAAAAAAATGTCAAATATTGCATTTTATTTTGTCTGCTTATCTTGGTGTGATTTTGACAATTATTTTTGGAAAATTGTTTGGTCTCATCTAACAATACATGTGCTTTATTTACTTGACTTGATTTAAGTTGAGATGTGTTTAGGTTTGATGAAATCAATTTAATAGTGATATTTTATGTAGTTGTTTTATGCAGTTAATGTTAGTTTGTGTTAAACTTCAAGTTGAGCAAATGTTCATGAATAAAAATGTTTGGTTGTATTCAACGGTTGTTATGTTAGATTGCATATAGTGTAAGTACTATTAAATTTCAAGATAAATAGTTTAAGTATCTTGTCGTTATATTTCAATTAATTAGAGTACCATTTTGTTACATGGGTATATATATGTCATTTAGATTTTTTAATTGAACACTAATATCGATATTACAACTCATCATGCTATTAACCAAAATGAAGAGCAGACTAAGGTAGTTTAATATTATAAAATAATAGTTTAGATAGGTTTATATTACAAATAACAATTTGGATACTAAATTGTTATATGTTATATATTGAGATACCTTTGGTGTAATTCACTCTACAGTTACATGTTAATCTTCAAAATAGAGAACCACAAAAAAAGATTACATTTCACTAATAAATAGGGTTTTTTCGCAATTTCAAGTGTTTTAATAAAATATTTATCATCTTAAAATGAAAGTTATCAAAATTTTCAATATAGGGAGAAATTGACTAGGATTCAATCAAAACAATGGATGTTTGCTATTCAAAAAAATAACTGTCAAAATCCATTTCTTCAGAGAGCATACTATCTCAATCCGTTATGCAAGAAAAGAGATAGAAAGCAGACAGAAAACAGTTTGCTTCTCACACAGACAAATAGAGTTTATATAATTATTAAAATATAATTTGTTGCACTTAATTCTTATAATTATTATTAACATAATATATTAAAGTTTTGTTCATTTGAAAAAAATATTCAGTGATGAAAACTAAAAGATTTGATGAAAGTTACTTTGGTCTCTATATTTGATTATTTGGTCCAATATGAAATGCTTGCAAAAGCATTTATGGCCAAAAATCCCAACCCCCACTCATATTTTCAAAAAAAATAATATATATATATATATATATATATATATATATATATATAGTTAGTTAGTTAGTTAGTTAGTTAGTTAGTTTTATTTGGAATAGTTCAAGTTAAATTACTAAATTAGTCATATAATTTGCTAACAATTATATGATTTTTATTTTGTTGTTTAATATAATTTATTGAAACTGTGGAAAAAAAATTCAAAAAAAATTATGGTGATAATTTTTAAATAATTTTGAATATTAATTTTTATTTGAATGAGTAGATATTAAAATAAATATAGAATTAGTTTTTTTATTTTAAATTTAAATTTTGGTTATAACCATCCTTGATTGATGGGATCTTTTGTTAATTCTCTCTCTCTCTCTCTCTCTCTCTCTATATATATATATATATATATATATATATATATATATATATATATATATATATATATATATATATATATATATATATATATATATATATATATATATATATATATATGTTCAACTTGATTGAATAATACAAATGGTTTCAATCTTTCATCCAAATTCTATATTATGCTTCTACTCCAATTTTGTTAATTTTCTTTTAACAATGGCATCAACTATATTTTTTAGTCTTCTTACGATGCATTCTTTTAAAAAATTAATATAATTAATGACAATTATATATCATTTTTATGTATATTTATATAATTATTAGCAAATATATTATTTTTATTATGTTATTTCATAAAATTTGTGGCAATTATATGTCATTTATATGTATAATCATATCACTGCTAGCAATTATATGGTTTTTGATATGTTATTTCATATAATTAGTGGTAGTCATGCTATTTGTTATGTATAAATAATAATTTATAGTAATTATATGATTTTTGTTATATTCTTTTATATGATTAATGTCAATTATATATCATTTTATATGTATAATTATAAATCATTTCATACAATAGGTGGTAAGCATATGTCATTTTTTATGTATGATCATATTGTTAACGATTATATAATTTTTTATATGTTCTTTCATATAATGGATTGTAGTTATATGTCATTTTTTATGTATAACTATAAAAATACTAGCAATTCTACATATAAAAGTAAATTTACTAGTATTAATTATGATAAAAATTTATTATCAACCAAATACTGGAAAATATATTTCATTTATTTTCTAGTATTGTAGCCAAACATCAGAAAATCTTATATTTTTTGAAAAATATTTTCTCTATAAAATATTTTTTAAAGATAAAATATTTTCCATGAAACAAATGGAGCCTAAGTATTTAGAAATATAACTACATCCTAACATTATTTAAATTATCTATATTTTTATTTTTATTTTTACAAATTCTTTTAACTCTAAAAAATAAGAACAAAACATGATAAAATTTTTGTAATATTCTAATTTTTTTTGTTAAAAAGAACGTTTATTTTCTTGAAAGCCAATTGAAAAAAAATAAAATTTTTGCATGGTTTTCATTTATACAAAACTATTTTATATATAAAAAAAAGGACAACTTTTACCAGTTGAGAATTGATTCTCCCACTGTGATCTTCCTTGGTAGTCCATGTGCATCTGGATATGGTAATCTTACGTATGGGTCATTTTAACTCGTCTACTAGGATCCATAGACTCTTGTAGAGATGAAAAATCGTATTCTACAAGTTGAAACATACATACAAGTATAAGAGCATGAGCATGAACATGTATAATTGATCGAATCTGACTAAGAAATTGAGGAATATAATTTTTTGGAACTTATTTTTGTTAAGGCTCATTCCTTTTAATCCATTCCAGTCCTCTTTTGTAGATTGGAAGTGGCAGAGAAGAAGGTGATTATGGATTGGGTGGCTTATCCAATGGCTCATCATCCCAATGAAAGATTGATAGAGTTGGTATCTTGGCTTTGAATGAGGCAGACTTAGAATATTTGACAATATAGTCATACTTTTCTGATAGTTAGCCAAGTAATCCAACAAACGGATCATCATCATCGAACCTTCTCCTCATGTTTCACTCATAAAACTTCCATTTCTTTTTCTTTCTTTGTTAATGAGAGTTTTATTCATCAAAAGAATCATAAAGAGCATCATTTCGGTAATTTTTATAGTCACAATCTACATCTAGTACCTTATGGTTGTCTTAGTACATAGAATATATTGGTTTGCCAAAATAGTCAAATACAACCACTAGAAGAGTTTCTTCCACTCCATATGGTTGGATCACAAATTAGGTTGAGAAAATTGAAGATCCATAACTAGACTCAGCAGATCTAACAAATTTTGTTTCTATAGTTTCATCTGCCTTCTTTAAAAACTAAGATTCCTAGTGCTAAACTAGTTGAAATTTCATATAATCAGATATCATTTCACTGTCTTGATGCATTGTCCATCTTTTCAAAGATTCTACAGTTCAAAGGTAAACAAGTACCACATGCTTAGTTGCTTAGATAGAATTATTGGTTTTCCAAATATAGTTTTAATATTGAATATATAAAAGGTGATAGGAACTTTATCCCAAATTTTCTCTCAATACCTCCATCATAAAAAACTATCAACCTTATTATTGAAATGTGAACTAGTTCTCTTATCTTTATGGTTGGACTAGTTGAAAATCCAAGATTCTCTTTTGGATGATCACTCATTAAAATAATGATCAGAGAACAACAAAAAGATAAAATGCTCTCTTGCCAATACAGTGGCCATAAGAAAATATGGTAAAACCTTCATTAGGTCGTATATCTTTCATCCAGGTTATCCATTCATAAAAGTTTTTTAAGATCCCAATTGAAGATGAATTCTCATATCAATCCCTAAACCTTCACTATGCCAGATTTTTTTCATCCAAACTATCAATTCATGAAAGTTTTCAAGATCTCCATTAAAGGAGAATTATCAAATGAATTTTTGTATATGTTATGGTGCTTATATATCATGTATCACATGGATTTTCAGTTTTATTCTCTTGGACGGTACAATACAATTGCAGACAACACTCTGCTAGTTAGCTCAAAGAAACTTTTGAATTGGTTCACACCTTTTGTAGTTTGGCAACAATCATTTTTCAGAATCCTTCAGGGAAAATACAAGTTTATGCATATACTAGTGGCAAGTTCAAGGAATCAGAATGTCATTATTACTCCACTTTTAAAGAAATTCTAGTAGTCAAGTATGGGATAAAAAAGTTTGAATTTTATCTAATCGAGTATCATTTCACTGTCTTGATGAATTGTTCATTTTTTCCATAGATTTTACAGTTCAAAGGCAAATAGGTACCACATAGTCAATTGCTTGGATGAAATAATTGGTTCTCCTAATATATATGAAAGAAACTCTTTCAGTGGCAGGATTTGACTCTCTTAGCAAACTAATATGTTATATGTACCAAGGCAACCATAAAGGTACTAGATGTATATTGTATCTATAAAGGTTGTCGAAATGATGAATCCCAAGTTACTAGAAACCTAACTTGAGATCAAACTTTAAAATATCATTGTGTCTTTAAGAAATGTATATAGGGAAGATGTCTTTGGCAAAGGGAATTTATCATCTTTAAATAAATAATTTAAAGGCTTATAATCTATTACAAGCCTCTTTTTCCCTCAAATTTGTGTTGATCTCTTATTGACATAAAAGGTTTGACAAGCCTAATCTGAGTTTGTAGGCTCAATTAATCTCTGCTACAGAAGTTGAAAACATTCTTGTACCACAATGGACTAATCTTTTGGATTCATTCTAGGATGAGTAGTTTTTGTAGGATTAATATCCTTATTTACTAAACTAGAGGACATAAGTTGTGTGCTTATGTAAAAGAGAGACAAATATTTATATATTTTTTCAAGAAGTAAATAGATGTTTTGTTTATTTTTCATCTCAGGAGATAGTTAACTTTCGCCACTTGGAAAGGCAAACAAACTTTCACACTTTTCATCCCTCAACACCACCAAAGACTGCCTTAAGGTGGTAAATACTTTTACAAAGATTTTTTTTTATTTTCACCCACAATAATTAATAATTTATTAAAAATCCTTTAAAGCCCCTAGTAAATACGACCCAAGATTTATTCCACTATGCAATCTAGTAATTATCACTATTTCTTCTCTATAGTAGAAAAGATTCAGAAAGACAAGAAACAATGTACAAGAAAAGAAAGCTTAATTAGGAATTCAGTAAGTTCATATAATCACAATCATGATATATCATTGAGGAATTCTTAATGCTTTTTATCTCCTTATATACATTGTATTCCACAATTTCTCTCCTGATTTTTTAACATGGAATGTTGTTTCTTTTCTCAATTGTACTGTTTCATGAACATTTCAAATTACAGTCACCGCCTAAAATAAACTTTTCAAATTAAAACATACTATAAAAGGACACTAAGCATATATCAAAATTATTCATTACTAAAATATGCTCTTATATAATTCAAAAGAAACTTGATAAGGACTTATCTGGGTCCAAGTTTGATCAATGAAAATAGTGGCTTAAAAGTAATAAGAGCACCAACAAGACGAGAGAAAGAAGTTTACCCTGCTTACTTAGGTATTTCAAGTTGTCCCTCTAAAAAAGCAATGAATTTGCTCATCTTGATTTTGCTTTTCCATGGCCAATGGTTGTGGTTTTTCTTGTAGAAAAAACAAAGAAGTTGTGGGAATAACCAAACGACAACATCAAAGCTCAAAAGAGTGACAAATGAAAGACAACTCTATTAGAGCAATTAGATCTAGGCCATCTTTTTGCCTTACTAGTACCACATATTATGATCTCTCTCTCTCTCTCTCTCTCTGGTTGATTATAAACTTTTTTAAATAGTGTACTCATTCTTTTTATTTCAAGATGATTACTATCATGATTATAGTATTAACTATTAAGAATCTAATATCAAACTTCCAACTGATAAGTAGAGTTGTCAATTCATTCATGCGGTATCTAAACATGTATGACACGATTATGCTTAATAAGAACACGACACAGTCAACTAATCAAAAACTTGTATAGGATACGATTATAATTTGTAGTGATATAACACTACATAATTAAGTAGATGTGTCTAAGCATGTACAAGTTATACGACACAATACATGTAACATGTTTACATGATAATTATATGTTTAAATATGACTTATGATACGATTATATACAAAAATTATACAAAAAAATTACAAAAAAAAAATCTCACACACATAAAATTATGTATATCAAAATATGAAAAATATAAACTAGATAGTTCATTAAAAAATCTACAAATTGAAAATTAGTATAAGTCTTCATTCCATCATCATAAGTGTGTTTACTTATAGAAAATTTTTTATGTTTTCATTTTCTATCTTTTAACAAAAATGAAAACTTTTCATTTTCACAGAAAATTTGTAAAATTTGTAAAACATATTTACTTGCTATTAAATATAAACTTTTTGTTTTCTATTTGGACAATATTTTAAGTTTAAAGGGTAAAATTGAAACAAATGAAATGAAAATTTTTTATTTTCATTTGAAAACAAGTCACATCTTATATAAAGGAAAATATAGAAAACATGTTAAATCTTATTTTCCAAAATTTAGTTATAATTTAGAAAACATGAAAATTTTTTTTTTATTTCCATTTTAGAAAAATTGTACAACTCAATACAAAATCTTATTTTCTATTTTGATTTAAAAAAAATTCTAGAAAACATATAACTTTCTACAAGTAAACACATTCGTGATGATATATAATACATGTTTTAATACATAACAAGAAATAAAATGAAAAACTTTTTGTAAAAATATAAACTACAGTTATCAATTACCATGGAATTATGCTCAGAAATGGAGCATGATGTGGTAGTATCCATGTGTATAATATCTTCAGTAATTTCACTTAATTGGATCTCATTCATATTGTAGATTTTTTTGAATGAACTATCCAGTTTATATGCATACTTTTATGTGCGTGAGATTTTTTGTAAATTTTATTATTTATTTTATATAATTTTCATATATAATTAAGTCACAAGCATGTGTATGTATATATATTAATGTATTGTACATTTGTACTATTAGTATAGTATAGTACAGTATAGTGCATTATGATGTATGTGTTTATAATTATAACATAGTATATATATATATATATATATATATATATATATATATATATATATATATATATGTTAATTCATCTATTAGTTAGTAAATATATTAATATAATATTAACATAATATAAGTTAAAATTATAATTACACTACTAACTTGGTAATATTTATTCACATATATTAATATAATATATGGTAAATTTGATGTATACAACTTTATATTATATACATTTAAAAATGTTAAAATATATATTTGAATACTTTAAATAATTTAAAAAATACTAAAATTATTGAACATTTTACATATTTTAAAACGTATATAATGGTGTCATAACAGATTATGCATATAAAACTTATTTATGACGTGATTTTTTATCGTGTAATAAATATGTCCGTTTAATTTAAATTCATATGTATTTAAATTTGTATCTTGCATCTCGTTTAAGTGAATCGTGTATATTAATAGTTTATCCCGACTCCATTTGAATTTGTTTAGCCAATTTAATTTATATTAAATTGGTAAAAATCGCACTTGCCCATATTAATTAATGCTTCTTCTCATTAAATAGATATTAGATTGTGATTGTATTTGGCCTTTTATGAAAATGAACTATTATTGTAAAACAAAAAAATAGAAAATGTTGAAGGGTCAAGGCAAACAAAAAGCAAAATTCTTACCAACATCAGTAACATCAGACTCGTATGTTTATTCTTAACTAGAGCAAATAATTTAATAAAAGTAAAAATATGTTAACGGGAAATTTTTTAGCTAAATTAAGTAAGTATATCTATTGATATATTGAATTAAAAATATACTATAGCATTCACCTTCTTTTTCACTTTTTTTTTCCTTTTAATTGTTTTTTGAAGACTATCGTCTATCTGCTTTTAACATCGATGTTAGTCCTCTTTTCTTTTTACTTCGTTTTATTGTCAATAATATCAGAACTTTCATTATTTAATGAATATATATTCTTTATTTAGGTATTTTTTATTTTTTTATTGAATTTTAATTTATGTTATTCGTAATAAATATTTGTATTCTCATCTATTGTGAAGTTTATTTTATTCTCATTTATTATGAGGCAACAGGTGTTTTGATAGGTTCTATGTCTAAATGAAAACATTTCTGTTAATAATTATCAAACTGAACTTATTTAAAAATTCAATGGTTTCACAACTAATTCTGATAAAAACAATGATTACACTAATCATGTTTTTTTGCTCTATCAACGCTAAATACTCATTGTTATTGTTATCATTATTGTTCTTGAAAAAGTTTGTCAAACCTAAAATATTAGTGAATAAGTCATTCCATTTTTTATTTTAGATTTATACTGATTTTTTTATTATGAATGAATTTCATGCTATTATTGAAAGAAAAGAAAAAAAACAGAGTCTACATTTTATAAAACCGTATGCCCCATTAAAGCCTTAATATGGTAATTAATCCCAAGTAATATCTGCTTTTGACGCTATCGTGTAGAAAGTTGAGCTTGTTTGGTGTGTTTGCTATCTTCTCACTTCTACTTCTTTCTATATCTTCTTTTTCATTTCTCCTTTCTCTTTTCTCTTTTCTGTTTTTTCTTAATGGAACTGCCAAGAAAAGCAGCAACTCAACATAGAATCAAAGCATAGAAACTTTATTACAAACTACCTTGTCAGGTTGATGAATGTCATTGGTTTAACCGGAAAAAGACGGCTGCTAATGCCGACATGTTGAGAAATGTGAGTTGTGAATTAAGCTAGACCAGGGAAGATTATGGCAATTGCTGGTCCAAGTGGAGCTGGAAAGACCACATTGTTGGAGATACTTGCCGGCATGATCCCACCTAGTAAATTCTCTGGTCAAGTTCTTGAAAATGAACAACCTCTAAATGCTATATGCTTTCCTAGATTATCTGGATATGTCCCACAAGATGAAATTATTTTCCCTCTTCTTACTATTGAAGAAACTCTCTTGTGAACTGCTCGTCTCAGATTGAGCAGGGGGTTCCACACTGCTGCATTTAGAGTCAAGGAACTGCTGAAAGAGCTTGGATTGGAGTATGTTGCCAACGTGAGAATTGGAAGCAAATAGAGGCATTTCAGGCAGTGGAGCGTAGAGTATCCATTTGGTGTAGATCTAGCTCATAATCCTGCTCTTCTTCTATGGATGAACCAACATCAGAATTGGATTCAGTATCAGCCCTTCATGTAGTTCTGTTGCTGAAGTCCACGGCTATAAATCAAGGCAAAACAATTGAGACCATACATCAACCTGGTTTCCGAATTCTAGAACTGTTTGATCGGATTCTATTATTATCAAAAGGCACTGTTCTGCACCAAGAAAGCCTACACCTCGAGCAGCAGCTTAGACTTGCTGGTCATTTTATTCCTAGGCATGTTAATGTTCTCGACTTTGCCATCGAAGTAATGGAAGCCTTGGTCATAAATACCAATTCTGAAGTAAGTGCAATAGAAAATACTGAGACAGATCAAGATTTTGCACAGATCAGAAGATATCCTAACTTTATCATTGTCGAAGAAACCAAAATGTTCTACTCCAATGGACGATGCAAGGAGGTTTTCATATTAGCTCGGAGATTCTCCACCATCACTAGTAGAACCAATCAGTTCTTCACTGGAAGAATACTACAAGCAGTGCTCGTTGGGTTTGTTCTTGGGACCATATTTATGAATGCTACAAATGACTCAAAGAAGTACTAAGATCCAAACTCAACTTGGGTTTTTTGCCTTCAGTCTGCCCTTCTTGCTGTCATCCACAACAGAAGGCCTACTGATTTTCTTGCAAGAGAGAAGAATTTTAATCATAGAAACATCAAAAGGAGCTTACAGAGTTTCTTCTTATGTCATATCAAGTACTCTTGTGTTCCTACCATTCCTGTTAATCGGGGCATTCCTTTACAGCACCCCAGTATACTGTCAGGTTGGATTAAGAAGGGAAATGGAAGGATTCATCTATTTCTCACTGGTGGTATGGATGATTGTTTTGATGTCAAATTCGTTAGTCTTAGTTTTAGTGATCTTGTGCCAAATTTCATCATGGGGACATCTCATATTTCTGGCCTTATGGGATCTTTTTTCCCTCTTTTCTGGTTATTTCATAGCAAAAGAGGATATACCCAAGTATTGGATTTTCAGGCACTATTTGAGCCTCTTTAAATACAATACCCATTTGAGTGTTTTACTATAAATGAGTATGGAGGAGAGAAAGGAAAGAAAAAATGCTTGGAGATCGTGGAAGGAAATTGCTAATTGTATGGTGAGGGGTTTCTAGAGCAACAAGGTCTGGAAGAGTCAAAGAAATGGAGTAATATATGAGTAATTTTAGGTTTCATCATTGGATACATATTTCTCTGCTTCCTGATTCTGTGTTACGGAATACACAGAACCAGAATTTGAATTTTATTTCATCAATCCCCATTGGACCAAAAAGATAAAATTGATAGATCTATTTTTTTTCTTCTCTTTCTTTAAGCAGAGTGGTTTACGATCTTTCACTCAATTTCAGCCTTGCATATACTTCTGCTTAAATTGTGTAATTTATTTGTTCAATAATTTTTCAAGGGAAACAGTTTTTTAAAATAAATTTTCAGTTTAGATCAGCCAATCCACTCATCCATAGGATTTCAAGTGGATTCAGAATCCAAACTTTCAACCTATTTCTGAAACTCTCACAGATAAATTCAGCCTACAAATCTGTGGTCAATTAATAAATGCATGTGTTGTATGTACTGTAAACACTGCTAAAACAGAAAAGAAAATGCACAGCAAAAGGTACAAACAAAAATGATATGCTTCCAGAAAACTGTAAACTACATTATTATAGAAACACAAACTGCAGCAAAGTAATTTACATTCAGAAATATATTATGCACAATTGCACAAAGAAATCTGTACTATTTGTTGAATTCAATACATCAGAAGATAAAGCAAGCTATTAGTCAACTGTATCACCACCCTCCATGCAAAGAACGCTATTAGTCTACCATATCATCATCCACCATGCCAAATTTTAAAGCATATATACACAAATAAAATTATAAATGTGCAACTATAGATATCAGTATGCTCACCAGAGATCTCCTGATGGAGATGAAGAAAATGAAGGATCAAATAGAGATATTCTTCGCCTTTTGTGTGAAAGCGTGGATTTTAACGAGAACTCTTGTGTCACAGAAAATTTGTCAAGTATGGATCTTATGGCCTGGTTGACAGAGCTTGCAAGCAGTTGGTGCACTTCAGTATCTTCACTCTGGTCTTTGTAGCTGGTAATCACAAACATGTTCTTCATTCTTCCTTCCAAGGTTGCAATCTCTGCTTTCATTACAATGAGATGGAGTGCATCCATTGCTTGTCTTAAATCAGAAAGAAGTCCAGGCTTATAATCACAACATAGTGACACCCTAATTAAATAGGGGGCACGGCCATCCAATCCAACCTCTAGTTCTTCAACTCTTACTTCATCAACATCCGTGGGCATGAAAAGACCTTCGCAAGCTTCTGCTGCACACGTCTTCAGTTCTTTCATTTGGCTAATAACTTCAGCAAGCAATGATGCTTTGTCCATCTGTGAGCTCAAATTAACAAGTCAGTAATAATGCTTAGCGACAAGACTGTAAGCAGGAACTTAGCCAAAAATACCTAGCTAAAACCAATAATTCAACAAGCAAAATAAAATGACCTTGTGTAGGAGTGCTCAATGAGCACATATCACTTAATGTTAAGAACTACATGAAGATGGGCAACCAAACAAGAATATGAAAACATCCATGAGGAAAAAATAAATCAAACGCATATCAAGTTGATCAAATTCAAAAACTTTAGGTATTAATAACCTGGCAGATAATCATAGCTGATAAAATATAATTTTCGCTATATGGAGCTAATTAATGAAAGGCAATGACCATGGAAACTTAGCAGCATATATTTAACAAAGAATTTTCTATTTTCAATTACTAATGAACATTCATCAACTAATGTACCATAATTACAAGAAATTGCCAATAATTCATAGGATATCCTCAGCGACACATAACCAGAGTTCCAAGACATCAACTCTAATTCTATCACAAATGCATAAGCCAAAATGCAACAATTCAGTCCAAGCTATGAGAACTTCATAATTTTCCCTCAACTCAAATGGGAACTTTGATATAAGATTCTTCAAACAAAGAAGTAATAAAATTGGTGCAGAAAAATTACCTTCTTGGCACCAGGTACTATGCTCCTAAGAGTATCGAGATGGGCATTAATCCTGGCTCTACGCTTCCTCTCTGCTTCACAGTGATTCTTCAAAGCCACAGTACTTCTCTCTGCAGAAACCCCCTTTCTCCCAACACTGACATTAGCCTCTACAAGCTCTCCTCTTCGACTATCCAAAACCATAGAAGAAGTTGAAGATGACCCAGTTCTTGTTTTGGCTTCAAAGCGAAAATTGGTCAAAAACCTATCAAATAAACCCCCCATATCGCTCGAACCCCAAGAATGAGGTTCCATGGCTAATATAGTAATTCTAGAGAGTGACCAGGAGGAAGAATTGATGGACAAGACCAAAAAGACAACCTTGAACTCGAAGGACGGAGTTTTGGTAAGTTTACAGTTGATATATCTGTTTTACTTCTTTTTCTTGTTGCTGCTGAAGCAGTATCTTTCATCAGGGAAAGAAGAAGAAATCAGAATGTGATCATTCTGTAGAAGAGCAGAACAAGCAGAGGAAAAGGCAAGAAAGGGTTATAGTGCTGTTATTTTATATTTGAATTTGATAAAAGGTAACTCTTCACTTCAGCACCATCTTATCTCTCTGACATTGCTTTCTTTTTTATTTTTCCTGTTGTTTTTTTCTTCTTGGTAACTCTGCATTTATCTGGTGGCTAGTGCCATAAATTTAATACTTAACCTCCCAGTGAAACATCATATTTGACTTGAAGAATCAACAACTAAAGCATTCCCATCCAAATTTAACTAGTAAGTAGTAAGTAATAACTATGCCTATAAAAGAAATAGAGCACAGCAATTTTCAATTGTATCCAAAATTTCAACACATGAAATACTAAAATTTCAAATAATGCTTTTGGGTTAATAATACACACCTCATGCATTCAATCAACTCATTCTCCATTACTTATATTTAGTCTTAGTTTTTAGCCTTGGTTCTAATCTTTTCAGTGACTCATCAATTATTATTTCATGCTTACTAAGCTGATTAGCTCCAAGATAGTACTCAATTGTTTGCCGTATTCCCTATTAAAAGTAGTCCCAAGCTTGATCTTTGTTTGGTGAACCATATAGGTGTTTTTATCTCATCTAGTATTTTACAAGGTATGAAATCATCAAACTCAATTAATCTTTACTAAGTTTTTTCCCGATGAGCCGATTTCTCGGATCAACAGTTTTGCAAATTGTTTCCTGTTTTTCAACCTAATTAACTACCATCGCTTGTACAGTTTTTCATTCTTTTGATTTATTTCAATTGAAATTAATATTATTTATTTTCTTCTTATTCATGCATTAATCATACTTCTTTTTCTTGAGTATTTCAATTATTTTTCATTCGTTAATTTCAACAAATCAAATTTGCATTACATTTTGCAAATTTAATTATCAACTAAATTCACTATATTTATATGGTTTTTCTCTCATCAATTGTTTAATCAAACAAAAGAAATCATAAATTTCATCGCAGAAATATAATTAGATGGTAACTTTTTTGAAAATTAAATAAATATATATATATATATATATTATTGATTTTTGCATATAAACTTATTGTAAAAAAAAATTAAGAATTAGGGTTAATGCTTAAATTTGCTCTTACACGAATTAAGTCCAAGTTAGTGGCGCACTTGTGGTCGTGCATTCTCAAATCTCGTCTTCGGCGCCCACACAGTTGAACGTTGTTTTGTCAGTTAGTGAGGTACAAAATCTGTTAATTAGGCAAAACGACAAAGCGTACGTGGGGCTCTTTCTTCCCTGGCCACCTCACTACTTCACTAAATTAAATACAAAATACCTTAAACTTTAAAATTAATCTTCGACATTAGGATTAATCCATTAAAAAAATATATATAGATAGAATTTGGATTCACAGAAAAAACAGTTTTAGAATGAGTTATTTTTTAGATAAAAATATAAAGTTAAGATACTAAATAAGAAAAATGTATATTTTTTTCTTAATTAATGTCGACTGTCAAAACTCAACAAGCCCTCATTGCTAATTAATATCTGCCAATAAATTCATCAAAAATTTTAATTTCAAGACTGATATTAAAATTATTCCATTGCAGATTAAGTATAAAATTGATAGTATTGTATGTTATAAAGTTTTAAAACAAAATATTTTCCCACTTCAGAGAATCTGTTTGATGGCTTTAAATAATGAAGTCCATGCTGACAGATTCATCACGTGAGAGAGAGGTGAGAAACGTTTCTCGTCATTTTGTGCTCATATAATAAAAATTTTAATTGTTTGAATCTAAACGGAACAATATTGGTAGAACCAAACCAAATAAACGTGAATTTCTAGGGCTTTTTTTTTTTTCTGCAAGTTGGTTCATGGCAGCGAACAGTCTGTTTTTGTTTCGACACTGTTTTCATCTATGCATTAATCAATAAAAAATTATTATTAGGAGAGTACATGTTTTCAAACCGAATCAAAAAATTAAATTGAAAAAATAGATTCCGAACAGAACTATACTGTTTATTTTAATTTTAATTGATTTTGGTATTTTAGTAATATTCAAACCGATAATTAAATTAATTTAAAACTAAGTTATAACAAAATAATCAACATTTAAAATAGCAGGTAAATATTGTTCTCACTGTCTCATGTAGACATAGGCATATCCGTGTGAATATACCTTATGAAAGACGTGTAATGAAAATAGACAAAATGTCCTAAATAAAAAAAAAAATCAAAAGCAAAACAAATAGCAAAAATAAATTAAAAAAATGGAAGAAGAATAGGAAGAAGGAAAAAAAAACTACCTTCCCTTTTGTTATACTTAATTCAAAAATTTATTGATTAAAAATGGCAAAGTAATAATCTATGTTTAAAAAAAATTGATTATCGCTTTTAGTTTCTTTTTTAGAAAATAACTTTTAGAACCAAAACTAAAGAATGCCAAAAGACTTGTTCTAGGTGTGTTTAGAAGAGAAAATGTGTGTAAAAGGAATTGTCAATCCCTTCCAAGCAGAGGGGAGGATATTTATAGGCGTGTGGAGATAACATATACAGTTATAGACAAATTTGAGGTGATTTGGTTTGAATTCAGGAATTAGAAATGGCAAGTCAACCATGTAAGGGGTGGTCACAGGCTAATTCAGCCCATAAATCGGACTGGTCCAACGTGAAATCGGACTTGAATCTGTCCATAACTGCATGGAAATAGATTTCGGGCTGGTTTCCCTTTTTGTTGAACCAAAACCCGCAGTTACGGTTCAAAATCCTTGATTATATATATCTATTTAAATACATTAAAAGGCATAACACTTCTATTGTTCTTGGAGCAGTGCAATTCCCAAAAAAACATCATAGTAAAACGATACTGTTTGGAAGTTCTCTTTTGCCCCCTCATTATTTTCAAAACGACATAGTTTTATATCCCCCAACATCCCTCTCCTGAGAGAAGAAATCTCTCATCCCCCTTTTTGCCGCCTCCCCAAAAAAGTAAAAGTTTTCCTCGCTCAGTGCAGATACAATAAAGAGGAGGTAAAGTAAAAGATTCGCCAGGTGTGAAATCTCATTCTATTCGAGGTGTCAAAAATTTGCTGAGAATTCCAAATCGAAGAAGAGTCAGATCAAAATATGGTGCAGAAAAATCCAAATCGATATGAATGGAAGATGCTCAAATGCAATAAAATTACTGGTGCATTTCAACAATTTTATGTTCTTATGCAGAGATTTATTGAGAATGAACCTTTTGAAGGCCCAAGAATACAAAATTAGCCAACATTACGTATTTTTTCTATTTCTTCTCCATTTTTTTTCTAAAACCCACCTCTCTGCTCTGCTAGCAGATAGAGGACATCGAGACCATGGAAGCTCCCTGAAGGACCATACACAGCCGCTTCACCGGTTCTTGATCCAACCCATATCTCTTTCTTCGTTTCCAATTTCGACTCTTTTATGCAAACTCTCAAGGTCCACTCTACTTTCTTATTTATTTAGGTTGTCTTACAATCGATATTTTATGTTTTTATTATGATACTGGAAAATGAAATCTTGAAATTTAATGGAATAAGAAGTTGAAATTTAGCGGTATATAACTTTGTAGCTGTTAGAAATTCGAACATAAATTTTAACATTGAATACTCTTCAATGTGCATGTTAACAACAGTCAATCATTGAAAAATAGGATTCTTGATCATAATTTTCAGTGTACGATTGAACATTTTCATATTATGACTTTGTAATTGTTAGAAATTTAACTGGAATTTTGAATTGAATACTCTTCTCAATTTATTTTAAGTTTCACTGTGTAATTACCGATATAATTAGTAGGATGTAGAACTTTGAATTGATTTTTCTTTCATTGTGTGTTTTGTAGCGATTGATCTAAACTGCTATCATCAATTTGGCAGTGGGGGATCACGATATGTGTGTTCCATACATTGGCAGTGAAACATGGACGAGATCAATGGGATATCAAATAGTAGACAAACGGAGGCCCTGGATTTGCAAATGACAAGTTACTGGGTATTTTCAATCATCTTTCTTTATCCAATATCACCTAAAATATTCTATTAATAAGAAACTCTCATTTGCGTTTCAAGATATTATATAGATACATATGTATATTTTTTCAAAACAGTGCTCCTAATGGATGTTATTAGGGACTTTTTTGCCGATTATAGTTATACAAAAAGGTACAATAACAACCTCACCTTTTTAAACATAAAAGGTATTCTCATATTACAATAATGTATGTCTACTTAGTTGCAAACATAAGTTGAACAATGTATTCTTTAAATTTCTCATTTTTCCGTTGACAATTTAAATGTTTATACTTGATTATGGTAGAGCAGGGAGTTGGACATACTGTCCTAGAATACAAACCTCAAGATGAATTGGATTTTTATAGCCATTTTCTTTCTGGGAATGATTTAGATATCGTTATGATTATATTCTAGGTTGCACTTTAATAGATACCATGAAAGCAATCCTGCCTTATTTGACTTCTTTTTCAGTTTCTTATTTATGTGGAATTCAAAAGACTTGATTATATCACAAAGAAAAAACTAAAGTAGTCTAACATAAGATTTTTCTGATTAGGAAAACACTTTGTGTGAAATAATATAGTGAATAATCAAATTACTTTCAATTCTAAGAGAGTGGAGAAAAATAAAGATAAGGAATTGAATTTGTTTTTAACTCATATCTTTGATTGTGGATTTATGAAGTGTTGAGGTACAAATTTTACAATTTTTCACCTATTAAAAATCTTTTCTATAGGTATTGTCTCTGCTCTATCAAAAAGTTTTTATCATAGTTCCATTTGTGGTGAATTCTCTTATGTTCAAATTATTATATGTCATATACAATACCTGTGGAAGTAGAGGAAATTTTGTACCACCCGATTGGCCAAAGAACTGTAGAAGTATGATATTTTAGAGATACTCTCTTTTGGAATTTGGCATTTAACATGGATGAGTTCAATTTAACCTATGAATTTTTGAAATTTGTCTAATTATGCATTTGAATCTGTTATTTGGATAAATTAGTTATGGATATTTATTTTTGGTCTATGTAAGTGCTATATTTGACAAATCATTTTGAGGATAATACCTGATATTATTTGTGAAAATTTTGACAATTTTTTTTTCTGAATTTGCCTAAATGTTTTGGATTTAGTATCAATTATTCAGTGTAGTCTATTAGTGATTGGGATTACTTGGCAAAAATAATAATTTTAAAGTCATTTACCCAAATAGAAGATTGAGAGCCTGATTATACATTACTCAAGAATTCAATGGCAAATTCAACCATTATTTCTATTTAATATAACCAGGATGTGAAATTTTTTGAAAAATGATGTTGCAAGCATATATTTGTTGATCTGCTACCTCCTTTACTCCCCTTTTCTATTAAATCTTTGTAAATTGTAAAGTTATTGATATTTGCACAAAGTTGCATTATATAGGGTTTTCCAATTGTATATTGTACTAAAATAGTGTTGCACTTTGGAATTTAGTGGTGTAGAACCAAACGTTGCCTATGATTTCTTTAAAAAAATAGGTTACAAGCATTCTTGAAATGATTGCTTCTACAGGAAAATTTGTGTATGCTTTTAACTTAATAGGGATTTTTTTAATAGTGATTTTTGCCTACTTTATGTGAATAATAAACTTTATGTTAGGCGATGGAATGTATTATTTAATTGTATGCACACTCAAATAATTCATTATAAAATATGGGAATTTTTTATTTCAAGGGCAAAACTAAATTTGATTTCATTTCTTTAAAAAGGAGAATTGACCATGGAGATTAGAATTAATGATTTATTTAAAAAGTAGTATGAAACTTTGCCATTTTTTTTCTCTTTTTTTTACCTGTTGCTCTATTAGGAGCATAAACGCTCACTTCTTTTCAAAATATTTTGACGGGATTAAACTTATTACAGTTTTAATTTCATTATATTAAAACTTAAATGCTTCGTAATAATGTATCTAATTGTTGGTGTTTTTTATTACCATATCGTTTAAGTTTTTACCTTCCGATGCAACACGAGGGTTACTTATAACAACTTATCATTGCTAAGTGGGTGGGCTGAATCATTGCTAAGTGGGTGGGCTGAAGTAGGTAGATATTGGCATCTTTGCAGATATCGGTATTTGAGATTTATTAGACGTTAAAAAAATAAATTTAGAATTTTTTTAATTTAATTAACTAATTTTTTTTAATTTTTTATAAATTATTTTTTTAAATGCTTTTACTTCTCTTTTTATTGATAATAATATGACATTCTAAAAAACAGTTATTTACTTATTTCTCTTTAAAAATAATTTTCAAATTTTAAAAAATTAAAAATAAAAATATTTTATCTGAAATTTCTTTTCTCTAAGTAGTCATTGCAATTTTTTTAATTAATAAATTATAAAATACAAACATATTAAAAAGACTTTCATAATATTTAAAAATAGCTATATTTAGGGGTATTTTGGAAATTATATTTTTGTCTATAAATATCCACCAATCTCTGTAATTTTTTTTCACACTACTACTATACTTACTCTACAATTTTTTCCTATTAATCTCTATTTTCCTCTACAATTTATACATATACACTCTTTGTTTTTCTTGTAATTTATTTCTCCTTTAATTATCAAATTCCTCAAATTCTCTCTTTCTCTACAATTTTTGTGCTCACTATTTCTCTAATTTTGTTCACACAATTTAAATTTAAAAATAACGAGCCATAGTGGAAGACATAAATTTTTTGGTGAAAATCAACCAAACATTGTTGATTTAGATACCATAATAGATAATTTGAAGGATAATTATCCAACTCAAGAAAGCCAAAAAATTTAGTTGATAAGCAGGCAACAAATCCACTACAAATGGGGGAGAAAACAAAAATTCAAAACTTCAATATTTTTCAAGTTTATTTCAAAAATGGTGCACAAAATATACGGCTCATATGAGACAATTTGTAATTACTGTAGACAAACCTATAAACTTAAAATTGAAAGTGGGCATGGAACATTCAAAAAGTATTTGCAAACCAAGCATGGTAGCCAACTTGGAGTGCGAAAAAAATGCAAACACAAATTTCCTAGTATGCCACATTTTTTTCTTCTTCTTAATTATTTTAAATATTTGGATGAAAGAAATAAAATTGAATTAGTAAAAATGATAAATATAAAATATTTATCTTTTAATTTTGGTGAAAAATTAGATTTTATTAATTATTATCAAAATATATTAAATCTATGTGCAAAATATGTGCCTATAAATACTTTAAAGCGTGTTTTATTTAATTTATATAAAGAAAATAAAAAAATATTACATAAATTATTTGTAAATTTAAATAAATATGTAGCAATTTATAGTGACATTTGGAGTAAACATTAGTATGTACATTTATATATGGGTATTACATGTTATTTGATTGATAATGAATGACAATTACAAATAAAATACTTAAATTATAAGCTTTCTATTATCGTTATATTGTCGATAATATTTTTAAAATAATTAAAAATATTTTGAAAAAATATAATTTAGTTAGCAATTTTTTTTCAATTCTTTTTTTTTTTATAATATGGCACTAATGTCGCTTCAATAAATGATTTTCAAGTAATTTGACAATCTAATATCAAAGGTAAATTTTTTTTCATATTAGATGTACATGTCATGTTTTAAATTTACATATTTAAGATGATATCAAATCTTTGAATGTTGTCATTACTTCAATTAAAAATAAAATTTTTATATTTATGGATATATCCACAAATTATAAAATCATGGGATAGATTTTGTAGAGAAAATGGTAAAAGATCAAAAAAATTCAAAGAATATTTCAACTTATTAGAATTCACCTTATAAATTATTCAATAAGTCTTATAGATATAAACAATTATTGTTACATTTATTTTCAATAATATATCATAAATTAATTTATGTCTACAATATTGAGATGTTTATAAAAAAATTTGGATATTTGAAAGTTTTTAATGATACAATATATATTTTGAGTGGTGTTTATTAAATAAATCTCATTTATTATTAATTTAATATATTAATATTATTTGTGCACTTCAAAAATATAAAAGTAATCCATTGTACATGAATCAATTGTTTTAATGAAAATGAAATGGTTTATTTTAAACGTATTCCTATTGTTAATTTTGTATCATGTGTTTTGTATTCTACATGTAAAATACAAGGTTTGTATGATTATTTAAATATTTATTATTCATATTTAGATTTATATTCTTGTGATGATGTTGATGAAGTAGTTCATATTGGCGTAATAATTACTAAAGTTAGGAAAATTATTTCGGATTTATTTATTGAGTTTAGTATCAATTATTATCTACATATGTTTCTACTGTACTAGTCAAGTTCATAATAAATCAAGTAAAATTAGTAGGAGTAATCTTTTGATTCATCTGAATTTGAAATTTATATAACAATTGAATTTGAGTTTGATAGTAGTGGTAAAAATATGGTCTTTGAATGGTGGAATCAATCTCAAAATATTTTTCCAGTTTTAGCTCAAATTGCATAACAAATTTTAGCAAATTCAATCTCAACAATTGTTGCGGAATAAGTTTTAGTACAATGAAATGCGATCTAAATTATTCTCTAAATCATTAAAAACTCAAATATATATTGATATTTGGACTAAAATGATATGCGATCTAAATTATCCTCCAAATCATTAAAAACTCAAATATATATTGATATTTGGACTAAAATGAAATTGAGGCAATAAAAATATGTGAAAGAAGGAGATGATGATTTATTGACTTCACAACCGATAGAACGGGGACTTTCAATTAAATTCTAAAGGTAAAAGGGTTAATATTTTTTTTAAAAGAAAAGTAAGAGAATATAATTAGTTTTAATTGCTGTAAATTCGAATAAAATATATATACAATTTAATTAATAGTAAAAAAATTAGTCAAATTTTATTTTATATATATATATATATATATGTGTGTGTGTGTGTGTGTGCTGGGACCGGCCAAATCAACAGTTCTTGAACCAGATTCTTTCGGTTCCACTCTAGGCGGAACTGTGAACTAGCGATTCATGATCGAAATCATCAGTTCACGAAATAGTCATCCCTAATGTGACAACTAAGGGGGTTGGTGGGCTTATCTGCTCAGATATGGGAAAATTCGCATAGATATTCCTTCAGTTATAAAAACTATATTTTGTCCTATTGAGTGACATTCTAAGATATTCAAAAATCATATTTGCGCGCAAAAGGATCGGATGATCAATCAAGACTAGAAGAAGCGAATCATACATGTGTTTAGGGTTGTTGATCACATTGCCCATTTGGCATTCGAGCAGAACTAACGTATGGTTTTGTTTGGCAATTCTTCGGCTAGCACTGAAATTTTTCTCCTGGAAGATATTGTTGGGACTTCTTTTCCTTAAATGATTCGTTTGTAATCTTGTTTGCTGTTTTTCCCTCTTGAAAAAAAAATCGAAACTTCGCTTATGATGCAAAATTCGCCGTGATATACCTAATCTATTCTAAGGCGCTTTAAATGCATGTAGTTCAAAATTAATGCCAGATGAAAAGAATTTTGATTTCCATTCTCCTTGCGATGGTCTGGAATGCAGTGGTGATATTGTGGCTTGAGACATTTTTTATTATATATAGTACCTATTAATTATATCAAATATTATAGTCTTATTAATCATTTTTTCTATAAATTTGATTTCATATTTTATACGTTCTAAATTTAATTATTTTTTTAGTATATTTATATTTTATTATTGATAAATATAGTTCCTTATTTTTTTAATAATTTATTAGAAAAAAAATATAGAATTCAAATTACAATAATTAATTTTTGTATAAAAGATTAAATTTCCATCAAGAACAAGAAGAGAATTAAGCCTCGAAAATGTTTGGTTAAATCAGTCATTGCTTTTTAAGATCAGCCTGTTACTCCATTCTGTCCCAATACTAGATATGGCTGGATAAAAAAACATTTGAAAAATTAAATGGGAAAATTTTATTCAAGTTCATAATTAGAATTTTTTTTTTCATTTTTCCATTTTTGATAACGGTTTTTTAGTTTATAAATAATTTTTTATTTTTTATTATATATATATATAAGCATAATAAAATACGCTATAATATTTGTTGAATAAATTTTAACTATTAAATGATATTTGAAATAATTTTATATTGAATATTTTGTTTACTACACATCCGAATACGCAGTTGAAAAGAGTCAACTGAGGCTGTTTCATTTCTGTTTTGTTTGAATTGCTCCACTGCCTGCATATATCGGAACAATGAGAGAAGATGAGAGCTGAATGAGGAAAAATTAAGAGCAAAAGATGAAAAATGAAAGGCAGTTTTTTTTACTAACCAAAATACAGCTGCTTCCCATAATTCAACTTAATTCCAACTGAGTTAAAATATAAATCCCAATCTATTATGACTCCGTCCATAAAACAGAAGTCGATAGAAGTAAACCCTATATCTGCAGAACATCAACATCATAAATCATACATCTAATCCGCAAGTGCCTGATAAGAATGCCGCTCAACGCAAAGTAACCAAGTGACGAATGCCAGGAGTATGCATGTAACTAGCCATCATAATCTCCCTGGTAGAATTTGTTCTCTGGAAAAAATACGGCCACAACTTGATTCCCTCCGAATTTCCTCCCGTTCATCCCTGCTCGGGCTTTTGTAGAACCTTCAATATCAGCATACTCCAAGAACACCTGAAATTAACAGAGATTTGTGGTCATCATCTTTGGCCTCCAGAAAATATGTTTGAGAAAAAGGACAAGGAAAAATGATATGTATCCAAGAATAAAAATATAATGGATTAACAACCTTCCCAACTCCCGGAGACACTTCACCATCTGGCTTTGGACGTGGGATAACAGCATTCACCAATGTACCTGCATTAGAAGTGTAAAAATATGCAGACCAAAAATTTCAAAATTAAAATTTTCTTTGGAAAAAAGGAGGATGTCATGTAAATATAAATAGGGGGTTATGAAGTCTTCTGTCTGTGTATGTTAGGCCTGATTCTTTATACCAGAATGTGGGACTACAAAAGGCTGTAAAACAGACATACAACAAAAAGAAAATAAAGCAAATCAATCACTAAGTAAAAAAAGCCACAGGAGAAAAAAAAAAAAAAAAAGGGGGTGGGGGCGTTTAGAAAGCCACACGAGGAAAGAAAGGGGTAGCAAACTGAGGATATAGACGGATTAAAGGTTTTACCAAATTTCCCACCCTCCGTTCTCATGTCCTCCAAGATGTCTTCATACTCCTCGTCATCTTTGAGCTCATCCGCATTAACCACTTGAGTTAGGCATACAACTTTTGTAGGGACAGGTTGCAACATGAGCCTCTACAAAAAATAAGGCTTCAGTATGAACATATAAACAATATCCAAAACTGGAGACAAAAATTTGAAGAAAGGATAAAACAAGTGGTCACAAAATAATTGGTCTAAAGATAGGTCGTAATCAAACTTAGGACAGAACAGAACAAGATTTAACCTGCAATGCAATCTGCTGCTGGGCATGCAATAGCACACTCTCTTGCTCAGGCTTAGGCTGGTTAGTACCCTGGTTGGCACGCCTAACAGTGAGAGTTTTATCACCCATTTTAATTCCATTTAGTGCAGCACAAGCTATGTCTGTAACTGAAAGATCTTGATATACACAAAATGCATAGCCTTTTGAGTTCCCAGTCTCTCTATCTTTGACTAAATCAAAACCTCGAAGAGGCCCAAAAGACTCTAACAACTCTCTGATTTGCGCTTCAGTAAAGTAATAGGGAAGACCACCAACAAAGATGCGATCTGGACCCTCAAGCCCACCAGCAGAGCCCGGAGTCAAGCCCACTGCAGACAGGTTAAGATTGGGATTGGGCTGGCTTGGACCAAGCGTTGCTGCAAGAGACGGGTTATAGTCACTAGGTCTCCTCACTTTGACAGGTGCTCCCTAAAAGAGTAATTTTAACATGAGCAAAAACAATTCAACCCATACCACATGACAGGAGACATGTATTTGCACGAATCGACAGCCAAAATAAATCCAACAAAAAATACAATTACCTCAAATATAATCCCATCTAAGGCCATTGCATTACTAGCCTCCTCAACAGATCTCATCTCCACAAATGCAAACTTCTTTTCATGGTTTATATAGACATTTACAACAGCATCCCCTGGCAGAAACAAGCATGAAACAATTAGTGACATCAAACAATGCAGGTAGTTGAATTATGATTAACTGAAAATAAACATTGTTATACCTGGGCCAGCGGTATTTCCTCCAATTGCAGCCATAACTTGGCTGAAAAAAGTTGCCACAGACTGCAGAAGAAAATAAAGGTTGTTATGAACTAGATGTACACATTAGCCAAATAAAAACAGTAAGGGTATAGAACTAGATTTACGTATCAACCCAAGTTAAACGGAAAGGAAGTAAGACCTGTTCATTAGCTGAAGGGGGAAGCCCTCCAACATACACTCGCCGAGCATGCCTAGTAGCCTGAAACAATAATATAATCACATGATAGTTGAGGAAAAAACTTTATGAAGAAAACATAAGAAAAACTATTCCACAAGGAAATTTTAATGCATCTTTAATCCTGCCAACCTGCTGTGTCATTGCTTGAACTGGCATCACAGGTATAGTGCCAAACGGCTGCAAGTAAACAAAACAGACCAAATTAAAATAATGGAAGGAACTGAACAAAAATATGCCACACAAAAGAAAAGTAACACAAACAAACCTGACCGGTCCCTAAGGGAAACATGTTCGAGAACATCCCAGAAATCGTAGGATTTGCTCCAGGAATCTGACCTGCAAAGGTAATTTGATTAGATTACATTACATACATAATCGAAGAAGTACATTATAAGGCATTTGAGGTATCGAAACAGACCCCTGCATCATTTTCTAATAGAACAATTTAGTCCTGAAAATCTTATAGCAATTTTATCGGAAGAAATGAAAGGAATACATCATTTATTCAAGTTCTGGAGGATATATTTGCAAGACTACCAAAACAGGCAATAGTTGCCAGTTGAAGACGAACAAGAACCACCAAACCGGTGCATTGATTCCTCCTTGTACATAAAAGCTACAGAGGTCGGCTCACGCCCATAGTCAGCAGAGTGGGGCAAGTAACCCAACATAGCCTTCTTACAACAAAAGACAAGATAAAAACAACAAACAAACACCAAAGACAAAAGAAACCAAAAAGTCTCAGTTCCAGAATTATTTCACCAAGCAATGAAAAAATAATAAGATTACAGCCCATTCAGATATCACATCTCTAAGAAGCTATAAGTGCATAATGAAAGAACAAAATACGGCTTACCAAAGTGACATCATGTAATTCGTACGAACTTTCCACACTAGATCAAACAAAAACAAAAGAAAGCAGTTAACAAATATGACAATCTCAGCTATGGAGGGTACATATACCTGCAGCAGCAGCTGCACCAGTCAACATCGCAGATGGAGGAGGAGCCATATCAAAACCACTGATCCTTTTGCTGTATCCATACACAGTTAGCATTAAAAAAAAACAAGGTAAATAATAAAGTATGCTAACAAAATTAATACCCTAAATTCACAAATCTTGTATCACAGCCACTGCCAAAAGAAAATGTTATCCTCATCTATTCACATATAATGTAAAAGCCTACCTCTTGGAACGTGAGCGCGAGCGGGAGCGTGATTTGGATCTGTGCTCTGACCTACCCCTTGAATGAGATCGTGACAGAAGCCTATGCCTGTCTTCCCTGTCCCTGTCATAATCTCTCCGCCTTTGAACAGCATTAACCAAAAAATCATAAACACTTAGCATAACCACAGATAAAGAAAAGGATATTCATGTCCTTCCATAGTTCTAATTACCTGTCCCTGTCATAGTCTCGACTTCGGATATAGTCATCATCATCTCTATCCCTGCCCCTTTCTCTCCTCTCACTACGTTCTCGGTGGCGATCACGATCCCTGTGATGACGGTCACGATCCTTGTCTCGGTCCCTTTTCCTTTCCCTATCCTTTTCCCTATCACGATCTCTATCCTTGACACTGCTTCTCTCTCTATCCTTTTCCCTATCACGATCTCTATCCCTCTCCTTATCACGCCCCTTTTCCCTATCTTTTTCCCTGCTTTTTGAAGACTCTCTTTCATAGTCATGAGATCCATGCTGTGACAGGCAATTTTATTAGCACAATGGAGAAGATTGAACAGTACAACAAACTAGGTGAACAAATAAAATATATAGCACAACGTCTTATGACTAGAAAATATAACACAGCACACACTTGGTGCATCTCAGAGTTAAATCAAGTCCTAAGCTCTATTTAAATTCACAAAATAACTCTGAAACTACCTTTAAATCAACTCCTCAAGGAAAAGAAAGTAACATCCACATACTGACCAGGTAATACTAACAACAGAAACATTCATTTACTGCATGATGCCATATATACCTAAACAAGATTGCATCCAAACAATTATTACTTCTCCGAGAAGTTATAACACAATTAAAACAAACAACGAGCTCTGTCTAAACTCTGAATTGATAAAATCACCGGAAGATACTTACAACTTCAACTCCTCAAAAATTTTCAATCTTGATTGCAAAAGCCACATAATTATACGAAATTAATTAAACCAGAATTAAAAAGAAACCAAATAGCAGCAGTAGGAGTATATATTTTATATTACATGTGATTTGGAATCGCTGTGATCATCAGCACCTCGATGACTGTGGCTGCTAGCTCGAGGTGGGGGTGAGGAGCCGCCGCCGCCAGAAGCGTAGTTATCGTTATCAAAATCCGCACCATTGCCTTCGTACCTTCCTGCTTCGTAGTCAGTCATGTTCAGCAATTAGCTAAAAAGTTCTAAATTTCGCAATTGGCGAGAGCTGCCGATTGTTCCGTTCGTCTGCGTGTAATAAGATTTGTTTTGGAAGCTTCAGGCTGATTATGAAGAACGGAGAATTGGGAATTCTAGGGCTTGCTCATGGGCCTCCTTTTTATATACGCAGCGAGTGGTGCCTGAAAATCGGAATCGTTCTAGGTAATGAAGTGATTGGGGGTATTATGGTAATTTGGTATAAATAATGGAGCTGAAAATTAACACCCAGACAAAATATTGCAACACAATATTATCTATTAAATTGTTATAATTAATCATTGAATTGAATTTAGAATGAATTTTTTTAAGATAATTATAATCCCTTCAGTAATTTTTAGGCATTAATTTTGATATAAAATTTAAAATATTTATATTTATATGATTATATAACAATTAAAAATAATTTTTCGCAATAATTAAACAATATATAATTTTATTTGAAAAATTCCCCAATGTGATTGACAATTTTTATTTTAGCAAAACTGTAAATTAAAATAAAATTGAAAAATTCAATAGTTTACAAGACATTGTAAAATCTTAAATCAATCCCAATTACATTATAAGTAAAAAAATTGTACGTAAGCCACTTATATTTTTCTATCAAAAAATAAAAATAAAAATAGAGAGAGATGAGATTTTAAATGTTCTTTTTTTTTTATGATACACTTCAAAATTATCCCTTGATTCTATATTTGTATTTATAACATGAGATCACTTAATTACAGATAATATTAGAACAATGTCACGATTTCGATTTTAAATTCTTACAGACTTTATCACGTTGGCCAAATAAGAATATTGAATGGTAGTTGTGGCATTTATTAGTCTAAAGCAGAACTGTATATGAATTTTGGACCAAAACAATTTTTGTATTTGTATCCAAGAATTAAAGATAGTCTTATATGCGAAATAATAATAATAATAATAATAAGTAAAAATTAGTTTCGTATTTGCAAAATTAATAATTACAATTAGTTTCATATCTACAAAGTAAAAAAGCAAATTTTATAATGGCACCAAAGGTGGCCTTCAAAATTTCAACACCACTGAATGGTTGGCTTTTCTAACTCTGCTAAAAAATTTCTTCATCCTTGCAATGAATGGTATAATAAAAATCAGGAGGGCTTTCCATCACCACTCTTCAAGATCCAAGCAGATCCGTTAGATTCACAAAAATCAGTCATGACCTGAAGAACAACACAATATAATGAAGCCAAATATTTCAAATTTGTAGTAAACATAAAGAAATAAACCATTTCATGCTGCCGTGAGCCTGCGATCAAAATATAAGCAACTAATTATCATCCATTTCAACAAGCACTGAAATCTTAAGTGTAGTATAATAACATTGAACCATAACTTCATGCTAAATCATAATTAATGAGAGCTGATTCTTCTAGTGGCTGTCGGAGGTAAGATTGTTCAGACAAAATTATCAGATGCTGACCAAATGTGGTATTGCTGACAGACTGATATAATTCGTCCTAATAACTATATCATGCTTGCCTCTGCTTCAGCAATGGCACCCCCTTACTAGCAATCAATAAATGATATAATTCTTTTTTTACCCGTTTCACCCCTATCCAAAATGAAACCAAAATTCATCTTCAAACAGAAGAATGAGCATTATTTGATAAGGCATGCTATCCAAAAATCAGAAAGTTAAACAGTTTGAAGCTTTCAATGTCAAATCAAGAATTCGAAATGAAACAATGAACCTAAAAGAATTCAAGAATAAAATATGCACAAGTCCAATTTGCAGGGCAATCCTGCATCACTGACCTTGGTATATTCCTTGTTGGTAATATCTCTCCTCAGAGCAAGCCTGGCTGCTTCAAAGACTTCAGTCTTTTTAAGCTTTGCATTGGGACCCCTTGCCAATAGGAGATCAATAACAACTTTCCTGCAATGTAGGATATGATCCAGAGAAACAAAGGTGAATTGGTCAACATAAATGTATTTTATTTACTTCTAAGCTACTTGAACACTATTATAATTTCATAAAAAATTTAAACCTCAGTGTATCACTTTCCGGATGGTCTGGGGATGACTTCAAAACATAAAATCCATGAACATTAGTCGCAACTTGGCTTATTATTTCTTGAAGTTCCTCTGGAGGAGCATCAGCACCAGATGCAGCAGCCACAGCAATTCTAGGATCTGCCTTTGGAAGAGTAGAAAGAGAAACAGCCAAGTCCCGCAAACCTTGGCATACCAATTGAAAGCTACCAAGAAGTTGCCGTAAAATTTTGAACAGTTAGTTCAAAGAATATTGCATAAAAAATTCCACCAATTTGCAAAATAATAGGTTTAAGTAACAGTTATCTTATTAAAAATATAAATTTGTATGCATGAACCAAATATAGAGATCACATTGGGTAATTTTGATGCCCATGACTGGGATATATGAAGTCAAATTAAAAAGAAACTGGTGAATTGTAATTCTTCTTTCCCTAGGCATCATTTGAATTGTTTATATAGTCATTGATCAGTTGAACTTCTTGTCTTTTCAAACATTAATTTGCATAACATTTTTTTACTTTGTTATCACATAGTAAATTTCGTGATAATAAAATACTTGTTAAATATTCAAATTTCACTTTATATGATAAAAGTAACACAGGCAATAAATTTCACTATAATTGTTTTTTTTTTTTCATTGAAGCTAAGGCTTTATTCAGTTAACTTGCTAAATTTAAATTTTGCTATTAAAATTTATAAGACACAAGCAAAATAAAATTTAAATAAAGCAAATTGACCCAAAAAAGCCTCATTTTATTTTTTTTAAATATTGTTTTTTGATATGCTTTTAATTATCTGACCAAATATACTCTTTCAGCTTGCAAAATAGCGAAAAGCAATAAAGCATGCCAAGGCAATGTTACTTGGGATTTTTGCACACAAAATTGATGTATGTATTTGATTAATGCTAAAATCAAGATATTTGCGGTATTCAACCATGGCTGAAGCATAATTAATCAAATGTGTTTTTCCCATGGTATAAATTAGTTAAAAAACATTACAACTACATAGACTGGGCCCAGCAATACAACAGCACGGTACCAGTATAGCCATGTTCATTTCTCCTACCTCCTCCTGCTTCCATATACAATGATGCAATGACTAGAAAAGGGTGATGGCAAATCCTGATTACCTAATGCCAAAAATTTAACCCCAATAGGCACATGTTCATCGGATCTAATTAATATTTGCTGCAGACTAATGGGCTAAATATCATATGAATGTACATGCATTCCTGCATATCTACACACCAATATAGAAATGACAATCAAGGGGTCAAGTAATTGCAAAATGTGACAAATGGAAAGCATACCTGCAAACCTTATGATTTTGAAAAACTTTTGGCAGGGCCTTCAGTAAAGCTTCTCGAGTTTCAATTGTTATGGTTGATCTGGTGAGTACTCGACTTCCACTTGCACTTCTGGGTATGCTTCTCTCAGAACTTAATTGTTCTACAAGATTACGAGCAGCACTAGGCCTTGGTATAGCATTCTTCATGCTAGCTTTTCCCGTTCGATTAAAAAATTCAGTTAACCTTTTCTCTATGCCTTCCCAAGCTTCTTCTTGCTTCCTAACAACTTCTGGGTAGAGTTTAATAAAAGTTGTATCTGTATGCTCTTTAAACTTCCAATCCTTGAAGGAAGGCCTTTCAACAGCAAACATATTCAGGAAGCTCCTCATATTTTCTTTAAGCTTGACTGAGAAGTTAATTTGTGAAGAGTTGATCACCAGACTCTTGCTAAATAAAAGCAGAATATAATCTCTAGCAGGAGGTTTAGTAATTTCCCTGGTATTTGAATCTGGAAACAGCAAAGAAGTCTTCGGAGCCCAAAGTCCCTGCACCAATTGTCCATGCTTCTGAAGAACTGTTAAGAGATCTTCAACAGTGTCATCAGGAGCAAAGTGCTTAAGAACACTAAACCGTTGAACTGGAGGCCCCTGATAAAAAGAACTCAAGAATCATTGAAATGAAAAAATACAATGAATGATGCTTTCAAAAGTGACTGACACTGCACCTCAAAAAACTACTACTTTCATATCACAGTTTTATGTCTTCATAATTCTAGAAAAAATAGGTTCTGAATGAGAGAGACTTAAAAATTCGTCCATTTCTGTAACTTCAAAAGAATGCCAATACGATAGAGAAACATCCATTAGTCAGAGCCACCAGACAATGTATCGTTGATCCTTACAATTTAATAACGTAGATTCTGTTGGCATCTATGACAGGTAAAAATTTTAAGACCTAGGTTAGAAAAACTTCTAAAAGCAAAATGTTCATCAGAACAAAATGAGTATTCATCAAGTCAGAACAAAGCTCTAAAAGCAATTTGGCCTAATTATAAGATCTAGCAACATCACATCATCAGAACAACATGAAATTCACTAAGTTAGATCAAACCTCTAAAAGCAACTTCTTAATGCGTTCTTCCAGTGTCAGTGAAAGCAAAAACCTGAAACATCAAAGATAACATTTTTAAATCTTATGTCATAAACAGATAAGTGAAAAGCTCTGGTTTCATTCAGATGATAAAGAACTCAAAATTCCAAGAAAAAAGAACAGTGAATATTTGTCTCCTATACCAAGGGAAAAAGATGCCCCATTACCATTAATCAGTCTACTTAGATGAAAAATTTTAATCCATTCCAATAGAAGTGAAAAATCATAAATAGTTGTGAACAACAAGGTTGATCTCCATTAAGTATTAACAGATATGACAAAAGTAGCATGATTTACCATCTCTCTATCTCCTTTTTGTATGCTGGTAGCAGCATAAAATTTACATAACCACTCACCAATTAGCCATTATAACTTTCAAGTGTGTTATTATGTCAAGACTTTTGATATTGCATTTCTGGTTCAACTTTCTAAGATCAAAATAGCGTTCAACCACTTGTACTCTCAAATTAGTATATTCAAATTTTCATAGAAAAACAAACATCAATAGTTTGAAAAATGATAAATAACTTTCCACTTTTATATTGCAATGCTAGTCATGTTGCTATTAACATTGGAAAGAAAAAAAATTACTTGACTATTGAAGTAAAATTTCATTCCAGACATGCGAAATCCAGTCATTAAAGATGGATTTAGATGGCTTTCAAGTAGCAAATTCATGTATGTTAATCCATCTACGCCTCATAGATGATTTTTTACAAAATTCATTAACAGATGGACAAAAACATATCCTAATAACACACCATAGAACTAATAAAATGGTACGAGGGATTAAAAGGGTGTCAGACCTTCTTGAAGGACCTTTAGATTTGGTACTGTTGTCAGATGCCACTGGACATAACGAACTCAGATAATCATACCTTCAAGTAACATAATATTGAATCAGCATATACAATGCTTCAGATCAAATAAGAATAAACTCCTATCAAAAGGTTCAGTTGTATTAGCAAGAGCTCAAATAAAGCAAAGATAAAAAAATCATACGGGCTCATTGTAAATTCCACAGGAGAACTTTCTCGTGTCATCATTTGTTGTAGATATTTAGAAGAGAAGTCACTCTTGGAGCCATGATACTTGAGCGAAATCCAACACTGGAATGAAAAGAAAAGGAAGGGCAACATACACTTTAAAATAATTTAACCAATATAATATAACAGAATTTAATAAACTATGAAATTTAGTTGAAGTGGCAATAATATCTCATAATGAACAAAGCACTTCCGGCTCCAAGGCTACAACATCTACTTCATTTTAGCCAAAATTTGATGATTGCTCCCTTTGCACAATCCTATATGTCCCAATTTCTATATTAATTCAACATTATATTTCCTTTTTTTAAAAAAAAAAAAAAGGAAAATTATTCTGAAGGAGAGAAATGAAGTAGAAAAAAAAAATACATATCTACTCAAGAAAAAAATTTTACAGAAAAAATTGCGGAACAATGGTTAAAGAGCACAAGCAATTAATTCTTAAGCAAATGTCAAAGTATTGATAGTTGTGATCAAGTGACAAGTTATCAAAAGTTGGACTTTAAGAAAATACATATATGAAAATTGGTGATGTAAATCTTATTTTCACCTCTAGCAAAGCATTTTAATTTTACTGAGCAAGGCCTGACCATTTTTGGTAGCATAATCGTATCTCTTTGTACAACAACCACAAAATTTTTTGAAGGTTTACTTATTGGAAGTAAAAGGAATACGTTAGGGGATCAATTCATTCTAAATTTCATATCAAATATTTAATGATGCTTATTAACAAAGCTCCAAAAAGAATACAGCCATATCACTTGGAATCCAGTCATGATCATTCTTGTCAACTTCTTTTATAGCTCCAACAATAATCGTCAGATCACTTGGAAATTAGTCAAGATCATTTTTTTTCAGGTTCATTTAGCTCTAGTCAAAAGTGAAAAAGCACTTAGACAATTTGGTCTCATTTTGCATTAAACATGACATTAAAAAAATGGAAAACAAAGATATAACCGTTTATATGTGTATATATATATATATGTATATATATATATATATATATATATATATATATATATATATATATATATATAGAGAGAGAGAGAGAGAGAGAGTACAAAGTTAATACATATTCAGTTCAAAATTACATTAAGAATTCTTTTACCTCCTCAGCTTCTGAAACTTGACCACTTTCCAACTCCATGCGCTTGACCTGCCACATTTGACAAATAAAACTTAATACTTAGGTGATGTTAAATGCTAAACTAAACTTGATCAATCTAGATGGGAAAAGCTATATGGCTGCTTTTCCTTATTTCCACCCAGATAATACTGCACTCATGAACCCTCTTTGTGACTTTGCTCCAAGGCATCCCATGCCATGAACATTAGTTAATATGCATCAATATAGTGTAGCAGAAAACCAGCTTTTAAAAACTTCTAGCAATATCCCAGTTGTCCACAGCATTTAGAAATATGCCAAGCATAAACAACTTTATGTGGATTAATTCATAAAATTTATTAAAATTGATGACAAGAAAGTGTGAAGTATTATTCATGTATATGTTAAGAGCATCTCCAATAGACTAGTTATTTATGTCAAACTTTTTATTTTAAAGAGTCATACAATAAAAAAAACAACTCCAATAGACTCTATCTCTAAATTATGGAGTACAGAGTGAGTTTGGCTCTCAACATATAAAGTCAAACTTCACTCTTTATTCTAATTGTAGTTAATGCATTTCTATTTTATATGCATGTTCTATCTTTATATTGGTGTGTTTCTCTAAAAATACTTTTTTTTTTCCTTACAATAAAAGTCATTTACTTTTTTCTTTTGATAAATATTAATTTGTATGGGATAAAACAAAATGAAGAGTAAAAATATAGTCTCTTGGACTTGTAAAAAAAATTTTATTCTCTATATTTAGAGATGCTCTTTAAAATAAAGAGCACTATTAGAGATGCTCTAATAGCATTTCTGAGAATTTCAAAGTGAGAACTGTATATAGATTACCTTTCTAATGCAATACTAGGTCAAGTAAAAAATTTTCGGAGGCCCTAGTGCAAATTAAAAGCATTTACTTGGCAATGTAGTTAAGGCTACATTTTTTTTGTGCACGAGGAGAGAGAGAACCTGCTTCTTTGATGAACCAATAGACTTCTCTTCATTTGGATCTTCTGATTTAACAGCAGCTCCTGCGTTAGATGTGGCATTACTCTTCCTTTTCAAGTCAATAAAATCAACATGTTCCAAAGATGGTCGAAGCTGCACCACTGCATCAACGGGATTCACGAATAACTGCAGGACAATAAATAAGACAAAGCATCTTAAAACACAGATATTTTTTAAAAGAACCAAAGAAAAAAATTCACACTCATATTAACAAGCATCAATTGAGATGCTAAGCACAGATGTAAACTTGAGATTCAAATTGTTGATTAAAATCTTAATTTATGTACTGCAAATCGAGTTATAAGATTTGATACACATTCTAAAAATCAATAAAAAAAATGATATATAATCATATTATAACCATCAAATATATACATTGCAAAACACTGTATTTTAATAAATGTGGAATGATTATGTTGCCAATTTAAAGGCCGATTGATTTAGGTTAGTTGAAATTGTATCCTAGTCCTACTACGGTCTACTCATCTAAACAATATTACACAGACACACGCCCAAAAAAAAAAGAAATAGAAAACTAGAAGTGAGCTACACCCTGAGACTAAAATAATAAACATATACACACACCCGTATGAACTTCATTTTACATTTCATATAAAAATACACAAAAATGATGAAAGGGATTCAATTCCTATATACAATTTTTGTTTTTTGATGTTGAAATTTCATATGGAAATGCACAGAAAAGACACAAGATATCCTACATACAACTTTATATATTAGTTCAACTCAGCTTCAATCACAAACCATAAAAGTCATCTCTAATTCTGTCCAATATCAATTAGCATGCTCAAGTAAAATCCTTCAGCGCTTGAGTAAAATTGAATCACACAATTCAAATTATGAACAATAAGATTCTATAACTATGGTACAAAGATAGTCCGAAATTTTTAGATTTAAGAATTGATTAGCATAAAATCAACATTACAGTATTTCAGATTGAAAAGTTAAAAATAACAGAAAATTTGTTCCAGCAAAACGTCTAAGATAAAATGAGAAACAAAAGATATGCACAAAAGGAAAAAGACCAAAAGAAACAATTGCAATGACTGTGATAGCAAACCAAAAAGCAATGACTGCCTAATAATCTAGAATTCTCAATAATGGTTTGATGCACAAGAGAAAATGGAACTCTGGGCCAAATTGAAAAGCTGTCAATGGGCAGCATAAGGCATTAAGTTTCATGGGCATAAACTGCCAGCTGTCTCCTAGCAATCATGAACAGCCATGAGGTCCATAATGAAGAATAATAATTTTGATAGAGGCATTAAACAACAGGTTTAAAAGAAAAGCTTGATAACCAATAGAATCAAACATCAATTTCAGGGTTCAATCATGACAAGTGCTTTACTTTTCCATGTCAATTATGTACACAGACCTTAATAATTGTGTCAATTATGGAAAAAACCTGTGTTGGCCAACATTGAACGTGTGCTAGCACTGTCTACATGGCATATACGTTAATCCAAAACATAATAAGGGCCTGCTAAGGTGGGTTTCAGACTTTCAGTGGCACGTACTTCAATACAATAGCAAGGTGGTCTATACTGAATCTACAACAGTGTGTGCCCAGGCAGAAAAGGCAAGGTTCTACTCCTGAGATGGATTATTGAGTGCTTGTTTGTTCTAGAATCTTTAGGTTTAATAGCTCATGTTCTCTAGATGTAAGGCGCATTGTTGAACAGTATTGATGGATAAAAGACAAAAAAGGAGATCAGGGTACTTTATGCTTTTTCAGTCAAGTCAAGAACATGCAGATCAACTTGAACTTGCCTTGATGTGGCCTAGGAAGTTGAGCACTGTTCTGGTTGTACTTCAATGAAATTCTATTTCTATATCATAACAGGGTCATTTTTACCAATCCAAGATATTCCTTAGCATATTGGTCCTAGCCATTCAAAAGAGCATATCTAGCTAAAATGGCATTAGTTATCACGTTGGAGATACTCTATAGAGTAACCAGCCAGAAATAAGGCAACTACATTTGTTTCTTATCATTTTTTTTTCTGAAGCAATATAGAGGGGGTAAGGCATAGACTTACAGGAAAAAATAACTTCTAAATGGGATATCTGTATTCTAGTGCAAGATTTTTTGCATTAAAATATATGCCACATCAACCAGTTGAGAGCATACTTATGCATCCTCCCTAAGCCAACTTAGGGCTTACCACATGTATATATTAAAGTGTGCGCCCTTTATGTTTCTGTAAATATATAAATTAAATGAAAAAGAACTATTGGCCTCACTAGGAACTAGAGCTTTTTAATACTGTTTTATTTTATTGGGCAGGGTTCAGGGCTTACCAAGAAAAAGGGACTAGAATTGCACAGCAGGATATCTTAACAGCATATCAACAGCATAAGAGACATACCTTGTTGCCAATTAGAACTCCAACGGCATAGCCAGAAGCATGAGGTGGCATAAATGAAGAGGACAGAGTCTAAGCAGAAACCGTAAAATATGATTATTGTGTTATACCAAGTCCAAAACAAAAAGTAATGTTTCAAGTAAATAAAAAAATACCTCTACAAATATGATTAGCTTTTCAAGAGAGGAAATATTGACATGATTAACTAACTAATTAAAAAAGATTAAAATAAAGACTGAACCCCACTGCAGCGGAAACAATCAACATTAAATGATAGAACCTGCTGGTTCCAGCAAGATGCAGAAGCAGAGGACTAGTCTAACTGAATGAACTACCGCAGATATGACATCTGATCATGTCCTGATTACACATAGATCTGAAACGCAAGTAATTAAATAAATGATAAAGGAATATAGTTTAAAGTTACAGAGTCAGTTTTCCCGTAATGAACATAACCGAGGTACCAAGAACAGGTGCGGCAAAACTTTGATTGCACTATATTTTCACCAACCAGTTAAATTGTACATTATAATAGTTTTCAAGAAATTACACTTGCAAATTAGACCAACCAAAATCAAACATCAGGAATTTCACCGTGCACTCAGGCGTCACAAAATAAGCTAAAATTTCATACACAAATGAGCCTTTACTCAAAATGCAAATTGAAGCAAACCTGCTTTTTCAGGTTGAATTTGCTGGCTTGAGCATGGTCCCAATTGGAAGAATCATCTATAGACAAATCAAGCTGCACTTCTGTGCTTTGAGGTTTCACTCTAACCTACAAAAAACCAAAAGTGCCCTTCATATCTCTCTTTCCTCCCAAATAACAATCATGAAAAACAGACAACCTCTCTTAAACTACAATAGCAACCTCCTCGCATCGTTCATCCAATTCATATGGTCTCCAGCATGGTCTTAAAGGATACTGCATAACATATAGCTGAAAAAAATCCAAATTAAGAAAAATAAGAGAAGAAATAGATAATAGAACATATTCTATGCAGATTTTGAAAGACAATTAACCTGAGTATCGGAATCCATAGAGGGAGTGAAAAAGACATCAATTTCACGAACAATCATATCTTCTTCTTCTTGTTTGTCTTCGTCCATGGGATCATCCAGGTTTTTAACTGCCTCAACCTCCGCCTCGGAATCAATTTCAATTTTCACCGCGCCATTGTTCATGGATGAGTGTTCCGCCTTCGGTGTGGCAATGATTCTAGGTATTATTTCTTCATCATCTTCATTTTTCTTAGATAACGGAGCGTTTTGGGGTTCCTGTTTGGCTGCTAATAAAAACTCCTGCAATTCTGGTGTCACACCTGAGTTCTGGGACTCCGGATTCGATGACGGTGGCTCCGATTGCGTTTTCCCTTTGGGCCGGGGCTTGAATTTGGAGGATTTGGGCGCGAACTTGGAGGTTCGTGAAGGGACCTTGCTCGGTCCGTCCAGGTCATCAAAGTCATCAACATCCATACTTCAAGTGCCGCTAGTGGTCGCTGCGTGTGCTTCAGCCTCTCGAAGCCCGTCGGAGGACAGTAGGGGCTCGTGCGACTGGGGAGGTACTATTAACTATCGTGGACGAAGACAAAGCAGAGCTCGAAATGAGAGTGGGGTTTTATGCTTCGGTGGGGTTTTTCTTTCGAGATGTACATGGGTGTCGCTTCTGGGCTCTTGCAGTCGTTTTGATTTCCCTAGCAACGGTGCCGTTTTTGTCCTAATCGCGACAATAAGACGACTATTTCCATCATGTACTATTTCAACCTAATTTTTGGAGTTTATTTGTTGGGCGTCATTCTTCTCTGATACCTTGAATTGCAATGCAAGTCCTTGTTCTGCCCATCCAGATCTCTATTTTCCTCTTCTTTTGTTGGGCGTCATTCTTCTCTGATACCTTGAATTGCAAGTCCTTGTTCTGCCCATCCAGATCTCTACTTTCCTCTTCTTCGGTTCAAATAATTCAATGCTATTATGTATTAAATTTGTATCAAAATTTTATTTTATATCAAATTGGTACTAATATTTTGAATTTTGTTTTCAGAACATGTATTAAAAAATTTTCCATTGATTCATATTGATGTGATCCACATCAGTGAAGATAGCAGTTATATTAGTATAAATCCACCGAAAAAGAATTTTTACACCGTAATCTAAAATTTAATTCAAAAGTATCGATATTAATGGAAAACAAAATAAAATTTTTATACTAATTTAATATACATGCAAAAAAAAAATTCCTATTAAATCATTTTACCCTACCTCTTTCATTGCTGCAAGTTATTGATAGATATAAGAGAAAAATAAGAGTTGAGCTTGTTTGAACATTTAGTTGCCACGTAAGGTTTTCATTTAACTTTAGATGAAAATCTGACTACGTAATATATGCAATTATAAAAAGAAAAAAATGGAATTTTAATTGAAAAATGGTGAAATATTGAGTTTTTTTAATTATTGTTCTTATCTTTTTGTTTGCTTTTGGTAGACAATTATGACGAAGTTTGAAAATTTCTTATTTGTTACTGGGTTATTAATTTATTTTTAAAGCAAACTAATGATGAATTTAAGTATATTTTAGGTTCATAAAAACAAGTAATACTACTTGCATTAAAATACTAGCACTACAATATAAATAAATAAATCAATAAAATATAAATATTTTAATATATATTGGAAAAAAATTGGCGAAATATCATTTTTACTTGTAAAAATTTTCCGAGGAATTGGCATAGTTTTGCCAACTGTCCTCAGCTGATTTATATTATGCATCGACTCTTAATTTTCATGAGATTGACATTTGTCACGTCTATCAGTAAGCAAATTTTGCTATTGATTTTCTCGTTAGTCTTTCTCATAATTTTTCATATTTTTGCAGTCTAATTTTATTTTGTGAGTTTTTAGGTCACCTTTCATTCCAATAAAAATAAAAATAAAAGTAGATTTTATTTATAAATATATGTATTATAATAACTTTTTTTTTATGTATGGTAATAAATAATTATTTTGATTCATGAAATAATTTAAAAAATAGGTTAGAAGAAAATTTAATTTCTAGCCACTAATATATTAAAAAGAGGATGATTTAAATTTCATATTTAACCATTAATATATTAAAATTTTCTCCTTTTCTATCTCTGATTATATAAAAAGGATGATTTGTTTATGTAATTGCATTTAAGCTAATATAATAGTCCTTTATAGCTAATGCAATGATAACAAGCAAGAAAGGTAGCTTTGAATCCATTATCTGCCTTCATGAAGGCCTACAAGAGAGCACCATAGGCAAAAATGAAACACAGAAAGACATGTGTGCATGTCTATGAGTTTTTGCACTTTGCAATAATCCCAACTTTTACAATTATATCCATTTTTCTAAGAATTTCCGACCACTCTCACAATAATTATAAATTTATAATACATGAAGTTGGAGGAAAAGTATTATAAACTATCATCATATGTATTTTTATATGCAAAATTGAGCATCTTGTGATTAATGTAAAGGTATAAAAAAAAACAAAAATTGATGATGGGTTCTCATCATTATCATACGAGCATCAAAGAAACAAAGTAACAATATATATATATATATATATTTGGTTTTTTTTTATTGGTATGCAACAGAATAAGTGAATGGTGAATCTATGATTGAATTTCAGGAGTCAATTTTTATTTTCTAAAATTTATGCCATTTCTTTTATTTGACCAAGCTTTTTTTATTTATTATTATTTTTACATTACTCTTAGTGTGAGTTGAACTTATAATCTTAGACTTTTGAAAATAATTTCAATATACTCGATCAAAAATCCTCATACTTTGTTCAAATATGATATAAGTAGATTATAGTTTGATTTTTACCAAACTCAATGGTATTAATAAATGAACACTTTCAAATGGTCAATATAACATATCATTATAATTCATGAGTTGGACAAAAGTCCAATTATAACACATTAAATCAAACATTTATATATATATATATATATATGATAAATATGTTTGACTCTTATAAAAAAAAAACCCATTATTATGGTATAATAATTAAATGCACTGACAGCTTTTTCAGATGGTAAGATGTAAATTTCAATGACAGCTTTGATTATTCATTAAATTATGGGTCAATGTGAATTTGAGTGGTTCAGATTATGACTTTTTATCAGCAAAACACTGTTGCATGAATTGAAAAAAATCTCATCTAAAATCCTTTTAATGTCTTGGTTCATAGAGTAAATTAAGAACTCGTTATTTCATAACAATAACCACAATTAATTATTAATCTCTTATTGAATGAATTCAATTATATAATTTTTTTTTTTCTAATTTTAAATCCCTCTATTTCATGCTAGTTCCACCTGAATATTGAACGATTATGGATTTTTACACACTATTTCATTTTAATGTAATTCTTTATCTATCTCTATCTTTCTTCCTACCTGCTACAACTAATGTATGGTTATCTTTAAACCAGGATATATTGAGACACTTACGTGACCATTGTTCCTAAATTAAATTAATTTACTTTTATTTATGAGATGGATAAAAAAATCTGATTTGAATAAACTTATATATTCATTCTAAATTACTGAAAAAAATAATTGAAGAAATTGAGATTATGCGACGAAGAATACAACTTCTACTACTGGGACGGCCCCCCCCTTCACTATGATAGTTGTTGCTTGCTCCACTATATTGCTGGTGATGCTGACAAAAAGTTCACAGCATATATCATATTTCACAAGAAATAAATACCTTTAATTTCTCTCTATATATTTATTTTTTCGGTTTTGGTTAATTTGTTGTTCAGATTTTGATTAAAAGTATTGTTTTATATTAAATATAATAAATATTAGCCTCAAAACAATTGAGAGGATATATAATTTGGCTTTATTTATGGTATAAATTATCAACTGATGAAATATATTGGTTGCTTTCCAGTAGATTAAATCATTGGATATCAAAGAAAAAGTGGCAATATTATGCAATTATTTTACTTGATAATTTGGTGAAACATGTGATATTTTTGGTAATGACCAATCAAATTAAATTGCCTAATGGATTCAAAACCCATCAATTATTATAAAAAGAGTGTTTTTATTATCTCCAAAATTTTATATATGAATTGAGAATTCAAACCCACAAATAGAGATTTCTGATTTGAAGATTATTGAGTGTTGAGTGTTAGATTGCTCCAATTGAAAGGAAGAAAGAAGCAATTTAGGTTGAAATAATTTTTTATATTTTTCATAATATCTATCATTTCATTTTCTCCATTTACAAATTTAATTTTTTTAAAATAAAATAAAAATTGTTAATTATTTTATCCATATTATCTTTTATTTTACTTTTTTCATTTTTTAATTAATATGTACTCATATTTTTTTTACAGGTCTCATAATATTTAAAATAAAATATCTATCATTCAATGAAAAATATAAAAAAAAATGTATTAATATTTCCAAATAAAATACGTCCTAATTTGTTTTTGTATGAATGAGTCTTCAAAAATTAATAAAGGAAAATATAAAATCACTTTTTTTTATTGAATCTTCCGTGTTGAAAGGTGGCAGCTTCGTTTATTGGAGTGAGATTGTATGAATGTGATTAATTGAATAATTTTTTAAAATTTTTTATAAACTGTTTTTTTAAAAAATATTTATTTTTTTAAAAAAATATTTTTTAAACTTAGAAAAACTAAAAATAAAAAATATTCCCAAAAGTATTTTTTCAAACTCTAATAAACCGACTCTTCTCCGTGTAAAAGTGGGAGAGAAGAAATTCTACATGAATGACTAGTCATTGACTTGTACTTAGTTCTCTTTCCATTTGGCAAATTAGATGATGGATCCAAAACCGTGTGGTCCCATTTGATTCTTTTGTTTTTAACTCAATAAAAAGCTCATTATCGCTTCACCCAAAACAAAAACACTCATTATCTACTTTCATAAAAATAAAAAGTTCATTACCTTTTTTATCGAAATTCCATTCGGATCCAAATTCTTAAAAACACTAATTTTGATTTACGATATCGATATTCATAAACAATTTTTTTCAAGATTAATTTCATTTAATTATTATGGGTTGAATTAACAATATATTATTATATGGAAAAATTAATTTTGATTGAATTTTTAGGAAAAGAAAAAAAAAATTCGTAACTCTTCCTATCCAACATAGTCATAGTTTGTTGCTTGATATATCATGGCATAAGGACCCAATACTTTTTGTAAGGAAGTACGAATTAATATATATATATATATATATATATATATATATATATATATATATATATATATATATATATATATATACATGCGCGCATGCATGTGCGAAAATCTCTTTTAATCTCGAAAAAAAAAAAAGAGAAATACCAAAGGCAAGCAGGGATGTTTCATGTTCCTTACAAGAAAATTGGAGAGCATCATCCCTATAATGAGAAATTTTGAAATAATATGCAAAAATAAAAAATATTACAATATTTACAGAAAAAATCAGCAATACTATAAGCATTAGATGTAAGATATTTTAATTTTAATATCTTATATTTATGGACTTTTAATTAAGATATCATGATAAATTACAAATAAATGGCCTTAAGAATTTGATCAATTTTTTATTTAGGCATGATTTCATTTATTAATTAATTGTAGAAAAATTAATGTGAGCTCAGATAATAATATGGGTATTATTGATAGCTCATAATTATTATATACCGGTGAGATAAATATCTCTTATTGCTAACCCTGATGATTAAGCTCCAATATATAAGGATGATAGAGGATAAGGAAAAACACGAGAAAATAATTCTATCATTCTGGGGTTAGAAAACGAGAGAAGATCTTGGTGCAAAAATTTTTCGGATCGTTTCTAAGACGATGGATTCGGCCAAATCAGATACACATCTTCCTATTTCTCAATTAAACTCATGTGTTTTGTGTTCTAAATAGCATGTAATGGATCATGGGGGAGAGATCTGTCAGATTTCCGCTATAGATCTCTCCATCAAGTGGTATCAGAGCCTAAATACATGTTCTTAGAACCATATTTAAGTTTTTCTCATCAGGATCTAGAGAAAAACTGAGTTTAATTGAGTTTTTGAGGAATTTTTGATTTGGTTAATCACATGCTTGATTTTATGATTTTATTAATTTTCGGTATATTTTGCTTAATAAAATCAGAATAATATGTTGTTGCATGTTGATTTTAAGCAAAAATTTCAAGAAATTTCGGGTTTAGGAGTGAACTGAATTTTTTGGGAAATTTTTGAAGAAAAATTACAGAGTCGGGAGGTGGAAGACGAATGGTTCGTGTCGCGTGGCGGAGCTGGGAAGGACTGAGTCTAGCTTGTGTAGAGGCGCGCGTTGACGCGTCGGGAGGTGAATTGCGGAGCTGTCGGGCGCGTGCATCACACGCGCCAAAGTGACAGTTGCAAGCGCGTGTGATACACGCGCGTGGCACGTCAGGCGCATGTGATACACGCGCGCACCACTTTTTCCTCTTTCCAGTTTTTGATTTGGCCCCTGAACTTTGTGATATTTTCAATTAAGTCTCTAATTCATGATTTTTCACTCCATAAGACTATTTTTGACCCGATTTCTTTTGAAATTAATTTAGATTTTCTAAATTAATTTTTAAAAGCCATAATTGAGAAAAATTGTGACATTTTTAGAGATAAATTGTTATCTCATAATTTATTTTAATTTATGCATTGACATAAAATGTCACACATGAAATTAATTTTTCTCAGGTAAAATTGACGATGTAATTTTATTTTTGTGATCATAATTTTTCGAGACATTTAAGCTCCATGTCCATAAGGAATGAAAAATTATATTTTACAAAACAATAAATAAGATGTATCCTGATATAAGTATTTCTTTTAAAATTGGCTAAAATGTAGTTGCCAAAGTGACATTTTTAGCTGAAATTTTAAGAAATATACAGACTTATATGTTTTAGGGATGTCTCATATTTGGTATATAATTATTCGGCCTAAAGGTGTTTATTATAAATTCAAATTTTGAGATGATAATATAAGACATTTGATTGGGAATGAACTAGTCCGAGTGATTTATTCTGCCCAAAGGTGTTTAAATTTGCAAAAACTATATAAATTCCTAGATCGTTCTTATATTGAAGAATTATCTATTGCACGTTATATTTTCTGGCCAAAAGTGATTATATAATGATGTGCTGAAATTCTTCGGATTAATACTCTTTTATGGCTTTGAGTATTGTTATTGTATTGAACTAAAGTATTACATTATTGACTTTTTCAGTCACCTTCTCAATCAATAACTGCACTATTACAGTTCAAACATTAACAACTTATAATTTCAAGGAGTGGAAAATAGATGTTGAAATGGCTATGGAGTTGGCAGATATTGATCTTGCCATGACTACTCCTAAACCAGCTGACTTAACTCCTGAGAGTACTGATGTGGAAAAAGAGTTACACTCAACCTGGTATAAGATGAACCGCATGTGTTATTTGACCCTTAAAAGGTCAATTCCAGAGCATCTGTTGAGCAGTCTTCCTGAGACTCATATAGCAAAAGAGTTTCTTACAGCTTAGTCTCAGTGTTATAAAATGTCAATCAATGCTGAGATTGGTACCCTTCTAAAACAGTTATACTCCATGAAGTATAACGGACTTGGAGGTGTTAGGGAGTACATTTTAAAGATGGTTCACATACAGAATGAGTTAAAGGGTTTTGACATTATTCTCCCTGATGCTTGTATTGTGCATCAAGCTCTCAATACTCTACCACCTAAGTTTGAGATGCTTATTACGGCTTACAACTCTATGGAGGATCCTTAGATAGTCAATGCTTTCATTGTCATTTGCGTTGCTGAGGAAGAGAAGCTAAAGGCGAGACAATCCAGTGTCGCGCTTCTTGTATCTGAACCTCAGCATAAAGGCAAACTGAAAGGTAAGAATGCTAAGACTAATGCTTATTTTTCTGTTAAAGGACATGAGTCTTCCCGATCTAGTGCTATGGGTGATTTTAAAGGCATAGAGAAAAAGAAATTTAAATGTTTCTTTTGAAAAAAAAAGGTCATAAAAAGGCGGATTGTCTTAAATATAAAGCTTGGTTAGAGAAGCGTGAGCCTACAGGTAACTCTTCTGGTTTTGTTATTTATGAATCTAATTTAGCTGATGCCACATCCAGTTCTTGGTGGCTTGATAGTGGAGCGACTAAACATGTTGCCTTCATATTACAGAGGTTCACAAACATGAGGATGCCAAATAAAGAAGAGTTAATGCTCACAGTTGGCAATAATACTACAATTGATGTTCAACTAGTTGGAAATGTTTGTTTAAACTTAGATAGTGGTTATGAACTATTTTTATCTAATATATTGTTCATACCATCTTTTAGACGGAACTTGGTATCTGTTTCTGAATTAGACAAAATTGGCTATGCTTTTGTATTTAAAAATGAAGTTGTTACTATAACTCTTAATTCAAAGGCAGTTGGCCGGTGTATTTTGTCATATGGTTTGTATCAAGTTTCTTTAAGTTTAAATGAAATATATTCTACATCATGTAATGTTGAACATATTGTTACCAAAAGACCTTTAATAAAGGAAAAGTCATCCATGTTGTGGCATAAAAAACTTGGCCACATTTCTAGGGAAAAGGTAGATAGGCTAATTAAACATAATATTTTTTCTACCCTTGATTTCAGTGACCTAGAAACATGTGTTGACTGTTGTAGGGGTAAGCTAACCAAAATTAAGAAAAATGGATCTATCAGGAGTTCAGATCTCTTAGAGATAATCCATACAGATATATGCGGACCTTATTCACCCACAATATGCAATAATAAATATTTTATAACATTTATTGATGATTTTTCCCGATATGGCTATCTGTACTTTATTAAGGAAAAGTCTGAATCTCTTGAAAAATTCAAAATTTTTAAGACTGAAGTCGAGAAACAGCAGGAAAAAGTTATTAAAATTGTTAGGTCTGATCGGGGTGGTGAGTATTATGGAAAATACGGTATAGCATGACAATTAAAAGGTCTTTTTGCCAAATACTTAGAGGATTGTGGAATAGTAGCTCAGTTTACTATGTCAGGAAGTCCTAAACAGAATGGTGTGGCTGAAAGGTGGAATCGCACCTTAAATGAAATGGTTAGAAGCATGATGTCAATATCTAATCTTCCAGATTTTTTATGAGGTGAGGCTATTAAAACGGCATTATATATCCTCAATAGAGTACCCAGTAAGTCTGTGGCTAGAACGTCGTTTGAACTGTGGACTAATAGGAAACCTAGCTTAAGTCACCTCCGTGTTTGGAGTTGTCCTTCAGAAGTACATCTTTATAATCCTACTGAAGGTAAATTGCAATCTATATCTACTCATTGCTATTTTATAGGATACCAGATCATTCTAAAGGCTACAAATTTTATTGTAGAAAAAAGGGTTCTAGAATTGTAGAATCACAGATAGCTAAATTTTTAGAATTTGATATAGTTGATCAGTATGAACACTCTGAGATCACTAGTAAGGAACAACAGACTAAGGTTATACATATACCAGTTCCCAAGCAACCTGCAATGTTGGTTCCTACACATGTGATTAATCCAGTATTAAGGGATGAGCCTATACAGTTTAATGAGGCTTCATCATCACAGGGTGCAGTTGCACAGATTCCTCTCAGGAGGTCTACCAGGGAAAGAAAATATGCTATTCCATCTGATTATGTGGTCTATCTAGGAGAGAGTGATTATGACATTGGTCATATTTCTGATCTTATATCATTTGAGGAAGCTGTTTCTAGTACCCAATCAGACCTGTGCTGGAAAGCAATGAGAGATGAAATGCAATCTATGTATTGTAATGGCTTGTGGGAGCTTATTGAATTACTTGAAAGTTGTAGACCTATTGGCTGTAAATGGGTCTATAAGACCAAGAAAGACTCCAAAGGGAATATTGAGAGGTTTAAAGCCAGATTAGTTGCCAAATGATTTACTCAGAGAGGAGGAATTGATTACAATGAAACATTTTCTCCTGTATCCTCTAAGGATACATTTAGAGTAATTATGGCACTAGTAGCTCATTTTGATTTGGAGCTACATCATATGGATGTTAAAGCCGCATTCCTAAATGGAGAATTAAACGAGCAAGTCTATATGAAACAACCTAAAAGGTTTTCATGAAGATGGTAAAGACCATCTTATCTGTAGACTTCAAAATTCTATTTATGGTTTAAAACAAGTCTCACGACAACGATACTTAAAATTTGATGATGTAATCACTTGTTTAGGCTTTGTTGAAAGCAAAGTTGATAGATGCATATATCTCAATATCAGTGGGAGCAAATATATCTTTCTGATATTATATGTAGATGATATTTTGCTTGCATGTAATGATTTAGGTACACTGCATGAGGTTAAGCAGTTGTTATCTAAACATTTTGATATGAAATATCTTGGAGAAACATCTTTTGTCCTGGGAATTGAAATATTAAGGAATAGATCTCAAAACCTTTTAGGTCTCTCTCAAAAGGCATACATAGAGAGGATATTGAAGAAATTCAATATGCATGAATGTAAATCTTGGGATGTGTCAATTGCTAAATGTGATAAAATAAGCTTGGCACAGTGTCCTAAAAATGAGATTGAGAGAGAATCAATGAAAGCAGTGTCATATGCTATTGTAGTATGAAGCTTGATGTATGCTCAAGTTTGCACTAGGCCGGACATTGCATTTGTAGTTGGTATTCTGGGTAGATATCAATCTAATCCTAGAATTGATCATTGGACTGCGGCTAAAAGAGTTTTGAGATACCTTAAGGGGACTAGTGATTATATCTTAACATACAAAAAGGTTGAGCATCTGGAGTTAACTGGCTATACAGATTCAAATTTTGCTGGTTGCTCAGATGATAGAAAATCCACATCATGTTATGTTTTTATGCTGACTGGTGGGGCTGTATCTTGGAAAAGTGTTAAACAGTCCTTAATCTCTTCTTCCACAATGCAGGCGGAGTTTGTAGCATGTTATGGTGCAGCCACACAGGCTGTATGGCTACGAAATCTCATTGCGGAAATGTCAATTGTTGATTCCATTGACATACCCATAAAGTTGTATTATGATAATCTTCCAGCTGTGTTGTTTGCTAAAAACAACAATAATATCACAGGGTTTAAGCATATGGAAGTCAAGTTTTTGACATTGAAAGAGCTGATAAAAAAATGTGACGTTGAGGTGGATCATATCAATACAGAAGATATGATAGCAGATCCTCTTACCAAGGGACTTCAGCCCAATATTTATGTGAGACATATCATCAGTATGTGTCTAAAGTCTGGTTTTGATCCCTTGGATTAGTGGAAGGATTTTATATTACTTTATGTAATGTTTGTACGTACTTTATACATTGGTATAAATGTACATTATTGTAATTCTGATGATTATCAATACATTGTTGTATTTTTATTGGAAAATATTATGTGATATATCAGATTAAATGTTTGAAAGTCTTAAGATTAGTGTCATCTTAAGCGAATGCTTGGGGCATTGCTGTTTATAGCCTTGGGTGTATGTCTTGTGACACATAAAGTATCTCGAGATATAAAGTTTTTAAGACATACAAACTTCAATTTGAAGTAATAAAGGATTTCTTATGAGTAACTGTGTTACATAAAGATAAGAAATCAGGATGATAAGAAAATCAACACATAAAGTTTTGATCATAAAGGTAGTGTTGAATAATTCTTACCACATTACTACACTGATGCTCATTACGATTGATAGGGTTATTGGCATGTGTGACTATGGAAGGTGTCATGTTCTTGATTATGTGGTTTCCGTCATGATCCTATGTTGATAATCTTATTGAATCGAGCGGAAATGTGAAGTATTTTGTAATATGTTCTCAATTAATACGCCCAAGTGGGAGAATGTAAGATATTTTAATTTTAATATCTTATATTTATGGGCTTTTAATTGAGATATCAGGACAAATTACAAATAAAAGAGCTTAAGAATTTGATCAATTTTTTATTTAGGTATGTCTTCATTTATTAATTAAGTGTGAGAGAATTAATGTTGGCTCAGATAATAATATGAGTATGATGGATAGCCTATAATTATTATATACCGGTGAGTTAAGTCTCTCTTGTTACTAACCCTGATGATTAAGCTCATCTATATAAAGGAGGATAGAAGATAAGGAAAAACACAAGAAAAAAATTTCATCATTCTGGGGTTAGAAAACGAGAGAAGATCTTAGTACAAAAGCTTCTCGGATCGTTTATAAGACGATAGATTCGGCCAAATCAGGTACACATATTCCTCTTTCTCAATTAAACTCATGTGTTTTGTATTCTAAATAGCATGTATTTGATCATGGGGGAGAGATCTGTCAGATTTCCGTTATAGATCTCTCCCTCATTAGATTCACTCACACGTTGCCACAAAATCACCTTGTTTAAAAATAATGAAAGTAATTCAATTTGAATTTCATGAATTCGAAATAATTCGATAATAATTCAATTTAATACAATTTTTCATAATTATCGTACTAGGTTTAATTTTAGACATCCTAGATCTTTTGCTCCATTTCTTATCTATATTTATTGTGCTTGCAAATTTTTATTTTTTTGTTTTAATCACTCAGTATTCTACAGTTTATAAATTATAGATTAATCTGAATTTGCATTAAGTATATCTATTAAGGGATAAAACATTCTCTCTTAAATTTTTAAAATATTTTATATTTAGAATTCGAACTCGATATCTCTAATTATCATTCAATATCACCTCTCGAGTCTTTATTGTTCAAGTTTTAATTAATTAACAGTGATCTTTATCATTGTGCATGTCATTTGGCTAAACTATGCCGTATGGCAATTGATTAAGCAATGCACAATTTGAAATTATTATTTTTCTTTTATTTAAAAAAAGAAAATAAAAGAGAAGTAGAAGAAGAGAAGCATAGTCAATCCAAGTGACGAAAGAATCAGTAGAAGAATAAATAAAATGCATGCCGATTGCCGGCTTTGTGGTTGTATTCACATCCTCATACTCTTTCTGAAAAGCTAAGCCTTAACGTCATTTGCTTATTATTATAAATAATAAATAATAATCAGGGATTATAAAATTAAACAATATTTTAATTCCCACTTATTGTCTAGCTTTTATTCATTTACCTAAGTCTTTAATTACACAATTTTAAAATAAATCAAAAGTTACATTTAAGAAAATAACTGCAATTGGATCAATTTGTCACTCAATTCTTAATGCTTTTCTAAAATAATAATAATAATAATAAAAGAAAACTTGTTTGATTAAAAGTTGCTTTTTGACTTCTCTTATTAATACATGGGACCTGTAAACCATTGCCATTGGATCCAACTATACAAGGATTAATTCCGCCAAAAATAATTAAATAATTCATATCAGCTTTTTTCAGTTTAATTACATCAAAATCAATTTTCGAGTATAATAAGTAAAGGCTTAATTGATATCTAATCCCTTATTTTTATTTCGGTTTATTATGTCGTTTTATATAAATAGGTTTTTATTGTTACAATTAATCAATTAATTTTTCGTTTTAGTGTTTAAATAGTCTTATTAATTTAATGCATCCTAGTTAATTTAGATTTTAATAAATATGTACGCTTCTATCACATCACATTAATTATAAATTTATAAAAAAATACTATTTATGAGGTTTAAAATTTATACGATCGTTATCATATTTTGTTAACATGTCATTTGTATTTTTTATTATTATTTTATTTTTATTATTATGACATCAAATTTGTAAATAAATTAGTGGGTGAGATATAAAAATGATGATTACATAAAACAAACTCATACATCTTGGGAGTTGAAAAAAACTGAACATGCTTAGATGCTTTTTGTTAAGATGAAAATGTCGAAGAGGAGTTTGATCCAAAAAAATAAGTTTATAATTTTTTTATTTAATTGATTGATTTTTTTAATTTTTTATAAATTTATTTTTAAAAAATATATATATTTATTTGTTTTTATTCAAAAATAATTTTTAAAATTCAATAAAATTAAAAATAATATTTTTTTTCAAAAACGTTTTTTCCAGCAGTCGGACCTGAAGCTTAAGGAGAATGGTTGCTTCAATAAGGAAGAAGCCATGTTCATTGTTTCCAAGGACAAAGGGATATACCATATCTTTCTTTTGTTCTTTTCACAAACCTAGATTTCCCCCCTTAAATTAGCACTATATTGAAAAATTAAAAAGTAAAAAAGTAAAAGCAAAGCCACATGGCTTTCCGTTTATCCAACATGTGATAATATATTACAGCTCATCCTTTCCGTATGTAGGGTTAACATTAACGTATAGGAGAAAAATATGAAAAAAAAACAAATAAATAAAATAAATTTTTTTTTTTAAATTTGAAAAAAATAAAAGTAAAATAATCTTTTTTTTACTTTTTATTTATTTCTAAAATAACGAGAAAATATGAGAGATTAAAAAGAAAATTTTACTATTAATAATAAAATTACCTTTTTTTTTAATCTTTGGTCATTGGCTTAAAAATATCAACTAATTGAATTTGTGTTTGTTAGCCTAATTCTTGAAACTGGTTGAGCTAGTAAAATTAATCATAGATCGACTGAGTTATGATTTGACCGGTCAAAAGCATCGAGTTGGTTCTAATAAACGGCGGTTCTACTCTTAAGAAATATTGAGTTTTCTTAAACATGATTTTTATTTATTTTATATCAATCAATTTTATTTTCTTTATAGATGAATTATATATATATATATATATATATGTGTATGTATATATAACTAAGTTCCATATTTTGGTTTAACTTTGACAATATCTACTAATATTTGTTTGTTTATTATTTTATAACAAAATATTTTTTTATTAATTATTTCATTAGAATCAAGTATTTTATAATTTTATAAAATGACATGCAAAATAGTAAATGTGTAATATTATTAATTATTTCTTTATTCTTGTTATTTTATTTCAATTCAAACAAAGAAAAATAAGTTTTATTTTACTTTATTTCCCTTGTTATTTTTGTAATATCATCCCTCACAATTAGAATAATTTCAATTGTATGAGATAACGTTATCAAAATATGTTGCGGAAAAAATTGTTCCAATTAAAATTTTTCTTTTGAAACACTCTAACTTATACCATGTAACGTCTACATTAGGACATAATCCTATCATATAAGTGGATGTCATACGAACGGATGTCTTATTAATTTGTTCCAATTAAAAATTTTCTTATCTTATTCAATATACATTTATCATATTCATAAGTCCATATAATATGTATAATAAAAATCATGTTTTCCAAACTACGGATAAACTAGATATTGTATAAAACCAAAATATATATCTTAATAAAACACTACGTCCTTATTATCAAAATAAACTGGTTTGACTTTAATAAACCGTTCATCACAAAATTCATCCTTATATGAATAAAGTAATTTAATCAACTTCAACTAAATATTTGTCTTAATTAAAAACATAAGTCAATTGATTGTCTCCATTATTGTCATGAGAAATAACAATACAAATAAATAAAATAAAAACCATTTATCATTTTACATTATGCCTTTATGCCATTTATAACATATTAACATCTTTTCAACATACAAAACATACCAGTGTGCAAGAAATCGAATTAAAATGTCAATATATATATACCTATAACAATAGAACCTTAAACCTCATTTTAAGTTTTTCAAGCTTGCCTAATTCCTTTGGTGATCCTTACCACTGTCTCTGACAACTCCTAAAATAAAATAAAAAATATTTTTATGAGATATTTGTAACAAAAAATAATACAAAATACTCTAAAATTGAGCTTTGTTTCAACCTCTTAAATTCTTTTTCTTTCTCTCTTTGATCTTCAATCCATGGTTAACAATGGTATTTGTGTTTAATAGAGGTGAAAAAATATAAGCTTGGCATGCAAGCTTGGGTTATAGGGGCAGTGGAGAGTAGTTGGTCACAGAAAAAAAGCATGAGAGAAAGAAAAATACCGCTATAACTCACCTACTTGATTGACCATAATTCAAGGGCGTGAAGATTTTCTTAACGAGTGTGAACACTTTATCACATTCGTGACAAAACCTTTAACGGGAGTGACATTGAGTCACGATATTTACGGCTGTAACAATCTCTTCACATGTGTGAATCATTCTAAAACTCTAATGTTTAGGAAACACATGACAATTCACAGATGTGAAATAATCTTTTATCACTATTTTCACCCTTTATTTATCCTCTCGCTCTAACAAACAACATATCTTATGAGTTCTACTTAGTAGACATTATAATTTTACTTCAGTTTAATTATGAGTAAGAAAAATAAGGAAGAAAAAAATAAATTTTGTTTTCCTTCTTTATTTTTCTTTCCCGAGAAAAATTCTCAAACACAGTGTAAGGGGCTAGAGTTAATATTGAGTGCTTATTACATACTATTTAACCATAAAATTTTAACCCATTCATTATAATTTTATTTATATTTTCTAATATATTTTAATATCAATTAAAGTTATATTTGATAAATAAAAAAAATGATAATTTAGATTTGAAAAATTAAGAATATCAACTATATTGTTATAAAAAAAACTAATCTATTTTTGTAGGGTTGAGTAAAAAAGGAAAGAGGCAAAATAAATTTGAAGTCCATGAAAATATTAATTTTTTTCTATTGAGTTATTGTTTTTCCATACAATTAGATCTATAAATCATCATTTTAGTATAAATTGAATTCAATTCTTAACAGATTAAATATATTAATAATACTATTTTAGCCTCTTCAGTACAAAGTAGGTCCTTAAATTATCATCCTTTTATTAAATTTAATTTTCCATCCAATCTGAACTAAGATGAATACTAGGACTCAATAGAATAGAATGGAAAGTTTAAAACAGAATAATAAAAAGTGTTTTTCTCCATGGACTAGATATGTGTCTTTCCAATAAAAATTAGCAATCAAACACGTTCACCCTCACTGCATGCCACGTGTCTAAACGAGGCCGGCTAATCAAGGAAAACAAGTCCCAAAATCGAAAGATCAAAAGCAGTTTGACTTTAAATTTTAGTGAAAATAAAAGAAAAAAATAATACTTTACAAAATTCAAACATAAAATACTTAAAAAAGTTTTGGATACTTTACTCATATTATTTTATTATTATTATTATTATATATATTTTTTTTATATGAAATTTATAGCATGGAAATTAAAAATATTTATCACTCACAAAATAAAAAAGACAATCAACCCTTAATTTAATTTTTTTAATAATCTTTTTAAGACTGTCTTACCTGCTAATTAAATAGATAAAACGCACAATACAAAAACATTTCACTAAACGACAAAGCACCGAATACGCAGCATTATATGCACACCTGTCTGAAAAAGACAAGTGCACGGTAAATCCTCTTCCGGGTAATTAAGAACTTGGACAAGGACAATTAGCCAAATTAATTATGTAATTGTCTTAGAAAATACTACTTAATTTAATTTAAGTTTAATTTATTCATTATTAAGTCAATTGGACAATAGATTATTTTATAAAAATAAATATCATAACCAGTTAATCTCTTCATGTGTAAAAATAGACCTATCCATAATACAACTTAAAAATATAATTTTTCGGTGAAATATTTTAAATTAATATAATTGAAACTCTCCCTCTCTCTATGTATATATATTAACTATATATTTTTAACTATATAATTAAAAAAATATTAGGTGCATATTAAAAATTAAGAATTATGTTCATTTTTATTTAATTAATATTATTCTGTTTCACGTAAAATATTTATTTTGAGATTTTTTTATTTCATTTTAAATATTTATTCCCGAAATCAATGGGAAAGTACACATTTTTATAAGAAAACTTGATAAGGAGTATTGTAATAAATTATAATAAAAAACTTATAAAGTTTACAATAATTAATTATTATTTTAATTTATATTCAGATTTTTAAAGTGAAGCATATAGGACTGCAACAAGAGCTCGGTGTCATTATGATCATATAAATCTCACAGTATTAAAAATAAAAATATATATAATTTAAAAAATAAAAAAGAAACTATTCAGTGTTTTCAAAATTAATTTATGAAAGCAGTCTAATTAAAATTTTAGCTGATTTGATTAATTTAAATATTTAATCCTTTGATTAAATACACTGACCAAAGCTACTTAATCTTACTTGATTATTTTATTTGATTTATTTATTAGATTTTTTGTTTCTCTTCTCTGAAAAGTAAGAGCAAAGACTTGGTTTTTCCTTTTCTCTCTCTCCCTAAAAAGCTTTCGCACGAAGTCTCTCCGTCTCTGTTTCTTCTTTTTGGGTTTTAAGCATCCTCTATAGTATTTCTGCTCATTTCTGATTTGGGTTTTGGGCTTTTTATCTGTGTTTATTATAGTTGACTGTTGGATCGGAGAATTGTTCGCTGGCGATCAGATTTCCTATTTCTGGGTTTTGATTACTAATTCAGAACTGGGAGCTCTGGGTTTTTAAATTGCAGTCTGTGGGTTTAATCATTGGATTTCTTTGGTTAATGGGAGTTTTTGGGTTAGAGCTGGTAGGTGAGTCGAGAAAAAGGTAGATTGACTGGTAGCTGAGAGAGAGATAGAGAGCTAAAACGAAACCCTAGAAGGAAGAGAGGAACTTTGTCCGCTAAAGTTTCATTAAAATTCCAAAGACGAAATCTTTTTTGTCCAGTAGCCTCTTCTGCTTCTTCTTCTTCTTCTTTTTCTAATTCTACTTTTATTTTTACTCTATTTTGTCCGCTAGCTTTTTAATCAGCAATTGTCACCTTATTAGTCGGTAGGAAGTTCATTTTCAATTTCTAGTACTCATGCCGGTTGATTTAGATAATTCCTCCACCGCTTCCGGTGAAGCTAGTGTTTCTTCATCCGGCAACCAGCCTCCGCCACCCAAATCCACCGCCACAGGGAAGAAGAAGCGGAATCTCCCTGGAATGCCTGGTATTGCAAAACGAGGAGGTTCAAGTATTGCGATTTTGATAAATCGCTTTGCTTTCTTGCTTAATTGGGCTGTGTTTTTTTAATTTCTTGCAGATCCAGATGCGGAGGTGATTGCTCTGTCGCCGAAGACCCTTTTGGCTACCAACCGATTCGTGTGTGAAATTTGCAATAAAGGGTTTCAAAGGGACCAAAACTTGCAGCTTCATCGGAGAGGTCATAATCTGCCATGGAAACTGAGGCAGAGATCGAGCAAAGAAGTAAAGAAGAGAGTTTATGTATGTCCAGAGCCCACTTGTGTTCATCACGATCCGTCAAGAGCTCTGGGCGATCTTACTGGTATAAAGAAGCATTTCTGTAGAAAACATGGAGAGAAGAAGTGGAAATGCGATAAGTGTTCGAAGAAATACGCAGTCCAGTCTGACTGGAAAGCTCACTCCAAAATCTGTGGCACCAGAGAGTACAAATGCGATTGCGGGACTCTGTTTTCAAGGTTATTTTCCGATTAATTTTGGGTTTGATTATTCATTTTTGCAGTTGGATTTGGGATTTGAGATTGGTTTTTAATCTTGTTCTTGAAGGAGGGATAGCTTCATCACGCATAGAGCCTTCTGTGATGCTTTAGCAGAGGAAGGCGTCAGAGCTCAGACTCAGACTCAGACTTCAACACCCGCTCAATCTGTTGTGGACCCAAATCAGAATCCAGAATCTGAGCCCAAATTGCAGGCTGATCCACCTCCACCACCACCACCACCTCCTCCGCCACAAGCACCGCCAGCACCTGTAGCTGCACCTCCAGTTCTCTCTCAGTCAACTGATGTAATATCTTCTTCAGCTTCACCGACTCATAGTCCAGGTAAAATATTGACCCAAATTTGGAAAGTTCTTTTTTGTCGGTTTTCCAATTTTGTCTTAATGAACAAGAAATCTTTGTTGTTTGTCTTCTCTTTCCTTAGATGTTGGATTCTTGTAGTTTTTGTCTGTTATTGATCTTTGTTTTTATTAATACAAACAGCACAGTTTTTATTATGTTGATATAATATAGAGCTAAAAGAAAAGAAGTAAGAAAAAAAATAAGCTTTCTTGCAAACTGCTAGATTCATCTTGTGCAATCTTTTGATAAAGAATACAAATGAATCAAAAGCTATAAAGATGAGAGAAGTGAGTTTAGTTTAGAGAAAGGGAACCATCATTGGCTCTTGCTTTCTCGTCTAAAGTTTATAAAGAAAAGCCTAACTTTGCATTCCTGTATGTTTAAGTGACCACCCTTAATGTTTCTCTTTTTCCTCTTCACTTTCCTAATGCAGAGTTGCCGGATAATCCCAGTCCAATTGTAGAAGAAGCACCGGCCCCAGCTCCTGCAGCTACACCTGTACCAGCATGTTTAAATGGAAGCTGTAGCAGCGGCACCAGCTCAAGCAGCAATGGTAGTACCAGTAGTAGTGTCTTTGCTAGTTTATTTGCTTCCTCAACTGCAACTGGAAGTTTACAATCTTCTCAAACTCCTGCATTCACTGACCTAATCCAAGCCATGGCTCACACTGATCATCTGACCAATCTTGCTCCATCATCCTCAACTGAACCGATTTCTCTTTGTCTCTCCACCAATCATGGGTCGTCAATTTTTTGTAATGGAGGGCAAGAGCATAGGCAATATGCACCTCCACGTCAACCAGCAATGTCTGCCACTGCACTATTACAAAAAGCTGCTCAAATGGGGCCTGCTGCAACGAATGCATCACTACTTCGTGGTTTTGGGATAGTTTCATCTTCATCATCTGCTCATCAAGACAGTATGCAATGGGGTCAGAGACAAGTAGAGCCTGAGAATAGCTCAGTTACTGCTGTGCTGGGTCTTGGTTTACCATGTGATGGAGGTTCTGGGTTAAAGGAATTGATGATGGGAACTTCATCTATGTTTGGTCCTAAACAAACCACCCTCGATTTTCTGGGATTAGGAATGGCTGCTGGTGGGAGCCCTACTAGTGGCCTATCAGCTCTAATGACATCAATTGGTGGCGGCCTGGATGTGGCTGCAGCAGCAGCTTCTTTTGGAGGTGGAGAATTTACCGGCAAAGACATTGGAGGGAGCTCATGACCTTGTAATGGAAAGGACTATTGCTTCCCATTTTGACTTGGGAATTAAATTGTATATTATGTAGGGTATCTGGTTTAGGGCAGTTGATTTTTCTCCAGAAACAAAGATAAAGATATAATTTGCATAAAGAATTGCCCTAGTGGAAGTAAGCAGCAGATTATTATGGGCAGTTGGGTCTTTTTCAATTGCTGTGCTGCCTTTGATGATGCAGAGTTTTGATAAACCCACAAAAAAAATTAAAAATAAAACACAGAATCCAAAGACCCTTTCTCTATTGGCATGGGCTATTCAGTACACTTGCACATGTTAAGGTAGTAGTTGGTCATCCATGGATATATCTGGTGCCCGATGATTATCACGAGAAAAAGAAGTCGACACTCAAGTATGTGATTAGCAGCTCTAGACCTGAAAGGATAAACTGTAAAAAATTTGTTTGTTAAGGTGGAAATAGACATGGATTGAGCATCTTGCTGTTGATGGATGCCTTTAAGTTGATCTTGTAATTATTTATCTTTAGATTTTTCTTCTGCAATTCTGTTCTTTATAAATGAATCCTGTAAGTTATTGTTTGAACTAATATAGGTTCTATTGTTGTGTTCTCGGATTCAGAGGGTTACAGGAATGAGAAAAGAACTCCACTGAGATTTTGTTGTTCACTGCTGCAACAAAATTTTTTACCTGCTTGAAACTACACAATCCGTATGGAAAGTCACACAGATAATTCCAATTTGAATAAATATCTAACAAATAGATGGGAATCAGATGTTGAATTGAGATTTTGTACAAATAATCGTTGTTAATGAGATGTGTGAATTAAATACCGAAGGAGATGGAGGAGGATGGTGAAAAGGAAAACAGAAAACAGAACAGCAAAATCTTGAAGTTCTTATAGCTTCGAACGATAAATGATTGAAGAGTTACTATCAATTAAAAAAAGAAAAAGAAAAATTATCAGTTATTAGTTTTTTTTTCCCTTTATTTTTATGGCAAAATATGTAAATGAGGAGCTTTCTGACGTTAGATTGATAATGACTTTTCGTATAGAGGGTGTGGGAGAGAGAATCAAAGAATTTTGAGATATGAAATCAAGAAGGAAAATTAGGGTTTATAAAGTGTATGAGAGAGAGAGGACAACGATGCTAAACCCATGTGAGGTCTAAATTTTCAATTTTACACTTATTAAATCATATATTCACAAACGAGTTTTTTCTTTTCTTAACTTTTAAAACTCAATGCCAAGTTTTTCTTTCTTAAATTTTAACTTTTAACTATTTAATTTTAGATACCGATATCAAAATGAACACATATGAGTTTGTTGACTTTAATATATACACTTTCTGTTTCAAAAAAAATAACTTTTTTTTTTCTGTTATCTCAGTTACAGTTTATTTTTATTAAAAATAAAATTAATTTATTAATTTTTACAATAATAATATAAAAATTATTAATTAATATATCTTACTATTAATAAATATAAATTAATATTTTATGTCTAAATATGACCCTAATTAATGTAGAATTATATTAAAAATAGATAATTTTAAATTATATTAATTAAAATTTCTTTTAGTAAGAAAAATTTCAATTTTTTTAATTTGTGTGAAAAAAAATAAATCTATATTTTTAGATAAACAAATAATTAATTTATATGATAATAAATTACATAATTTGCATAATATTATATAACACTTATATGTGTAATTTAAAGCAAAGTGGGTCATTTGGCTTGGTAAGCAATTGCAAATTTCATCTGAATGTCACAGGTTTGAGGCGTAGGAATAACAGCAAATCTGTGTCATTTTTGTTGAAACTTTCTAGCCGGTTGGATGATCAGTTTACAATGCATCCGGGTTGAAGCTCATAACCCAACCAATTTGAAGGTCGACTCTCCGTTAAACTGGTTGAACCGGTCGAGTTGAGCTAGGTTTAATAACCATGCCAAAATCCTTCCCTACCAAATCTGCAAGTTCCCAAAGTTTCAAACATGGCTGTGAAATAATTTGATCTGCATGCATTAGCCAAATATGCAAATGTGCACATATTGTTTTTATTAGAGTTATTACACTTATGCATAAGGTCATATTTTTCACCTTAAAATCTCATATTCTACCATCTACACTAGTAAATATCAACCAAGGACAACCTTTTTTTTTTTACACTTCATTCTCACCCTATGTCAATCATTAGGTTTAATCTTAAGTTGTTTCTAATTTTTAACTGCATATATACCTACAACCTCCCTAAATTCCTTGGCATTATCAAATATCATATCCAATTGAAAGATAACCACAAAACAGTTAGGATCACATCTAACTTTTTTACAAATCCTTTTCTTAAGCAGCTCATTCTCATCTTCTATTTCCTGATTAAAATCTCCACTTCATCATCTAAGTCAAAAAAATGTCCATCACCACTAATTAGTCCTTCATAGTTCCTTCATGGTTGAGTGTCATTATGAACTTCCTTGTTAGTACCTACTTCACCCATATTCTTTCACATGATTTTCAACATTTTTTTTACTGTTTTTTCTATAGTAACTCCTAACATATAACCCAATCTCAATTAGTTCATCATCTTGATCAAATTCATCCTCATTAATAACAAACTATCACAATTATATTCATCTTCATTTGATTATCTTGATCAGCCTTCTCTCCCTTATTTTATAAGTGTTCATTTCCAATATACGCTCTGTTCTGTACCATATATATATCCCCATTCAATTGTGATTCTTCTTGTTTTTTAGCCCCCAAGACAAAATGTGACAAATTCCCACCCAATTGTTTATTTATACTCAAATTTTCAACACATGAAGCCCTAACACTACTCCCAACCTCAATATTTAATTGTCCTCTGATTGGTCTATCTAAAATATGGGTCTCATGTGCCTTATTTGGTACCACAATTGATAATTCTAAAGTATATGATACATAAAACTTATTTAGCATTTTATTTGGAAAAACCTTTATACAAGAAATAATCATATTTAAGTTTTATAAGTTTTGAAAACTTTTGGCCTATCTAAAATATGGGCCTCACGTGCCTCATTTGAGACCACAAGTGCTAATTTTGAAACATGTAATACATATAGTCCTATTTGAAAAAAACACTTTTTCAAAAATTTTGTTTTATTTTTTATTTTTTAGTTTTTAAAACTATTTTTAGAGAGAAATAGGTAAATAGATATTTTTTTTTCAAAAGTATTTTTGAGAAAAATAATTTATACAAAATAAAAAAATAAAAAAATTATAAACTTATTTTTTGATATCTAATAATAATTCTAAATATCTCTATAAATATGTGATTCATCATACTCCTTGAACTTCTTGATTAACCAAACAACTCAGCATCACCATTTCATTTAACAAATCTACCACTTGGGTCTTTATTAGAGAAACCATTATTCTTAACTCTCTCATGTTCATAATTTTTCACATATCCATACAACTCTTGTAAAGATAGTTTGTCAACATCAATATTTTCTCTTCGTTAATTCCATTTTCATAATCATTTCAATCAGTTTTCGAAATACCACAATAATGAAACACAATAATAATTATTTCAGCCATAATAAATAATCTATTTGTCCAAAAAGAAGCAGATATAAATTTAATTAAAATAACTTTAATAGAATATTTATTAATAAACAAGTGGTCCACAACAAACAAATCAAACCCAACATAAAAAAACCCTAATTTTAACATTAATATAAAAAACCAAGCTTTCTACCATATAATTCTAGCTTAAATGAAACCCTTAAAACTATCAGTTCTAGTATAACAATAGCATATAATATTAATAGAGTTAATGAACTTATAATTTTTACAAAGCAAAAAACCTTCCAAAATATACGATATCTCCCTCCTCTTTTTAGCTTAAATCCCACAACCCATTTCTCACAGGAAATGGAGATAGCCTTTACAAAGTCAAATTCCTTCCTCTTTCTCAATAGCTTATTGATTTAGCTCAAAATTTTTTCTCATTCAGTTTCGATTTTATGAATAGAGTTTAAAAAGATGTGAAATATAAAGTAGAATTTTCAAAAGTAATGGAAAAAGATTGTTTTTCCTTCCCTGTCCCTGTTTTAGGTTTAATTTTAATTAAAATAAACCATTATTAACCATGTGGACGATTGCTTGAACATGAGTTAAGATTTTATTGGTCAATAAAACACATCAGCGTTCGTCTATGCACATGTCTACATGTTTTGCGTTCTTTATGTTTATGGTGGTCAAATGTAGTTGTTTTTTGAATCATTAAGGGGTAAAGTGAACAAAAAATAGAATAAATGGGCGAAGTGGAGCAAAAAATTTAGAAGGTAAAATGGCTAAAACAGATAACTATAGAGGGTTGGGTATGTATTTTGCCTTTTTTTTTTAATTTAGTTCGACAACAATGTTGGTGGTTTTTTGGCTAAATTTCTATTGAAAATGAGAGTTGTATGAGTTTTCTTGCTTGGAATGCTTTTGTGGAAAAACAATTAATATATATTTACTCTTCTTTTCATTTATCTAAAAATGTAGTATATTATTTCGGAATATGTTAATTTTTTTCTCTGATATTTAATATATTTTGATATTTATAAATATGAATTATGTCCTAATTAATAATTTCGTAACTTTAGACCATGAAGAATTTAGGAAATGATTTGGGTTCGAATCTCTCAATTAACATTTCCATAAAGAGAGTTACCACAGGATTAAAGATATGTGTCAATTTTTTTCCAAATACATTCATCAGAAGCCATAACATATTAACAAGGATCACATCATTGTAAATATGGTTGTAAACAAACTAAGACACTCGCGAGTTATTTGGATCTTAGTTTGAAAAAATCGTTTGAAATCGTTTGTTACTGTTAGCAATCTGAGCTCAAAAATTTTATTGAACTTAAATTTAATACTGCTTCGTTTACGAGTTTGCAAATATATTCGTGTAAAATTTTGAGAACATGTTTATTTAAAAGTTCGCGAACGTGTTCGTTTATTAACTCACAAACATGTTAATTTAAAACTCATTTATATTATATTTTGTTATTGAACTTGAGTTCAAACTCAAATTTTTATTATTATTAGTTAACAAGTAAAACTCGAGTTAAATTTATTTTAATAAACGAATTTTTTTATAAATCGAGTTCGAGCCACTCGCGAGTTTAATAATTTTAAAACGAGTCGAATTCGAGTTCAAAAATAAAATTTTAAGTTTATGATAAACTTAAACGAGCTGAATATTTGATTCGATTCGGTTTGTTTACAACCCTAATTGTAAACTAAACCTTATAAATTTATTTGTAATAGATCATTTTGCATGAGTCGTATTACCATAATATGAATGAAATTTCAATATAATAGATTCATACATTGAATCTCAACCCCAAAATTATCCTTCAAATATGAATTAAAGCTTCCACATGGTATATTGTCATTAATTCAGCAGCAATGCCGGTGGTTTTTAGCTAAGTTGATTACTATTGGAATTGAGGCTCCTAAGCATTTCCTTCCTCCGAGTGCTTATATGGAACTTTCCCGGTTTAATAAAAATAGGTTTATTTTTCTTTTTTACATATTTTTTTGAGAATATGATTATTTCTTTCTAATATATTTTTATTTAATGTTGTATTATCTATAAATATGCATTTGGAAAAATCTGAATAAATTTAGGACTTTAACTATATTAATTAAATTTTTTTATGAAAGTGGAAAAAGGAAATAAATCCATCATTGTGAAAGGGAAGGAAGGAGTTGGTTTTTCTTTCTTCTGGTTTGGGATAAGGTTGAAGAAGACTAGAAGTTATTGCAAGTCAGGATTATTGGAGGTTTGAGTCATAATTGGTCCCAAAATTGGAGTGGCCCATAGGAAAGAAAATATACAGCGTTTCAGCTTTAATTTAAGACCAAGAATTTTTTTTTTTTTAATTTTAAGGCTTTGGTCAATATTTAATTAATTCAGTAAGTAGACAATTTCAAGAAATAAAAAATGAATTATAAATGACATAAGGATTAAGTGTACAATTTAGTTCTTAAATTTTGATTAATTTTTCCTCGAAATTAAGTTTTTGGTATGTTTTGAGTCAAATTAATATGCAATTTTAATTTAATCACACTTTACTCTACTTTGTTCCAAAAATAATCTTTTTTTTTTTAGTTATTTTTGCACTAATTGTTTTAAGATTGCAATAACAATTTTTTATGATAAAAAATTTTACAATTGTTTTTTTATGAATGTTCAGTTGTTTGATTTTCATGTCCCCACTAATATTTTTTCTATCTAATAATAATAATAATAGTTTGTATATCTCATGTAGTGTTGTAGACTAAAAGCCTAATTAAGATTTTTATTAGTTTTTTTATATTGTTAAAATTTTCAATTTATTATTAGTCAATTTTTTCATGTCATATGATTTATTGAACTTCTCAATTAATAAATGTAAGTTGCTGCAGATGACATATGATGCCAAATAAACCTCCAATTTTATTAAATTTATTTATTTACAATGTATATTGATATTCATTATCAAATTTAATTTATTTAAATAAACTTGATGTTGTGTACTATCGCAAACGTTCAAAAAATTATTGGAAAACGTGTTTGTAGCATTTTTTTCATTTCATAATAAGTATTTCAATTCAACTAGTCTCATTACTTTATTTTGATTATTTTTTTTACATTTTTTAAACTTTATAACATATTATCATAATTTCATTTGCTCTTTATTTTTTAAATACTAATTATTTTTCTATTCATTAGATGATACGTGTCTATATTTTTTAATATATTATATGAATAAAAAATTGTTATACATCATTAAATAAATAAAATATAATATAAAAAATAACTAAACAACCCTGTTTTCCTTATAACAAGAATTACTACTTTTTTTTAAAAAAGAAAAGAGACATATAACAATTTTTATTATTAAAATTATAAGATTGATGTAAAAATAGTACGCTGGGATTTCCTATTAAATATGGTATGGTCCAACATTTGCGAATTGCGAGGCGACTGCCCTGTAGACTGTATGTTGCTGTCTTCTTTTTTTTTGCGTGTAGAAATTAGGTGTCTCGTGAGTTTAAGAAACATATAATATAAATAGTGGTTTAATTTAATTTAATTTATTTTTTTGTCTTTTATGAAATATTTATTTTTATTTTTTTGTGTCTTTATGAAAGATTCAACTTTAGGATAATCAAATTAGAAATTTTAGAGAATCCCCATCCTATGACTATTGACTAGTATACATTATTATTAGGTATAATTTATCATTTTTAATTTTTTTTCATAGTAATTAATTTATTTTATATTCCACTTTTAAATGTAAATTAATACATAATTTTTAATGTACTATCATTTTATTTTAATTTATTTTAAAATCACTATTTCTGCATTTTTGAATTTGAGGTTTTTAAATTACATAAAATTAATTGTGATCAGCTTTTGATTCCATATAATTGATCTTAAAATGATCTAACTATAATTCAAACTTAGTATTTCGCAGTTACACAAGATCAATGTCACAAATACCGAAAAATTAAACTTATTGATGATTCCAAGGAAATTTTCATATAAAAATAGGAAATTTAAAGTATTTTGGAATAAAAAATATATGATAGATTAATTAAGGACATGCAGAAGATTTTTAGAATTCCTCATTTTGATGGATTTAAAAGATGATGAATTTAATTTGTAAAATTTATAAATTATATGCTCCACTATTTACATAAGAATTTCATTGAAGTCCACGAAATTTTCAAATATTTCACCCACTTAATTGTTTCAAGCGAAAAATTAGGATGATGTATCAATTTAGCCTATATAATTTTCTTTTTACAAGGGGTAATTTGTCTCAAGATTTATTTTTTGGGCTGCAAATTAACATATATTCGACTTTCAATTTATGGCCATTTTACTTTATTTTTATAAAAAAAATATTTCATTTATTTTTTTTATAAATTTTTTATCTTTAATACTATAAATTTTTATTATAATCTTCCGATAAATTATGCAATAAAAAATAGTGTTTTATTTCAAAATGTGACAAAAAAATCATAAATTTAAATTTATACACAAATGTGACCCATATATTAATCATAAAACAAATTGACTATCTAAAAAAAGAAAAAAAATTACAGGTTCGGCATCAATTACATTATTAGCTAAGGCGATTATGATATATATATATATATATATATATATATATATATATATATATATATATATATATATATATATATATATATATATATATATATTTGTCTAAACCACTGATATCCATAAGCTCGTTGACCTTGATTAAATCTAATTAAAGCCGTTCAAATTATTAAAGTGTAAACTCTTTCGGTGTAATTTTTCTCCATATTCACAATATTTAAACTTGTTATTTAAAATGCCGAACTACTTGAATTAAGAGTGTCAAAATGAGTTTGTAGGTTGTATTCATATCGTATAAACTCACTCAGGTTATGTAATTAGACTCAATACAAATACGATTCATTTATTAATCATATTAATACAAATAAAATATAAAAATTAAACGAGTTATACAAACATAATATATATTATATGTCTAATTTTCTTATTGTGTTAGGATTATAAAATCCAATATATCATATGTGACACAACCCTTATATTAATTTATTCACCAGTATAAATATTTATATTTTGTGAAATTATAATATTAGCTTTGATATTATAATAAATTATATATGTCATAAATAAATTGAATCAGATTGATACAATTCAACACGACACGTAAAAATTAAACGAGTTATAATAAATTTATAATAATAAGATTCACTTTAAACCATATTATAAATAAATTAATTCATTTCTTATAAGGTTTGGGCTATACTCAATACTAATTCCTTAATTTTACGTGTTTCTTGAATGTGACTTGATTTTGATACTCCAAACTTCAACCATTGATGAGAATATTAAGGTCGGTGAGTGTTGTCGGTTGTCCTAGAAAAATATGTCAAAATTCAAAATAAAGGGCTTTGCTGGACAGCATTAATGCTTAGACATTGTTTCATCCCTCCAATATAGGACCACTGTCCTTTGGAAGTAAGTTTCCAGCTGCCCGTGTTTTATTCCACTCGAGGAAAATATTGATTTTTTTTTTGAGCTCAATAAATCTGATATGTCATATTCATTTATTTTTTCATCATTGGTTATAAGTAAATAATAAAAATTAAATAGTAAAATTATTAGAGAATTTTACCTTTTCAAATAAAATATTTAATTAATCGACAATGAATAATAAAAATTAAATGAATACAATGTTACATATTAAATTCAACTTGAAGGGATTTTAGACGAAAAATATGAGCTCGGAATTAACTTTTTCTTTTATTTTTTCTACTAACATGGAGGTGGACTGTATTATAATAATAATAATAATAAATATTATTATTATGAGATTGGATTTAGCCTAATTAGGTTTCTAATTATTATTATTACATTTACCAGATTGATGTCTTGAATCTTTTCACAGTGTGAAACAAATGTCCTAAAGGTCAGAGTTGATACATCAATTATAGTACCCAAAGTTTCCTCAGTTTGAAAATGAGCTACTCTTGGAATTTAAGATGTGGAAGCAACTTCCTCTGCTAATTACAAGTTGCACAATTAATGATGATTAATTTAATTAATTGCTTAGGCATCTCCATCATTGTCCCGCTTTTTATGCCCTAAAAAATTGACACTAAGATGTTTGTCAAACTAAAAACATTGGTAATAGAAACTACTTTTCAATTCCAACGTAAATATTCTACTAATTACTTTGCTTAATTAGTCATTAAGTTTTCAATAGATGCCTTTATAAGTAAAATTAGTCAAAAGTAGGATTAGGGTTTCAACTTTGGAAAATTAACGCCTAATTTTTCAATATTGAATAAAATCATTTAGCTTTAATGTTGGCTCGACATGGTAAACTTATTGTGTATATATAGATTTTTATTTTATCAGAGTTTCCTCAATAATTTTTCAACGCATAACCTTTTTTACTTATTTGTATTCCATTATGATTTATGAGCATAGTTCCTATTAGAAGTTAATTTAATTATATCATAATTAGGAAATAATAGTATGAAAATAGAAAATATAGAAACGTTTCAAATACTTTTTTATGCATTTTCCACCATACGCTTCTAAAGTAAATAAAATATGTGTCTATCCACTTAAAAATAATAATTTGTTACTTGCTATTCATATTCTTTTATTTACTAGCATTTCAAAACTACAATTTAATTTTTTTTATTTGAATTAATTTTAATGTAAAATTATAAATTTGTCATTTTTTGTTTATTATTTTATTTTATAGATTTTTTAATATAATTTAACAACCAAGAAAAAAATAATCCAAACTACAAATGTGATTTTTTGCCTGATTTTCTCCATTTTAGTTCAAGTTTCATGTTTAAGTTGATTTATATTATGGTTTTGAGCCATAACGGATTAAGTTTATATTTGATCCCTTATATTTATTTTCATTGTACCTCTTATAATTTTATAGATTTGTTATTGTGTATACTAAATGTCTAATAATTCAATGATATTAAATGTACTCTAGAAATTCATTAATAACAACCAAAAAACATTGTTGATTTTACATTAAAATTAATTCAAATAAAAAATTAAAAGAAATAAGTGGTAAATTTTAGTTTTGAAATTATAGTAAATAAAGGAATTTGAATAACGATTAACAAGTTATTATTTTTCACTGGAGAGACACATGTTTTATTTATATTGAAAATATAAGATAAAAAGTGTATGAGAAAATGTTAGTAATTTTTTAAAAATATTATAATAAAAGAAAGATGAATATTACTAACACTTTTTTTAACACTTTTTTTGAACACTTGGTATGTAATTATTCCACTTTATAAAGTTTAATTTATTAAGTAAAGTAACAAATTTTATAAATTAATTTTTTTTATGTAAACCAGTAAGTGTGAAAAAAAGTTTTGGAAAGAAAATGTTCGTTGCAATTTTAGCCTCTTCGGCCCAGAAAAATAAGAATAAGAATGAGAGTTGGGCTTGGATGACCATAATAGAATGTGGCTTAATTTGGAATTTATACATAAATACTATATATATTTCCTTATCTACTTTTAAAAAAATATATTAAAAAGAAAATAATTAAAAATCAGATTGTAATTACGATCACATCGTCAATATTTGCCAAAGGCTCTATCCAAAGCCACTTTCTATTAGATTGTAATTACTATCATATCTGAATTTATATTAAGGCTTGTTTTGTTAAAGGTTTTATGTCTGCCCAGTGGACAATTGCCCAAGAGTTACAGTATGGGTACGTCCATGTCTTGGGATGCGAAGCTCACACTCTCGTCCTCACTGGTAACATGTGGATATGAAATTTAAAAATTGCCTATATAAAAAATTAATTAAAAATGGCAGATAATTAATATATTAATTCAAAAAAATCAAAAGCAGATGATGTTTCTAGGGCAACAATGGCAGGGGATATGAACCACAATTTCTAAAGCAAAAATTGTGGGGAAAACAACGTTCCACTGCAGCAATGACAGAGGATTTGAAGGACGACCTTTGGAGCAACAGAGGCAGAGAAAATGGCTATTTCTGGGACATCAATGGCGGTGGTGATTTTAGATGGAGAGGAAGAATGGAGACAGAGAAAAGAATAAGCAGCTGTTATCCAAGACTATTATTATATCCGACCCGATCAACGAGTGGAGAATGCCAATAGATCAGGAGGTTGAACTGATGTGAAATTTTATAAAAATGTAAATATTTTGTACATAATAAATATAATGTCTCATATATAATAAAAAACAAAAATAACTTATACAAAATTTATTTTATGCATAATAATATATTATATTGTTTCTACTAACGAGAGAAGTATGAAATATAAATTGATATCACCCCATAGAAGTTAGGAGATTGTGAGATTATCAATCCAAGGTTTGCCATATTAAGGAGATCGACTATTCTCCCCTAGAATCATGAAATGGGTACATGTGTCAGAAAAAAAAAAGAAAAATGTGTCATACAACTTATAAAATGGGATGCGTCAACAAAATTGGGAAGATACAATAGCTCTGCATTGCACCACCTTCAAAACATGACCAAGCATGCTACCACATCCCTACAAAGCCGGAACATGCTCCACCCATAATGGCACGTCATATATGGACATAGATGAGCAGAATCATGAACAATAGGAAGAAGGCATCAAAGGTATAAAAAGAGAGCTTGACACCAGGTAAAGAGGATGGATAAACCCTAAGTCATTCAACCTCCATTCTTTTCATCTTTTTTCTCTTTCACCGTTTTAGGCGTTTGAGTGGCTATGTCGGAACAACCCTGACTCGTCATTCTTACCTACTTCTGTCTTACACTAATTCAAGTTGAACAAATGTAATATCATAAACCAAAATATATACTTGAAGTGGCACTCCTTCTTGCTGTAAATTAATTACAAAAAAAATGACTAAATTATTATAAAAGTATCAAGTCTTTCATTGAGTATTTAGTGATCAAAATGGAGGGTAATAAAAATTAGAACAGTTAATTACAAAAAATTAACTAAGACTAGAATAGTATATTTTTCTGACTTCATTTACTAGATTTTTAGCTTAATGAATGAATTGATTTGTAATCAAGTTTAATTATCAATATTTTCAATAGGTTTTTGTAGATTTTGACTAAATGCATGACATTTAAATTCATTTTTTATATAGTTTTACAACTAAAAATAGGTGAGATATTCAATGATTTGTGCAGTAAAATTCATGTATTAAATGGGATTTCATTAGAAAAATAGTGGGTATGGGGAAGTCTGAACTGGTCTCACTTCAACATAAAAATAACATTGAAAAATTAGCTTTTTTGGCTGTTTGACCCTCCTCTCCTTTCTTCCTTCTCCATCTTTTTTTTTCTTTTTCTTTTAAAAGTTAAAAGAAAAATGAGATGGAAATTTCACCCACATAATTAATAATTTCATCGCCTTAGCTTTTGATTCGGTTTCCTGTAAAAATAATCATGGATTTGAGAGAAAAATCATCAAACCCTATTTCCCTCTCTTTCCATCTATTTTTGTCAGTTGTTTTGTTATGTATTTGATCCCTTCTATGCCTAATTCATTTATAATTCTTATTCACAGGTTCTTGACAGGAATTTGGGAGATTACAGCTGGCAGATTGGAGTTATGTGGTTGAGGCGGTGAGTGGCAGATTGCAGTGATGTGGTGAGAAGGAGAATTGAGAATATCGCAAACTGAGAATTGAGAAAACCGGGAAAATCATTCGACCCAATTCGGATCGATTGATTTTCGGTTAATCCGGCTATGCTCAAAACCACTCGGCTTGAGTATCGGTTTCTTATTAAACCAGTCAGACTAAGACCAACCAAACCAATTTTTACAACAATGAAAGGAACAATAAAAGCATTTTTGAAAGAAGAAACACCCTTTAGAGTTTCTAGAGAATATATATAGAAAATTTAATTTATTAAGAAATAATAATATTTAATTTTTTAAAAAAATTAATAATATTTTTGAAATAGAAAATTGAAAAAGTGTATTTTTGAGATAAAGAATTATAGATATGAAATTTTTAGAATTATGAAAATAATTTTGAAAAAATAATTAAAAAAAGAGTAAAAAATGGTGTAATTTTGTTATAATTTTAATGTTATCGTGTTTTAATGTCCAACCTAATTTCAATCCCATGATGAATTGAAATAAGTCGAATTGTCCATTGCAACAGTTCACGTGAGTTCGACCCATGAATGATTTCACCATCTTTTATTAGGCCTCTGTATTGATTTTTTTCTCTCTCTTGTGCTTCATGTTTGGTATAATCAACCTCTTTCATTTATTATTATTTTTTAATTTGTCTCAATAAAATTATTATCCCGAGAGAAGAACGAGCGCGTTAATACACATATCCTGCCGTGACATTGTTGTCTAATAGAGTTATGACATGTGGCAACTACTATAAAAAAACAGTAGAAAATCATTTAGTTTAACACTTATTTTATTTTTTATTTTTTGTTATAGAGAGGCAAATTCGGGAAATTTCATTCACCATATTTCAAAATCTGAAATTTAATTTGTATTATAATTTTTTATTTGATTTTGTAATCACTCAATCTCCATTAAAATGAATTAATTTTTCACGTCAGCTAAAAAAATATACACATAAAAATTACACATATGCAAAATAAATTATACAAAAAAATAAAAAATTTAAATACATTTTATTTTATTTTCCATAACAATTACAAAAGAAAAAAAAATTTCATTATAGAACACCAGCTACAGTCTCATCTTGGTGGATGGAATTCATGGGCATTGACTGTGGTTCTTCAACTAGAATTTGAGCGTCAAATCTTAAAATAATATTAACAAGAGCATCATCGACAACAAAACCCATTTCTCCTCTTTTTGAGCTTTTGGGTTTGCCTCTATTTCTATAATTTCTTGCTGGAAATCGAAGCAAATCAGAACACAAGAATGCTAACAATAGAACTGAGTAGACATATTTATATAGCTTATGTGAACTAAAGATAGAAATAGAAGAGAAAACCTTATATATTTTTGAATATGTGTAGATTGTATTAGAGAGAAGAGTTTTTGAGATTTAGGTAATGGAGATTTGTGGAGAATTGATGTGGGATTTGGTTGATTTGGACAAAAGAAACTTTACGTATGATCTAAATCTAAAGAGAGGTATTGGAGTCGTCGATGAAAAGCATGAACTAAGAGTTTTCTTTATTTTTAGGCTATTTCATTTTCTTTATTATGAATTAAAAAATTAGATTGATTCCTTATTTTAATTTAGAAAAAAAAATATTTTAGGGAATTGTCATTATTACTACATTATAATGGATCACTTGAAGGCTTGAAGCTGCTGTGGAAAAATGAGTTTTGCTTGGATACTTACTACCGTGTGTATAGAAACCATTTCTCCTCTTTTTGAGCTTCTGGAGAAAAAAGACAACTTTTAGTCACAAATGATTTCGATAGAAACCCCCTTGACCCATAAATTCTTCACAGTTGAGGATCCATTTTCATTTTCTGAAAAATGAAAAAATGTATTTGGATACTGAAAAATTGAAGATAAGAAACGTGGAAGGAGTTTTGAGGTTTGGTTGTATTTGGTTTGAGGGAAAATAATATGAGAATGTAAGAAAAAGTAATGAAAGAGGGGAAAATTTTTGGTGGAACCCATTTAGTTGATGTGAAAATGACACATGAATTTTTATAACTGATAGAGAAATGCTACATCATTATTCTATTAACTCAGTTAATGAGAATGAATGGAAGTCATTTTGTGTTACAAAATTAAAGAAAAAAAATTTTTTGTTACAAATTAAAATTCAAGTATTAAATTATTACGTATTAGAAACTTAGAGTACCGTTAGTATAATTTACCTGATAAATTCCCTTCTCCTTCGTCAACTTCAATCTATCAAGCGTTAACTAAGGCTTATGAGCCCTACTATACACATGAAACAATATAGAAAAACTCGCGACATCTAGCTCAATCCTTCTCTGGCATTAACATATTCTAGGCCAACCTTATAGTCCTCTCAAACCTACCCTCAGGATGCAAGCTAGCTCTCGTGCAAATCCCATTTAACAATATATTATATGTAACCACATTAGGCTCAGTCTCCCTCTCATCCATATCCTTCAAAAACCTCCCTGCCATATCAATTTTACCAATCTTGCACCAACCATATATCAAAATAGTGTACATTCTCACATCAAGAATAAATCTATATTTACATTTATAAACTCTCAACTGCTACTTTAACATAGTCATACTTAGATAAAGATTAGGATTGGCCACAAACCGATTCGGTCAAATTTAAAAACTGGTCAACACACGATTCCAGACTTGAATAGGTCTATAGCCGTTTGGGAGCCGATTTTTCATTTATTGAAACTGTATCGCTGGTTTTGATTTGGAACCTGCGGTTCACAATTTTGAATCGACATTATATATATATATATATATATATGTGTGTGTGTGTGTGTGTGTGTGTGTGTGTAATAAAGTCCACTTAATATGAATTTATTTTTTGAGTTTATTTTTATTAGAAAAAATTTGGCTAATAAATTGATTTTTTTTCAAAAAAATATTTGCTTATATATTTATTGAACTTGCCGAATTGCCAATTCATATATATATATATATATATATATGTGTGTGTGTGTGTGTGTGTGTGTGTGTGTAATAAAGTCCACTTAATATGAATTTATTTTTTGAGTTTATTTTTATTAGAAAAAATTTGGCTAATAAATTGATTTTTTTTCAAAAAAATATTTGCTTATATATTTATTGAACTTGCCGAATTGCCAATTCATGAATTGAAATTGATCATAGACCATCTTTTAGACAATTCTGTTCTGATTTAATAAAAATTGAACTGTGGAAGTGATTGATTTCAACCTGTGATCACTCCTAAATAAGGTATGAAATAAGAAACGAAAATGAGATTGGGATTGGGGGTGAGAGATAAGCAAATAAGGTGCTTGATAAAATGTCTAAAAGAGTTTTTTTGGATGTGAATTTGTAAATGTTTGAGGGTGGAGATAAGGTGTTTGCTAAAAAGTTTGAGAGAGTTTGTTTGTTTTTTTTTATTATTATTGATTGGAACAATTAATAATTATTATTGATAATTTTTTTTATTTCACACTAAAGTTATCAGATCCAGCTCAATCAATAAACTGCAAAAGACAGTAGATTAAAGATTTAAGATTCAATCAGAAGTAAATCGGTCTATGTGAAATTTTTTAAAAATATAACATGTCTCATACACAATAAAATATAAAAATAATTTATACAAAACTTGTTTCATGCACAAAAAATAATATTTTTAATTTAATTTATATATAATCACATCCAAATTAAAATAGAACAAATTCAATGCTAAAAATTAAAATATAACTTGAAGAGTTTGTTTGTTTTTTCCTTACCAACCAATATAATAATTATTATGTGAGGTGATTGTAATTAACATTTCCATTCATTTCGTTTATAAATTATATAATTATTATTTATAATATTAAATATCAATATTTTTTAAAATTAATTTGTATTTATTTTTTATAAAAATCTTAGAAATAATTTATATAATTATTTAGTAATATTGCATGATAATAATAAATATACAAAAGTTGAAATTCAACTTTATTATATATATAACTCTTAAATAATGTGAATACTTAAAATTAATATTTTATGATATATATTACTAATATTAAAATTCTATAACAAGAAATACTATTAATTATATATTATTCATTTCTAAATGAATTTGTTATAAAATAGGAATAATCTATTTGAATTATTTTATAATGCAATAAATTCTATATAAATTTATTGGATAATATATTTAAAATAATATAATTAATAATATGTAATTAAATATAGTAAAAGAAAAGATTGTGTTGAATCTTGAGGGGTATTTCTGTCATTTTGATGTTAATAAATAAAATAGCAATAATGTATTTAACATATTTGTGTTATAAGTTTTTTGACCATGATATGAAATATGATGTAAGAATAGAAAACTAAATTTGAAAGTCAAAAAATGAAGAAATAACATGTTCACGTCTGTAACTGTTTATGTCATACTCGTGATGTAGTTTAGCGTCAACTATCAAACATTTAAAGTTCACGGCCATGAAGAATCATAACAATCATGAATGATCATATCAGTTACGTCCGTGAAAGAAAGTCACGCCCGTGAGAGAACCTATCAAATTCCTCCAGAGAACTTTACGGCCAGAGTCACCACTTGGACAACGACTTGGAAGGATATTCACACCCGCAAAAAAATAATGTCACGCTCGTGACCAAACATTTCAATTCCTTCCAGAATGCTTCACAGTCAGAGTCACCAATTGAGTCACGACATAGAAGAACATTCACGACCGTGATACACATATTCACGATCGTGAAAGAGGAAAGAGAAACATGTCAAACGCGAAATTAAGAATTGGTGCAGTGACTACTTTCGCATTAAATGCAACCAAATGGTTATAATTCACCATGGAAGTATAAATGCAAGTCATTTATAAATTCAGAATAAGAGAATAACAATTACTTCGAATCAAAATGTTGTTGTAGCCATTTGTGCATTAATTTCTTTCAAACAAACATTAATTCTCTGTAAAAATCTTTTTGCTCATAATTTCTGAGTATTATAGATTTGTGTGTATTTCTGTAACACTCTCTCATATAGTTAGGAATAATTCCAACTATATAGGAGAATGTCATCTGCCTATTACCTTAAAATTCGTTTGAATTAAAGTTTCTTCCATTTTAGTTATTATATTTTCATATGTTAATTTTTTTTCATGATAGCAATATTTCATACAATTAATGAATCTATTTGATATACGGAATTAACAAATCATGACCATATTTTCAAACATAAGTTTGGACTTTTATTATTCCGATATTTATAAAATACATATGCTCCAAATAAAATTACATGTTGCCAACATAAAAAGACATGTAAACTTTTGAAAACCATAATTATACTCATCACCCATGACATGTGGACAGGAACAAAATGCATGACATGTAAAACACCAACCCTCTTATGTGGATTTACTTTATTTGACTCTATATGGGCTTGCTTCTCTTCCTGTCAACTTCTCCCTATAGGCTCCGAACCTGCGTATGGAAAAACACTCACACGCTAAGCAACCTAATGCTTAGTGGTACGTATGTGCATAAATATTCATACATACACTTATGATATGTCATAAAAATTCTATGTTCATATTATGCAATTTTGCATATAAATAATCATAAATAATAATCCATATATCACAGTCCTTTTATAGTAATATAAAAAAAAGAAATCAATTTATCAATATCAATATGGAATATTGCATACCTGGTTTACTGGTTCAACACATATACATGTCATAATTTACAAAGGTAAATTCATATTCATACCTCATTTATGAATTCTATTTCCTTGTTTTCATTTACCTGATAACTGATTTATTTTTTTTAATTTCTTTTTTCAAATATTTTATATTTTATAGCCCCAAAACTCTAAATCTGAACTATTTGGATATGGGTTGTAAAACAGGAGCGCTCTCATCCGAGCTTAAGTTACCCTGCTCACTATCTGTATCTGTCTGTATAAGTGCTCAAGAGCTCTCACTCGAGCTTAAGTCATCTTGACTGAGTAAAATAAATAATTGCATGCATTTATGATCAATGGCGCTCTCACCCGAACTTAAGCCACCTTGTCCATATAATGAAAATTTTCATATAATCATAATTTTTACGGTATCGTAAACCCCTCAATGACATGTCATCTATCCTATTTCTAGTCATAAATTAGAGAATTGAGCTTAATTGATGTTATCATCTTATTGTTTACATAAATTATCAAAATTCACATATTCATAATAATTTTCGGTTTAGATGCCCTATACATATAAAAATTTATCAATCTCATTTCAAATATTAAATCACGACACATCATATTAATTTAGTCAATACACAATAAGAATTTTAAATATAACTATTATCATATTATTTAAAATTAAAACATACATATATATATATATATATATATATCACCCATTATTTAAAATATCAAATTACTAAATTTTGATTTTTGGACATATTTCTGCCCTGATTTTGGATTGTACCTTTCACCTATTTTTGATTCGAATTTGACCTTATGATATTCTATGAATTTTTAGATTAATGTCTTATCTTTCATATACAAAAAAAATTATATAAATCTGAATTTTTTACCTAAATTTATGTCCAAATAACCGTATAGTGCTCAGTAAAAATATGTCTAATATTTTTCAGAATATTCTTAGGTCCGAGATTTTGTATCAAATTTTAGGTCCAATATAAATCATAACTAGCATTTATACTCTTCATAAAGTTTTTGTATTTATGTTTCTATTTTAATTTTCAACTAGTTTCATCCCGATCTAAGTTGCATAATAAAAGATATAACCAAAATACCATAAAATGTTCATAAAATAGATATTCATAATTTTCTAGGTACTTTCAAATCCGAGATTGTTTAGAAATTTTTAGACCAATATAGAATCCTATATAGCATTTACAATCTTTATAAAAGTTTTAGGTCTATGTGTCTAGTTTCATTTCCAACTGATTTCATCATGATCAAAGTTCTAGAACAAAAGATATAATCAAAATACCATAGAATGTTAAGAAAATAACTACCCAGAATTTTCTAGGTACTTTTAAATTCGAAAATTTGTAGAAATTTTTAGACCAACTTAGAATTAGATATAGTATATACATTCTTCATAAAAGTTTTAGATCTATGTGTCTATTTTCATTTTCAACTAATTTCATCCCGATCCAAGTTTCAAAACAAAAGATATGGTCAAATACATCAAGACTGTTCCAGACGAATTTTAACAAAACTAACAAACACAATAAGTTATTTGTTCACTATTCCTTCAACATCAAACATCATTGTAATGCAAATAAAATACACAAAGGAATAAATATGCTCATATGTACAAACCTTGACACAATGAAGTCTAAATCTTGACACAATGAAGTCTTAACCTTATCAAACCTTAGGCTATTATAGTTGTTTTAAGTTTTTGAAGAGAGGAAGAGGAAGGAGAGGAAGAAGAAAATGGGTGAAAGAAGAGAGAATTTGAGTATGGAAGAGTGGAAGGGAGACTAAGGTTCTGAAATTTGCAAGAAGAAGAATAAAATAATATTTTTATACTCATGGTAAATACCTTATTAGGTCCCCTCTTATTTTTGCCAAATATCCACTTAAATCCTTGGTTTTTATCTTATTATTATTAACTTGCCCAACCTTTCTATTTATTTTATTTAACACACATAACTTAATAAAAATTCACTTATAAATATTTTTATTATATTTTATTTCTAAATTTAGTTTCAAATAATTTTAATTACGATCATTAAATATGTTAATTATCCAAGCCTAAATTGATGGGTGTTACATTTCTCTCCCCCTTAATAAATTTTTTCCTCAAAATTTACCTGATTGTTTATGTTGAAAAGAACTGGGGATATTGTGCCTTTATCACTTCCTCGCTTTCCTATGTTGCTTCTTCAGTTGAATGATTCCTCCATAACACTTTGACTAATGAGACTCGTTTATTCCTTAACTCATTCACTTCATGAGCCAAGATCTCCGTTGGTTCTTCATTGTATGTTAAATCTGACCCTAATTCGATGCTGTTGGTTGGAATAATATGAGAAGGATCTGATCGGTACCTCTTCAGCATGGAAACAAGAAAGACATTGTGGATCTTGCTTAACTGGCGGTAAAGCAAGTCTATAGGCCATTGGTCCAATTCTGTTTAAGATCTCATAAGTTTCAATAAACCTATAACTTAACTTGTCATTCTTTCCGAATCTGATGACCTTTTTCCAAGGGGAAACCTTGACAAACACCTTGTCTCCCACTTCGTACTCTATGTCTCTCATTTTGAGATATGCATATGATTTTTTCCTATCTGAAGCTATCTTCAACCTTTCTTGTATAATCTTCACCTTTTCTTCTATTTCTTGGACTAACTTTGGTCCCACTAGCTTCTTCTCACTGAGTTCTGTCCAACACAATGGTGTTCGACACCTTCTACCATAAAGTGCCTCATAAGGAGTCATTTCAATGCTTGACTGATAGTTGTTGTTGTAGGCAAACTCCATCAATGGTAGGTATTTGTCTCAACTTCCCTCAAACTCTATTACACAACCCCTTATCATGTCTTCCAAAATCTGGATCACTATTTCTTATTGTCCATCAGTCTGAGGATGAAAAGCTGTACTGAAACTAAGCTTGGTACCCAAAGCTCTTAGCAGACTACCCTAAAATTAAGAAGTGAACCTGGGGTCCTTATCTGAAACAATGGAGACTGGCACTCCATGAAGCCATACTATTTCATTTAAATATAACTCCGTTAACCTGCTTAATGGGTAGTCCCTCCTGATGGGCAAGAAGTGAGCTGACTTCGTTAATCTATCCACAATCACCCACACAACATCATATTTTTTTGGTTTCAAAGGCAACCCAATCACAAAATCCATGGTTATTCGTTCCCATTTCCATTCTGGAATCGTGATTGGCTGTAACAATCCTGAAGGTATCTGATGTTCTGTCTTGACTTGCTGACATGTCAAGCACCTAGTGGTGAATTCTGTGATGTCATTTTTTATACATGACCACCAATACTTATTCTTCAAGTCATAATACATCTTGTTACTTTCTGGGTGCATGAGATATTTTGTCTCATGTGCTTCCTTTAAGATCCTCTGTCTCAAATCTTCCACATTAGGTACGCATAATCGATCTTGGTAGTATAAACTGTTATCTGAACTAATTGTATAATTAGGTATCTCCCCCTTAGAGACTGACTCAGCTATCTCAACTAACTTGTTATCTTGTTTTTGTGCATATTTGATTTCTTGGTTGAGAGTCGGATGAATGTGTAATTCTGCCAAAGTCTTTCGGCTTAAAGCATCAGCCATAACATTGGCCTTACCTGGATGGTAGTCGATCACGCAATTATAATCCTTGATCAACTCTAGCCATCTTCTTTGTCTTAAGTTCAATTACTTTTGGGTAGGAAGATACTTTAAACTCTTGTGGTCAGTGTAAATAAAACATTTTTTCCCGAACAAGTAATGGCACCATATCTTTAAAGCAAAAACAATGGTAGCTAGTTCAAGGTCATGTATGGGGTAATTCTTCTCATGTGTCTTCAGCTGTCTAGAAGCATAAGCTACTACCTTGCCCTATTGCATTAGTACACACCCCAGTCCATTGTGAGAAGCATTGCTATATATGACATATTCTTTATCAGGGACTGGTTGTGTCAAAACATGAGCTTTAGTCAACATCTTCTTAAGTCTCTCATAGTTGTCTTGACATTTCTCTGTCCACTCAAATTTCACATCTTTCCTCAGTAATCTGGTCAAAGGAGAAGCAATCATTGAAAAGCCTTTAACAAACCTCCTATAATAACCAGTCAAACCGAGGAAACTCTTGATTTCTGTCATATTACGGGGAGGCTTCCAACTCATAACTGCCTCTACTTTGCTAGGTTCAACTCTGATGCCATCTGCTGACACAATGTGTCCAAGGAAAACCACATCATCAAGCCAAAACTCACATTTTGAGAGCTTGACATACAACTTTTGTTCCTTGAGGGTCCGCAAAACTATCTTCAAATGTTGACCATATTCTTCCTTATTCTTGGAATACACTAAGATATCATCAATAAAAACCACCACGAACATATCCAAATATAATCTGAAGATTCGGTTCATCAAGTCCATAAAGGCTGCTTGAGCATTTGTCAAACTGAAAGGCATCACCAAAAACTCATAATGCTCATATCTAGTTCTAAATGTTGTCTTAGCTATGTCCTCTGTCTTAATTTTTAATTGGTGGTACCCAGATCTCAAATCAATATTAGAGAAAACTCCTGCACCCTTCAGCTAATAAAAAAGATCATCAATTCGTGGTAACAGATATCTGTTCTTAATAGTCACCTTGTTCAACTGTCTATAATTTATGCACAACCTCATAGACCCATCTTTCTTCTTTACAAACAATACCGGTGCACCCTATGGAGACACACTTAGTATGATAAAACCTTTATCTAATAACTCTTGCAGTTGTGCCTTTAATTCCTTCAACTCTATTGGTGCCATTTTATACGGTGCAACTGATATTGGTGTTCTACCTAGAGTGAGCTCTATAGAGAATTCAATCTCTCTATCAGGAGGTAGCCTTGATTGGTCATCTGGGAACACTTTTGGGAATTCATTCACTATAGGGATGTCCTTAAGATCTGGACCTCCCTTCTTAGTATCAATCACGTGAGCTAAGTAGGCCTCACATCCCTTTCTGATCATTCTTTGAGCCTTCATCATAGATATCACTTGAGCAGGTGGTAGAAACCTTTCGCCTTCCACTACTACCTCTTCTAGTTCTAGAGTTTTAAGAACAACTGTCTTAGATCGACAGTCCACTACTGCCTTATGTTTAGAAAGCCAATCAATGCCCAAGATAACATCAAACTCGTGGAATGACAATTCAATCAAATCTGCTAAAAATTCTTTCCCATGCACTATCAAAGGGCAACTTTTGTATACCCGGTTAACAATCACACTGTGTCCTAGGGAATTTGTGACCTCAATCTCATATTCTAGATTTTCGCTCGTCATATTATTTTGACTAGGTGTGCTCGTGCATACATAGGAATGTGCAGAATCAGGATCTATTAAAACACATAAAACTGAGTCATGTAAAGAAAACATACTCACAATCACATCAGTGGCTTTTTGGTCTTCTCTGGCCTTCATAGCATATGCCCTAGCTGAAGTATTGCTGGGTCCCGGCCTGTTGATTGTTTCTGATGTGGCCTGATTAGGTCCTGCTCGATCTCTTCTAGTCTAAGTCTGATTCTGAACCCAAACTGATCTTACAGTCTGTGTAGGTGCACTAGTAGTCATCAGATGGTAATCTCTTTTCATATGGTTCTTGGACCCACATCTGAAACAAGCACTTGTGACCATCCAACATTCTCCTCTATGGCTTTTGTGGCAGGTACCACAAATTGGAGCGCTCTCTCGGATAGCCTGTGTATGTATGATATTGGCTGCAGATGTAGCCCTGGAGGGCTGCCCTCTCATGTGTAGTCCACCCTGTGTATAACTCCTGCCATGAGACTGTCCTGGGTAGTATCAACCTTTATTGCCTATAGATTGGGCCACTGGAGTTACTGTCTATTTAAAAGCTTCATCTGCTCTCTTTCTCTTTCTATTTTCAACACTAACCACGGATGCAATTAGTTGAGTAAAGTTGACATGCTGAAGTACAGTCACAAAATCCCCAATCTCTGTATTGAGGCCATCCTCAAATCTTCTACACTTATATCTCTCACTCATGATAATCTCTGAAGCATACTTACTCAATCGAGTAAACTCTCTCTGATACTCTGTCACTATCATCTTGCATTGCTTAAGGTTCAGAAACTCCATCTTTTTCTCATCTATGTAAAATGGAGGAACATATTCTTCCTTGAACTCAGTGATAAAGAATTCTCATGTCATAGGCTTTAGAGCCTCTGATTTCAAAAGAATTGACTTCCACCAGTCATAAGCATCTTCCTGGAGTAGAGCTATGACATATCTTGCCTTTTGGTCATTAGGAACCTCAAGCTCATCAAGGACTATTTCAGTCTTTTCTAAGCAATATTCTGCTACAGCAGGATCATCATCTTTCATACCTAGAAAATTTGTGGCTCCATACTTACGAAGGTTGTCCATTTGTACTTTGGGTTTCGATGGTGGAGGTGGAGAAACTAGAGCAGGTTGTGGTACAACTCTTGCGATCTATTGCAGCAAACCAGCCATCTACTACATCAAAGGGTTTTGGTCCTGCTCGGCATGTTCAGAAACCTGCTGGGCTGCAGCTGGTATAGCATTCGGACCCTGAACACTAGCTACACTGGGCTGGTTCAGTGCTCCAGTATTAGGACAACTATTGCTTTCAGTAACTTCATGCACCTGAATTTTCATACTCTCTTATAATCCTACAAGTCGACAGAGAAGTAGTCCATGTCAGAGTCATATGAGACATACAATGCATGCATGATAAACCTTTAGCCCACTTAGGTCTAGGATTGCCTAAACATAGCTCTGATACCACTAAATGTAACACCCTCTCATATATTTAGGAATAATTCCAACTATATAGGAGAATGTCACCTGCCTATTACCTTAAAATTTGTTTGAATTAAAGTTTCTTCCATTTTAGTTATTATATTTTCATATGTTAATTTTTTTCATGATATCAATATTTAATATAATTAATGAATCTATTTGATATGCGGAATTAACAAACCATGACCATATTTTCAAACATAAAGTTTAGACTTTCATTATCCCGATATTTACAAAATACATATGATCCAAATAAAATTACATGTTGCCAACATAAAAAGACATGTAAAACTTTTGAAAACCATAATTATACTCATCACCCATGACATGTGGACATGAACAAAATGCATGACATGTAAAACACCAACCCTCTTATGTGGATTTACTTTATTTGACTCTATATGGGCTTGCTTCTCTTCCTGTCAACTTCTCCCTATAGGCTCCAAACCTGCTTATGAAAAAACACCCACACGCTAAGCAACCTAATGCTTAGTGGTACGTATGTGCATAAATATTTATACATACACTTATGATATGTCATAAAAATTCCATATTCATATTATCCAATTTTGCATATAAATAATCATAAATAATAATCCATATATCATAGTCCTTTTTATAGCAATATAAAAAAAAAGGAAATCAATTTATCATATATCAATATAAAATATTGCATACCTGGTTTACTGGTTCAACACATATATATGTCATAATTTACAAAGGTAAATTCATATTCATACTTCATTTATGAATTCTATTTCCTTGTTTTCATTTACCTGATAACTGATTTGTTTTGTTTTATTTCTTTTTTTTTTTTTAAATATTTTATATTTTATAGCCCCAAAACTCTAAATTCGGACTATTTGGATGCGGGTTATGAAACATGAGCGCTCTCACCATATCTTAAGCTACCCTGCTCACTATCTGTATCTGTCTGTATAAGTGCTCAACCGAGCTTCTCAAGTCAAGAGCGCTATCACCCGAACTTAAGCCATATTGACTGAGTAAAATGAATAATTGCATACATTTAGGATCAAGGGCACTCTCACCCAAGGTTAAGCCTTCTAGTCCTAAATTAGAGAATTGGGTTTAATTGATGTTATCTTCTTATTGTTTACATAAATCATCAAAATTCACATATTCATAATAATTTTCGGTTTACATGCTCTATACATATAAAAATTTATCAATCTCATTTGAAATCTCAAATCACAACACATCATATTAATTTAGTCAATACACAATAAGAAATTTAAATATAATTATTATCATATTATTTAAAATTAAAACATATATATATATATATATATATATATATATATATATATATATATATATATATATATATATATATATATATATATATATATATATATATATGTCACCCATTATTTAAAATACCAAATTACTAAAATTTTATTTCTGAACAGATTGCTGCCCTGATTTTGGATTGTACCTTTCACCTATTTTTGATTTGAATTTGACCTTATGGTCTATGAATTTTTTAGATTAATGTCTTATCTTTCATATACAAAAAGAATCATATAAATCTAAATTTTCTAGCTAAAGTTATGTCCAAATAACCGTATAGTACTCAATAAAAATATGTTCAGTATTTTTCAGAATATTCTTAGGTCCGAGATTTTGTATTAAATTTTAGGTCCAATATAAATCATAACTAACATTTATACTCTTCATAAAGTTTTTGTATCGATGTTTCTACTTTAATTTTCAACTAGTTTCATCCCGATTTAAGTTTCATAACAAAATATATAACCAAAATACCATAAAATATTCAGAAAATAATTACCCAGAATTTTCTAGGTACTTTCAAATCCGAGATTTTATAGAAATTTTTAAACCAATTTAGAATCAAATATAACATTTACACTCTTTATAAAAGTTTTAGGTCTATGTGTCTAGTTTCATTTCCAACAGATTTCATCCCAATCTAAGTTCCAGAAAAAAATATATAATCAAAATACCATAAAATATTTAGAAAATAACTACCCATAATTTTCTAGGTACTTTTAAATCCGAGAATTTATAGAAATTTTTAGACCAACTTAGAATCAGATATAATATTTACACTATTCATAAAAGTTTAGGTCTATGTGTTTATTTTCATTTCCAACTAATTTCATCCCGATCCAAATTCCAGAACAAAAGATATGGTCAAATACATTAAGACTGTTCCAGAAGAATTTTAACAAAACCAACAAACATAACAAGTTATTTGTTCACTTATCTTTCAACATCAAACATCATTGTAATGCAAATAAAATGCACAAAGGAATAAATATGTTCATATGTACAAACTTTAACACAATGAAGTCTAAACCTTGACACAATGAAATCTTAACCTCTTCAAACTTTAAGCTATTATAGTTGTTTTAAGTTTTTGAAGAGAGGAAGAGGAACGTGAGGAAGAAGAAAATGGGTGAAAGAAGAGAAAATTTGTGTATGAAATAGTGAGAGGGAGGCTAGGGTTCTGAAATTTGGAAGAAGAAGAAGAAAATAACATTTTTATACTCATGGTAAATACCCTATTAGGTTCCCTCTTGTTTTTTCCAAATATCCACTTAAATCTTTGGTTTTTATCTTATTATTATTAATTTGCCCAACATTTCTATTTATTTTATTTAACACACATAACTTAATAAAAATTCACTTATAAATATTTTTATTATATTTTATTTCCAAATTTAGTCTCAAATAATTACGATCATTAAATATGTTAATTATCAAAGCCTAAATTGACGGGCGTTACAGTTTCTCTTTGTAATCTACTACTCAAGTGAGTTTGAATATATTGGGTTAATAGTAGAACACTTGTAAGTGTTATTTGTGTGAGCCTTTAAAACATAAGAAATTGATTTATTGTGTGAGTCATTAAAACACAGAGAATTTTCTGGGTTATGTGTGATCCATTAATAGAAACACCATAATTGAGAGTGAGCTTGTAAAACTTTATTGTAACACTTATTGTGTTAGTGAAACTCCCAATTGAGATTGGGGAGAGGAGTAGGGTTTGTTAACACCCGAACCTATATAAATTTCTTATGTGATATCTTTTTATTCATACTTTACTTAACTTTTCATTCCACACTTAAAAGTTAATAATTTTTAATATCCAATTCAACCCCCCTTATTGGTTCATTATATGGGCAACAAATTGCATTTGGCCTAGTGGTGTATTGTTGCATCACTATGCATTGTGGCCCAAGTTTGAGCTTCAATAGGCACAAATTGTGCCATTCTTTTCAAAAAAAAAAATCTCCTTCACCTGTTTATCAATCGGACCGGTCTAAGACCCATTTTCTATTAAATCGATCAAACTAGATAGGCTGATCTGAATTTGACAACACTGGTTCACTCATCCGAAAAAAGTTCATTTTTTACCACTCTCCTGCAGCGTCATATTGGTGGAAGGGAAATAAAATTAATAAATGAAGATAGCTAATTGTACAAAAAATGAAGTATACGGGGCAATTGAGGGAAAAAATCAGTATAAGGATCAAAGTAGAAAAACAAGGCAAATACATGAGGCAAGAGAGGCGTTACGCCTAGAATGAAATAAGGAGTGATATTTAGGCACATCCCACACAAAAAAATAAGCACATTCCAAACAAAAAATAAGCAAGAGCCCAACCCAAAGAAAACCCTTGATGGTCTCGAAGGGACCTAAGAAAGGAAATATGGGGGGGAGAGAGCCAGTGAGGCAGGCCCTCATCCAACCCAAAGAACAATTAATTATAACCAAACATGAAACAGTGGCTCATATTAAATAGTGGACCGACGACCTACCACATCTTAACATGTCACAATCATACAAATCAATTTTGTCAAAATCAATTTTTTCCTATACAAATTAGTTATTGAATTCATATACTCTTTTATAATAGATACATTAATTAAATTAATTCTAAGTGATTCAAAATTAATCTTTTTGTCTAAATTTATAAGCATTTTTTAGTTTCAGCTTCAAAAAATTACTTTATTTAAAAATTAAATAATAATTAAAACTATTAATTTTCATAATTTTTAACTTATTTTTTTGAAAGATTATCTAGAAATAAATAGCAGGTTGAATTTAGGAAAAACAAAAAAAAAAATTGTCATAGGAATAAAAGATAATATCTTTAGGTTCGCTCGAACAGGGACAGAAGAGAGAGTGATTTGGAGAGAGAAGCTCCGAAGATAAATAAACCTATAAACCCAACACCCATCTTCGGAGCTTCCATTTAACAAAGTCTCAATTAATTTTCCCTCCATCAATCCCCGCCTTTCTTTCTCTACCAATTCTCAAAGGTGCGTTTTTTCTTTGTTTTGTCAATATTTCATTTCCTTTTTTAGTTTCTTTCCCTATTTAGCTCTGTTCGATGAAATCATGATGTGTATTGTTTTTTTTTTGTTTTTTTTATGAACAAATTCATATTCCCATTTCAGGTTCCTGATGAAGAATATCGTTTTGTTCAAGGGAGTGATAAAAGAAACGGTGCTATTTGGTTTTAGGGGCTAAGATGCCATCTGGGTTCCTTGTCAAGCTGAATTTTGGATTTAGGACGGCGTTAATTGCCAGAAATTCATCTTCTTTCTTATCTAATCCCACTCAGTTTTCACTAAGGCGTTCTCTTTGTGGGTATTCTATGGCTGCCCCTGGTTCTAAACCTGTTTTTAGCGATGTTTATGTTGATGATATTATTACTACTTGTGGAAATGGAGTGGACTTTTCCAAACCTAGCGGTGTGTTTTTCTCGGATAGAAGTCGAGCTAGTTGCCTAAAAGCGAGCATGAGAACGAAAAATGGGGAGTTACCAAATAGTCGTTTGGTTTGTGGGTACTCTGCCTTTGATGCTATAAGGAAGAGCGGAAATTTGAATAATTTTGTTGTTGGGCCATTGTTGAAAAACTGCAACGCCTTGTTTTCTCTGCAATTTGCTACTAGGGCTGCTCGAGATGTGTCCTTTGACGGAAATTCTCGGGAGGAACAGTTTGCTAGTTCCACAATGGTATCTGGCCAGTACGTGCTTTTATCTTCTGTATGTTTCCATTATCTTCTTTTTGATAATTTACAATGTATTTTAAGTTTCACACTCTTCTGTCTTTATTATAAATATGGGTATTGAAGCAAGATAGTTTCAGCTTACTATGATAACTATGTTAATAGAATTAGTTTGTAGCTAAGAAACTTTAGGTACTTAGTTGCTTGGTGTTGAATGGAGAATTGCTATTGGTGACAGAACCTTGAAGCTGCTCTCAGGTTCATGTTACATGCCACATCCTGATAAGGAAAAAACAGGTGGGGAAGATGCACACTTTATATGTGCAGAGCAACAGGCCATTGGTGTGGCAGATGGTGTAGGTGGCTGGGCAGATGTAGGAATCAATGCTGGATATTATGCTCGTGAGCTTATGTCCAATTCAGTAAGCGCAATTCAAGAGGAGCCCAAGGGATCAATTGATCCAGCCAGGGTGCTGGAGAAGGCACATTCAAGCACAAAAGCTAAGGGTTCGTCAACCGCCTGCATCATTGCCCTAACAAATGTGGTCAGCTGTCTTTTCTGTGCTGAATTTTGACTACCTATTCTTTCATATGCTATCATCCAAAAAATATGATGGCTAGATGGACATGCATAATTTTCGTTTTTTAAGGAAAAAAAACTTGTGTTTCTTCTTAGATGGATAGACAGTTTTGGTGGAATTTCAGTGATTTTTTGTCAATTGGTTTTTTCCATTTGAAATGTGGATAGTTAGTCCACTTGAATTCTCTGATGACATCAATCATAAATATGATTCAGTATGGTTATTCTAATCTCAGAAGAATTTGTTATTCAGATTTGAACTGTAATCATTGTAATTTACAATGGAAACAAGTTGCTGAGTTCAATATATTTTTGGTGAAGGCAGGGTACTAATCTTGTTACATGAAATAACAAATAAAGTGTATATGCCCATGGTTATGGTTTTGGTGGGATTGGAATAAAGTGTATTTAGTAAATAGTTTATTGTTAGCCAGTAATCAAGGCTGTGAATTTATTTGATTTTGAGAGTTAGAGTGTGTGAGCAATGTCTCATCGTTAACCAATGCTATGAATTTCTTAAAATGTGTGTTTTTTGTGCTCCTATATTTATTTGCTTCATTAAGTATGACCTAACAGTATAACTTTACTGTTTGACATCATGCTGACTTATCTGTTCTTTTTTTTTCTTTTCTTCTTTTGGATCAGGGAATACATGCTATTAATCTAGGAGACAGTGGATTCATGGTGGTTCGAAATGGATCCACTGTGTTCCATTCCCCAGTGCAGCAGCATGGTTTCAATTTTACATACCAACTAGAGAGTGGTGGCGGGGGTGATTTACCCAGCTCTGGCCAGGTCAGTTTTTCACTTCAGCTGAATACATGTGTAAACTTCGTGAGTTATATCATCAAGCTGTTTCATAATCTGAAGCGAATCTTGTATTCCTTCTATCAATGTGGGTTGTCATTTAATCAATCTCAGATATTCTTTATTCTTATGACGCCATATGATAACTTTTAATAACTGATGAACTGAAAATTGAATTTCACCTAGAGCTATTAGAAAGCCAAATAAAGGGCAGCCATTTAAGGTCAGAGCAGAGGATTGTTTGGTTCTCTCTCTGGTTCGTTCATCTATAGCTGTCAGAAAGTCAAATAAGTTTGTTAAAGTTGAGTTTATGCTGCTTATGATTTTCTTCCTTTTCAAGTATAATTTTGAGGGTTTCAGGAATTTTTTTTGTGGTGCTGTACTAGCAGAATTGAACACTTTAAAATTTTGAAAAATGATCGCTGCTCTAATTAATCATCCTTTTGGAATCAATGGTCTCAGGTTTTCACATTTCCTGTTGCTCCTGGTGATGTAATCGTAGCTGGAACAGATGGATTATTTGACAACTTGTATAACAATGAGGTTGCTGCTGTTGTTGTTCAAGCAGTAAGAGCTGGCTTAGGGCCTGAATCAACGGCTCAGAAGATTACAGCTTTGGCGCGTCAACGAGCACTTGACAGGAACCGGCAGACACCATTTTCTGCTGCTGCTCAAGATGCTGGGTTCCGATACTATGGTGGCAAACTTGATGACATCACTGTTGTTGTGTCATACATAACAAGCTCTCTCAATGCGTGATCGTGTCTCCTGGTATGTGGCTGCACCAATTGTTTGTAACCTGATGCATTCTCTTGCTTGCTGGAAAAGCCTTATAGCTGTCTTTTTGCCAAGAAACCTAGTTGAGCAACCTATTCCTTAACATTTACATGCATCTTTGCTGACTTCTTCTTGATTAATGAAGCTGTGCATCTTTCATCGCCCTGTTTCTGATTGATGAAGCTGTCTCCCTCTTTGCTCTTTCATCTAACTACTGTCTGTTCAGTGTCTGTTCTGCTTGATGGATGACCTTGTGGATATAGTATACTAAACCTACTTTTATCCAGAATTGATCAGTTGCAATAATTGATAATATATGTTTACTTATGAATTAAATAATATAATTTTAAAATATTAAACAAAAATCTCAATTATTAGGTCTCATTTCAATGAAGATTCTATTCTTTTTCTCTCTTCTTACAATCCAAACCTTATTTTTAGGGTTTTTTTTTAAGTCAATCTTATTGTTAGGCTTTCGTCCAGTTCTTATATAGACAAAAATTAATTAGTGGAAGATTGAAGTTCGAATTGAAAAAAATTCGTAAAGAACACAGCTCAACAAATTAAGTTTTGATTTAAAAGGCATACCAATAAATTAAATTATTGGAACTTATTGTAAAAAATTATTATTTTTTATTTGAATGAGATTAACAAAAACCATTCATTATGAAATTTTTATGCTTATAATTCAAACTAAACCATTCAACCTGCGAATGAAACAAGATGACAAATTATCCTTTTGCTTGTGATATTAACTATACCCTTCAACCTGCATATGCAAAACGAACTCCCTGGAAGCAAGCTGTGAACATTTTGAAATTTAACTAGACGACATTCTAACAGGAATCAGATTCCTGCTGAGTTTGTTATTTGCTCAAAAACAAGAAGTCAGATTTGCACAATGTTGTGCTCTCTATTAAACCTGTTCAAGTTAGCCACATCTATCCATTGACAGCATATTTTCAATAGATTAAACATAAGCACAGGAAAGGGAAACAAAACTAGGATAGATTCCAAGGCTTATTTACAAGGCAAACTCAGAAAAGACGATCTTTCAGCTTATTACACGGTGCCGATGATCTTCTAGCAAAGATGGCAGAGCTTATTAAGGAATAAAAAGCTTGAGAACAAAACATGGCCCCTGAGCAGGCTTTATTGCTATATACAAAGATCCTTCGGTGCATCTAAGGGTACCCATTAAAACTTGTACACTTTTCTTGCAGCTTTCCTTTTCTCATCTTCTGGTTGTCCCTCAACACCTTCTGCTTCTTCTTCTTCTCGTTCCCTCTCTTTCCTTTCTTCTTCTTCTTTTTCTCTGTGTCTTCTTTGCCTTTCTTCTTCCTGTCTCCTGGCCTCTTCTTGCTCCCTTCTTGCTCGTTCTTCTCGTCTTCTACGTTCCTCTTGTCGCCTCTTTTCTGCTTCTTTTTGTTCTCTTTCCCTTCTTTCCCTCTCTCTCTCTGCTTCTTCCTCTTCCTCCTCCCTCTTTCTCTCTTCTTCTCTCTTTCTCTCTTCTTCTTCTTCTTTCCTTCTCTTTTCTTCCTCCTCCCTCTTTCTCTCTTCTTCTCTCTCTCTCTCTTCTTCTTCTTTCCTTCTCTTTTCTTCCTCCCTCTCTCTCTCTTCTTCTTCTTTCCTTTTCGTTTCTGCCTCCGCCCTCTTTCTCTCTTCTTCTTCTCTCTTTCTCTCTTCTTCCCTCTTTCTCTCCTCTTCTCTCTCCCTAGCTTCCTCTTCCTCTCTTTCTCTTTCCATTTTTATTTCTTCTTCCTCAGCACAAGAGGTGCAATCCAAAATGATTGCTTCCTCCTGAGGAGTCACGAAGGCATCAATTGAGGAGTTGCTGACATTGAAAGACAAGGCCAAGATATCTTTGTTCAAAGTTTGGAAGACTGATCTCTTCCCAGCTAGAAATTGAGGGTAATTTTTCCTTGTTGACGTGCTAAATCCCATGAAAACAAAGGTATCATTGTTGAATGACATTTGAGCCATAGGATAAAATCTAGGTACAGCAAAAACATCTCCTTCCTTCACTCTAAACCTCTTGTTTTCACATGCTGTTTCACTGACATTGCTGCCACAAACCACCCTCACCATCCCTTCCCCCTGTAACACTATTGCTATCTCAGTTGCCACTGGATTCCAATGTGGTCCCATCATTGATCCCTGCAAGTTAACAACCATTCAAGATATATCAGTAAGCTCTGTCTAATTAATTATACCTTAGTTTATGAGGAGCCTAATTAATTATACCTTAGTCAAGTTCACCATGAAAACACCCAAATTAGAACCTCTAAGAGATTTCAAGTCCCGTCTATCTACAGTTTTACTCCACCCATTACAGTTCTCAAAATCTGGGTCAGCTTCAAGAATGTTAAACGTCTTAGTTTTCTTGCTGCCACTATTGATTCCATAGAAAGCACCATCTTTGTTCCCAATAAGAGCTTTTAGTAATCTGGCTTCAATTTCCCTAAATATGGATTTCCTCGTTTCAGGCAATGCATGAACTATGGCTGGTGGCCTCATTGCACTTTCTATTTCTTCTATCACATCATCACCCACATTAAAAGCTGATTGCAGCAGTTTCCTATCAAACCCAAGAACCAGATCTCTTATGCTTGTGTATGCTCCAATGGATGACACCTGCGCATAGTCCATATATATAAATATACTTTATATATATATGAAGTAACTACTGACTGGATTTATGATTTAAAATGTCATACATAGATGTCTTCATCAGTGTTTGAATAGATTGAATAAATCCTCAGCTTCTGCCTTTCTGACTCTAAGTTACTTTGCACAAAGAAAACTGAGCCTGCATGCAGCCGATACACATCCCCTCTCTTTATATTCATTCTCCTCATTTCTTTACCATCTTCTGTCCAGCTCAGCTTTCCTCCCCCTACAATGTAATTAGAATTATATAAACAATCAGACTAATTGATTAGGTTTAAAGAAGAATAATTACGAGAAATTAAGAAATTAATTACCAGAATTAACATAAAACACCATGTCAGCATGAAGAAGAACAGGGAGAAACAAGGAGTTGGGCTCCAAAGTCATAAACTCAAGATGGTAGGACCCTGAAGTCCTTCCAGTTTTAACATCAACGGCTGAAATCTCTCCATATTCTGTTACTATTAAAGACTTCTTCTGTGACCTCTGCACCATAGATGGCCTCATCCCGCCTGCAGAAACATCCTCCCAGTCCCAGAGAGAATCCACAGGAAGGAAGACGGAAAGGGAAAGCAAAAACAAGAGGGGTAAGTGTGAAGATGGCATATTTAAAGCTTTTTCAAGCATTGAAGAGAGAATTCGAAGAGATTAATATACTAAATCTTTCAAGGCGTGTGGACTCACTGCCATTGGTGTTGGTGATATCTATATAAGGAAGGTGACGACTCTTACGTGTCCCCCATGTGTGGACACGTGCAAGTTCATTGCACACGTGGCGGATACTTCGATTCATTCTTCCGGCTAACTATCGAAGTAGTTATTAGAAACTTTTCATCTACCTCGGTATTTCTTGCTTATTTTTCGGCGGTGTTGTTAAAATCAGCTTCGACCGGTCCGATCATTTTAAAATCTAATTACTAATTTGGTCTGATCAAATGTATAGATATATTGTACACAAAAAACTATTTTTGAAAAAATAGGTAAATAGTTATTTTTTAAAAAGAATTTTGAGAAAATCAGTTTATAAAAAATAAAAAAATCAATTATAAAATATATTTAAAAAAATAGTTTATAAAAAATTATAAAAAATTAATTAATTAAATAAAATATTTTTATTTTGAAATCAAACAGAAATCCCTAAATGATTTGATAGAAAATTACGCTCAAAAGGGGAAAAAAGTTTGGACCAAATCAGAAATTTCGGCTGAATGAAATAACTCGAAGGAATCCAAAAAAAACTGAATTTTTGCGAAAACAACGTCGTTTTGATCCAGGTGCTTGATCATGGATTTGCAATTTGAGTATCTCATTCCACCAATAGGCTTTTGTCATTATTTGATATTTGAACATAAATTGGACTGGGCTTGCCCTTAATACAAATTTGGGAGATGAGTTTAATTTGTTTTCACCCAAAATCAAAAGGCTAAGGTGTTTTTATTTTATTTTATGCAAAATTACGTGTCAGTTTATATATTATTAGGTTGAGATTAATTCTATTAGTATAGGACTCCAAAGCAAAATATCTTGATTTCTTATTTTGAACGAAGTTAAACTCATATTTCTCGAATTTGTGTAAAGGTTAGACCCCGAGCCGTCTTAAGTTCGGCAGCCCAAAGAGGTTTTCAGTTTTTCATTATTATTTTTTACAGAACTACAGCCCGATAATTTTAATAATAAACCAAAAAGGAGAAGAAAAAAAACAATTTGCCTTTAATCTTTATTGACCAAAGGTCAAAGGATTTTTTTTCTTGTCTAATTTATGGAAAAAAAATTCATAAATTACTCTAATTACAAAAACAATAGTTGTTTCGTTTCCAAGGTTAAATTATATAGTGGTAATAGATCAGGCTTGACTTGCTCATAAATTTTCTTTTAGAGAAAAATTCTTACATTTGTTATATGATTTACAGATTAATATTACTCGCTTCTCTTTAAATTAATCACTTTAAAAATCACCACGCTGTCTCTGAACTTTAATTTCTAATAAAAAAAAATATTGAATTTCAATTTAATTTCACTCATATCCTTTCATTTATTTAATGTCAAACTACCATTAATATGATCACGTGTTATTATCATTGTCGAATCACAAATCAAGTCAAAATAACTTATCATACGTATAAATAAGATTTATATATATAATACTTTATCATATATCGAAATTTTCTTTCCTTTTTCCTCTAATATATTATTAAATCCATTCGTCTCCATATGTTAATTTATTTTTAATAAGGTACTAGAATTAAGAAAATTATTAATAATTTGAGTAATTGACTATAATATCCTTTATTTTACAATTTCCCACACAACATAAAATCTATTACCTACCATTATTAATGAAATATTTATAAAAGTAAAGGGTAAAGTTAAAAAAAATTAAAAAGTTATATTATTTTTATAAAAATGGACAGTTATTTTGACATAAAATATTTCTTCAAAAGGGAGAAAATTTTTTAGACGGAGGGAATAATTATCTTTTCTCTCTCAAATCTTTGGGGGTAATTGAAATAAAATCTATTTACCACCAACAACAAGCTCAAATCAATAAAGTAGAAGTGAAAAATGAAAAATAAAACTAAATACTGTTTAAATTGTCGGAGCAGCATTTCCATTCCATGTATTGTGTATAGTTTTGGGACTTTTGGGTTCATTGAATCATTGTCATGGAAAAACAGAAAAGAAGCTCAAAGAAGAGAAGCTTTTTGGATTTTGTGGCCTCTTTCTAATTTCGTCCTAGAATTGAACTGCAAAAAAGCGAAAGAAGAAGACATTAACAAGTTGATTTAATTCTCCGCTTAGAGATTTCTAAATTTTCTCATCAATTTTTCTAGTTTGCAAAAAACTCTATGGCTGAATGTGACCCATCCAAATTCTTTACCAATTAGTGGGGCAATCTGAGTTGGTCCTATCATATCATGGGAAATTATTATCAAGTGGGAAAACAAAATTATACCAAACAACTTCCTTCAAACACCACATAAACTATGATGATTGTAACAGTAGCTATAGCCTCTCCTTAATGGTCCTAACTATATTGTAATAAAGAAAGAGAGAAACCCATATATATATATATATATATATATATATATATATAATTGTGTGAGGAATCCACAAGCAAGTATATATATGAATTATTGTGGTCATGAAGAGACCTATAATTGAATCAAATGGTATTTTTGGTTAAAGCAAATCTAACAACATATCCTGAAGGATCCCTCCACCCATATCCACCCACCCATATTGTAAAAGGATCACTTGTAAAATAGAGAGGATAGAGAAGATCCTCCACCATTATCCCCACCAAAATGACCCTTCATTCCTACCTTTAATTAGCTTAGCTACCTTTCTTTTCCTTTTTCCTTTTATTTTTTGAGTGAGTAAAATTGAGACCTATCTTTAATTGTTTCTTTTTTATTTAAATTTAAAAAAAAAAAGGAAACATGAAATGATATAACTAACTTGGAATCTCAAACCCTAGCTTTTGTGTTCTATAAGCTCCCTTCATATCTCTCTTTTCCACTGCATGTGTTCCGTGTACATAAAATCCTTAACACCTAAGTATTTGACTTAAAAATGTTCTTATGCTCACAACCCTCTTATTTATTATATTCAATCAATGTTAATCACGAGTTGCAGGTATATATATATATATATATATATATAAGTTGAACCAATAATATAATTATCATATTAAAAAATGTAATTTTCACAATATCTGTTTTGTATATAATTGCGAAATATATATATATAATATAATTATCATATTAAAAAATGTAATTTTCACAATATCTGTTTCGTATGTAATTGCAAAATTCAAATAAATTTCCTTACACAACAATATCATAAATATATACATGATCTGACCTAACAAGTAATTTCCTAGAAAAATAAATGCAGGTGGGGATCAATCCGAAATAATAAATCAAGCATATATATGCTTCCAAAATTAATATATTTAAAAACACTACGTACAACCAAAGTCTGCTATACGACTAATCCACTTCCTTATCCCTTCTATTTTTTTTAGTTAATGGATATATATAATAATAAGAGTACAATAAAAATTATCTCCACTACGTTTGTTTATTTGGTAGATATTAAATTTTTCTTATTTAAATTATGATTATATATCCATTTATGACTTTAATTAATAATAAATTATCATGTGCTGTAATTTTTATATTGGGTATAAATATGTGCGTACGTAAACAGTTCATTATATTTAGTACGACTTCATTTTTGAAGAAAATATAAATGATATTATTTTACATTTGATAGAATTGTAAATATATCATACACTGTCTTGTGAAATTCTGCATTCTTTTTTTATAAACACAAAACTAATTATAAAAATTATTTTTTAAAAAATATATATTAATAAATTATTGATTTAATTCACATATATGGATGGAGATGTATAAATCCATTTAATCTCTTTCATGGGCCTACATAAATATATCATTTCCACTCAAAATTTTTGGAGTGACAATTGGCAAAACACACAAAGCTAGCAGAGAGAGAGAGAGAGGGGAAGAGGGAGAGGAGCATTGGATCCCTTAATAATTTATGATTAAGGGAAAATAAAAAAAGGGTAATAAGCTTGATTACGACATAAGTGCTACATCACACAAAGTGACAAAGATGTTAGCTTATATAAAATAGGAATTAACACTTTTGTGAAAGGACTTGACACAGCCTCTTTTTCTAGTTGTGCAAAAAAAAAAAATTTTCTTTCTTTAAAAAGACCAATAACCCTATTCCACGAAAGCTGGTTATGTTTAGAATTAGATATCGTGCTCCCTTCTGGTACGTACAACTAATGGACCGGCGGATTTTTATCAAATTTTATTAATTGGAACATTTTCATTATGTTATCTCGAAATTCGAATTTAAAATCTATTATTCCATCAATTTATAATTATTTAAAAATACTAACTCGCATCAGATTGATATATTCATATGATATAAAAATAATGTTATTGAATTTTATAAAAAACACAATTAGCCTGAAAATTTATGTTTTGTGAATAATGATTTATAATCTATTATAAATTAATTCAGTTACATCATTTCAATGATAAGAATTTTTTTTTAATGTAATAATATATTATGGATCGCCCATAAATGAATATAAAAAAAATCGTTTTATTTTATATTTAAAATGAAAAATCATTATCGCTCGCGCAAAGAACATATTCTCTCTTTTCAATTTATCTTTCTTCGCCGCCAAAAAAACAAAAAAAAGAAGCTAAGCCTAAGTGCGCGTGGTTCTACGCGCTAAATATGTAGCCAAATTAGACATGCATGCATGCATGCATATCAGACAGAGAAAGCCGGCAAAGTGGGGCCCATGAAGGTCAGCAAATGGCCAATCGGGTCAGACTACAGTGTCAATTTGTGGGACCCACTTTTTTTTTGCGTGGGCCCGGCATCGTCACTTCTCTTTCCCTCTCGTCAAACAAAAGAAGGAATTCCACAAACTTTTAAATGGGGGAGCTTCTTTCTTCCTCTCTCTTCTCTTCTCTTTTCTTTTCTTTTCTTTTCCTTTTTTTTTTTCCTTTTGTTTTTCCTTTTTAATTAATATTCATGGTAGCGTTAAATGTGAAGGTTTATTATATTCTTGAGTTGTCCGTTTATGTTTGTGCCTCCATTAATTGCTAAACTTTGATCCAAATCTTTCTTATCTTTTCTAGCTAAAGGATTTAGTTTAATTAATTTTCTAGCTAGGGTTTAATTTTTGTAGGCTTAATTTTGAATTATGCATGGGAAAAAAAACAAAAGGTTTGTATTAATGAATATTTAAATTTTGGTATATAATTACTAAGTATATATTGTTGCGAGAATTATATTGAATTTATACTTAAAACAAATAACTAGATTTAAAATTATTATAACTCTATGAAATTGTCATTTTATTCGAGAAAATAATCATATGTTCTAACATTTATTCATCTCAAAACTCTTCAATGAGATGAGATGTTGTCAAGATATGGCATTTCTCTTCATCCAACATATATATATATATATATAATTATTTTCTCAAATGCAAAATTGTAAAGATAGAATCTGAAATAGATGCAGGTGATTAGCTTCGAATATATATGGTATTATAGTATATAGGGTTGCAAATAAACCAATTTTTTTTTTGCGAATTATTTGGATTTCAATTTGAAAAAAATTTATTCGAAATCGTTTATTACTGTTAATGGGTCTGAAAATATTTTTTGAACTTGACTTTGAGTTTAATACAGTTTAATTTATCAGTTTGCGAATATATTTATTTACAAGTTTGCGAATATATTTAATTACAAACTTGCCAACGTATTTATTTAAAAGTTATCAAACATATTTTTTTAAAACTCGTTTATATTATATTTTGTTATTAAACTCAAAATCGAGTTTTTCTCATTATTAATTAATGAGCCAAATTCAAAATTTTATTTTTATTAGTTAATGAATCGAAATCGAACTAAATTCGTTAAATATCATAAATGATTTTTTTACAAATCGAACTTGTGTTACTAGTGAACTTAATAATTTTAAAATTAATAGAGCTCAAACTTAAGTATAAAAATTCGAATTAAGCTCAAATTGAAGAAAAATGAATATTAGTGAACTCGAGCTCGGTTCGGCTTGTTTACGACTCTAAGATATATGAGAAAACATATATATGATCAAATGTTTTATAGATTTTTTAATGATATTGGTTTGCGAATATTTGTGAATTTCCAAATTTAAATTTTCAATTATATTTTTTATAAAAAAATTCTACTTTATAATTAAATAATATTATAAATTATATTTTTCTCGATACAAACCTATTCATTACCTACCCACTTCAAGCACAAAATTCGAGTTTTCGAATACATTAATATCGTTACAACAGAATATAATTTATTTATTTATTCATTAAATGTTATCTTTGTTGGCTCCAGAAGATATGGAAGTGGACAGGTTCCGATGAAACATGATATTCCAGTCAATTATTTGGACGGTTAAAAAGGTATAGTGTAATTGTCAATAATTGATCCATGTTCAAAGTTAAATTTTAAGTGTAATTAATTAAGTCTTAAACTACTTTTATAGTTTATAATTGGTAATCTTTCTTCTCTAATCTGAAAATGCCGATGAGAAGAGGATGCTGTTTTTTTGTTGGCTTTGTGTTCTGGACTTTTGTGGGGTCCAATTATTTTTTCTGTGGGGACTTCCAAAGTATGTAACTTTAACGCCTACAATTGACTTGTCTGTCGTTTAGTGGTTGATATATACCTAGTTGATTTGTTTCACATTTTCTCCTTTTCTTTTGTCTCATATATATCTTTTTTCCCCCTTTCCCTCTTGGAGCTAATTTGTTCTCTAATTGATTCTCATTAAAGTTTTATGTATTCATTTACAAGCTAATAATATATTATCATACAAAAATTTTAATTATTTTTTAATATATAAAAATTATTTTATTTAACATATCAACAAATTATTAACTCAATTATAAATGAATATATAAATTAGATTTAAATTTTTAATATTTTTATTTGTAACCACCATTGAAATTTTCTATTAACTATTCTAGCAATATGATATAAATTATAAATTACACTTTCTTCATTTGAAAAGTAAATGCTTTTGGTTTCATGGCTATATGATTTTATTTGATTGAAGAGATAGTTTAATTAATAATAAAAATTTGATTAGTTATTCTTTAGGAATTTAAGGGATAAAATATATTATAATTGTAGTGTAACTAATTTCAAATTGACTTAAGTCATTTTAAAGTAATAGTGAATCCATAATTATCAAGTTCAACTGTCTATATTCATCTAATTCTAATATGATATCAAAACTATAAGAGAATTAAGCGTCACATGACTATAAAATCTTGAGTAAAATTTGAGATACAATAAGTGAAAAAACTCAAACTAAAGATTGAGTGAGCTAAAAATGGTAGATTGAGTAAGTGACAACTGAGACATGATCAGTTGCACTTAAAGGAGAATGTTGAAAAAAATTCTTATATTGAAAATTTAAGTAATAGAAAAATGATTTATAATTATGATATAACTAATTTCAAATTGATTTAAATCGTTTTGAAGCTACAGTGAATCCATATATAATTATTAAATTCAACTGTCCAGACTCATCAATTGTAATTGATTTTTCTTTTTTTCCTTTCATAGTTAATCTTCACGCCCCTTAAAGATTCTATTATTGTTGTAGTGCTTTCTTACATACTAGAAAACGTTTAAGTTCAATAAATTGAATATTTATATATATACACACACATTTTACCTTTAAGAAATCGAATTTTAATTGTTTCTTTAACATATTTCAAATGTTCATGAGATGAATTTTTCTGTTTTGCTTTTTTCTAAATCTGTAAATCTCTAACTAAAATTAAAAATCGTGATTACATAATCACAAAAAAAAAATGAAAGTTATATAATAAGTTCAGAAGCTAAATTGGAATTGGAGGCAAAAGGACAAATGAGAGATGCATGAACTCTGTTGGCAAGTGAGTGGCAACTTCGACATATATGCTGACTCTTACATGAGTTCCTTCTGTCCAAAAATAATGTAACTATATATACAACTACAAATTATTTTGATTTATCTAGAACTAAATTTGGTATCTAGTAACAATTTAGGCCAGCTCAATTAGTAAACCAAACATAAAATAGTTATGACAAAAATAAAAGATCGTGGATTTAATAACTTGGCTATACAAAATGTATAAAAATAATTGGCCTTTAATATTCGAAGAACTTATGAATCTAACTTTATTAATTCATAACCTCAATAATATTAAATTTTTTTCTTAGCTACGAAGGTGGGAAAAGCTCCAACATCTACACTGAGCAACATCATCTAACTGAATCTCCAATATTTACTCTACATATGAATATGAATTTTCATATCCTTGACTAATTTAAACATCTGAGTGAATATGGGCGACTGCTTATTCATGTTGTGGTCTCAGGTTTCTTGATAGTGATTTCATCATTCATTAACATTTAACAAAAATCCTAATTATAGAATGGAGCTAGCTAGAGTGGGTGTTACACTTGCATGCAATTACCATATCTACTTAGTAGTGCTGGCTGACACTATAGATCACTATATAAGCTGAGGTAATGAGAATCCCAAAAAGAAAGCCAAAGCAATAGCTTGAGCTTGAAGCTTCGAAGAGATAATTAAAAGATTGCCCTCACTCGTGTCCATCATGTCCGTATAATAATAATAATAATAATAATAATAATAATATTCATCTTAATTCCATAAAATCAAACATAAAAAGCCCCCAATCATAACCCTAAAAAGCCCCCTCTCCTTCTCTTCTCCACCTCCATTAAATTTTTTCTCCCCTCAAAAACCAAAGCTATGAAAGTTCCTGTTCAAACACCAAACTCGAAACACAACAATACCGGAAGCAGAAACGTAACTACTCCGGCTTTGTGCTACGAACCCACATCGGTTCTTGACCTCCAGCGGAGCCCCAGCCCTGTGTGTGGGAAACCGGTGTCTGTATCTGAGCCTAATTGTCTTGACTGGGAGGAGCATGTTCTTCAGACTTTTGATTGGGATTCTGTCATGAAAGAACTTGACTTCAATGACGATTCTTCTTCTACTCTCAAGAATGAATCAATAATCCATACCCAGAATAATCTCCCGGAGTTTACCACGGCTGCACATACCGATCCTGCTCAGTTTCTTCATTCTGATTTTAACGATATATGCTTTAATTTTCCATCTCAGAATTTGATCTCCCTTGATTTATGTCATAATAATAATAATAATAATAATAATCTTGGATTTGATCTTATTCAAGAACTTATACGAGCAGCCGACTGTATCGACGCCAACGAAATTCAAGTTGCTCATGTCATATTAGACAGGTTGAACCACCGGTTACAGTCACCAATCGGAAAGCCACTCCAAAGGGCCGCCTTCTTCTTCAAAGAAGCTCTACAGTCACTTCTCACCGGCTCACCTCGGCCGCCGACTCTGCTTGCTTCGTGGTCCGATGTTGTCCACACCATAAAGGCTTACAAGGCCTTCTCTGGTATCTCTCCGATCCCCATGTTCAATCATTTCACCGTCAATCAAGCTCTCATCGAAACTCTCGACGATTCTCCTCCCTTCATTCATGTCATCGATTTTGACATCGGCCTTGGCTGCCACTATGCTTCTTTCATGAGAGACCTCGTCGAGAAATCGGATTACAGTAAGCTCACCTCTCCGGTTCTCCGAATCACAGCCGTTGTAACCGAATACTACGCCATCGAAACTCAGCTGATTAAACAGTGTCTCTCTCAGTACGCAGTTGAACTCAAGATCAGATTCCAGATTGAGTTCGTCCTCTTCCGAACTTTCGAAATGGTTTCTTTCAAATCAATCAAGTTCTTCGACGGAGAGAAAACCGCCATTCTCTTATCTCCATCATTTTTTCGCCGTCTTGGTTCTAGTGGCAGCATCAACGCATTTGTTACAGATCTCCGGCGACTCTCTCCTGCCGTGGTGGTGGTTGTAGATAGTGATGGGTGGGAGGAATCCGGGGCCGCTTCGTTTAGGAGGAATTTTGTTAATGGTCTTGAGTTTTACTCCATGATATTCGAGTCCCTTGACGCGGCGGCCGCTGGCGGAGATTGGGGGAGGAAAATCGAGATGTTTTTATTAAAACCGAGGATTTTTTCAGCCGTGGAGGGGTGTGGAAGGCGGGTGTCTCTGCCGTGGAGGGAGGCTCTTTGTGGAGCCGGAATAAGGCCGATACAATTTAGTCAGTTCGCGGATTTTCAAGCAGAGTGTTTGCTGGGGAAGGTGCAAGTCAAAGGGTTCTACGTGGCAAAACGACAAGCTGAGTTGGTGCTTTGCTGGCATGAGCGGCCCCTCATTGCCACGTCAGTGTGGAAATGTTAGAAATTAATTACAAAAAAAGATTTAAGTCTCATGGTAATAATTATTAGATTTAGGAAAAAAACAAAAATTGTGGGGGTTAGGATGTAATAATTTTTTTTTTTTTGGGTTAGAAAGGATGTAATAATTTATTGTGTCATCCTAAAACCAATTTGTTTTTGCTTTTGGTAGTTTTCTGTTGGTATCATTAATTGTAGAAAGTAAAGCTGTAATTGGATGTCTTTTTTTTTTTTTGGTGGAATGTAATTGGATGTCTTTAATTCCTCCCTCAGCCTCTCTTTCTGTAATTTAAATACATGCAACTTTTGCCTTTTTTTTTAAAAAAAAAAAAAGAATTTGCTACGCATGAATTGAGAAAAAATAGTATTATAATGAAAATTATGGCATTATAAAGTTATAATTAATTAAAAAATTTATGGAAAACAAGAGCTACGTAACATTAACAATCCAATTTTAATTTTGGTAAAATCTGTATTCTGGTTGAGAATGAGGATGTTGTTTGGGTGGAAAATTTTCAGCTTTATATTGCTCATTTGATCTCTCATTATGTTTCTTCCTTAGACTATTGTCTCCTTGTATATATATTTGATCTTTTTATCCAAAAATTAATAAAATGATAAATCACACGTTGAAACCTTACAGTAAGCAGACATGAAAAATAATTAATTAAGGTTCAAAATCCCACTGTCTCACTTCAAAGACAATTCTAGTCTTTTCTGGTGGAAATGGCCTTATCTGTGATTGCAATGGAAAGTGGGAAGCTGGTTTTATGGTGAATATAGGTTATTGCAAAGCCCCATAAACCGAATTATGAGCTGTTCTCAAATGTATTTCGCTTGCCATTGACAGAGGTTTCTCAAATGTTATCTTGAAAGTAGACTCTCAACTACTTGTGAATTGGCTAATTAGGAATGAGAGCTCTTGTACAAGGAGGTATTCAAATTTAATCCATTCTTGTTGCAATATGCTTGCTGCTTTAAAGGAGTTTCGGATTGTTCATGTAATAGAGAAGGCAATCGTGTTGTTGACTGACTTTCTAATGAAGCCCTCAATTATGGCAGAGGTTTGATTGACTTGAAGCAGACTCCTATTATTAGAGTCTCTTGCAAAAGTCATGTGGTTGCTTAGTCAGACTTTGTTTTTTGGGCTTTTGATCCTAACTTGTAATTAAGAAAAGAAAAAAAAAACGACTCATGTATTCGTGAAGTCATTGCAATTTGATTATGAAAAAAAGACGCCCTATACCTTCTTTTTTTAAAAAAAAAAAAAATTCATATAGAGCTTCATTTTTTCTTTTGGACACAGAGTCCTTTTCCGCCTTTGATTTTTTCCACTTTTCCACTTTTTTGGACTGTTTTATTTTAATATTAATAAATTTATTTTTTTTAGTTTAATGCCAATGAAATATCATTGTCAAGTATTAAACTGTTTAAAATTTTTTTACCAGAATTTTGAAATTGAATATGTATATGTAATTGATTTTTTTCAATATATAATTATATATTCTTATCAGAATTACCTAATGTTTTCTTACAAATATTAGAATTAATACTTTTTTTTTCAATTATATGCATAATTTTGATTAGTTTCAATTTTAACAAATATTATTAGTATATTTCACATATAATAAATATATATCTTATATATACTATATGTATAATTTAAGGGTATGCATATAGTATATGTAAATAATATATATATTTTACATATATTTCACATATACTTTAATCTTTTATCCTAATTGCATATATTTAATAAAGATATACATCATATATACCTCACATATATTAAACATATACTTATCATATACTTTTAACTGATCATTTAATAATTCTGAGTTAAATATATGAATAATTTTGGATAAAACACATATATAAATTATATACTATAAATATAAATCAAATATAAGTTTTTACTGTGCAACTTTTAAATTTTTTAAAAATACAAATAATTATTTTTTTATTTTGAGAAAGGATTTTTTTTTGTTGCTAGTTATTTTCAATAATCCAAATGTGTCATTTTGTACTCACTGTAATCAATTGGTTTAGTTTATGCACAAATTATGTAATGAATATAGTTTTTAAGAATTAATTATAATTTAGTTATTTTTATTTTATATAGTATTTATTTTGATAGATAAAAAAGAGTTTATGTATAATATAAATTTTAAACATGTTTTATAGATACTAAATATATGTCTTACCTACACTAAACATATACTTCACTTATATTTTATATATACTCTTATTAAATATTTTAGATTTATTAAAAATTAAGTTACTCATATATATAAAACATATATTGTATATATAAGTATCATATATTTAATATATATATGATTCATTATCAAGTATAAAAATGTAGGCAAGTTAAATTAAGAAAATAATATCATGCTTGATTGAGCGATAAATGATTATTATAGGGGTACATGACTAGTTACACACCCTACTATTTTCTTTATTAGTCAATATATGCGAGAGGTATAAGAAACAATTACGATAAGAGTATATGTGAAGTATATATTAAGTATATGTGTATATATAGTAACATATAACTCACCAGTTGGCCCACATATGTTAAATTTTGTTTATGTTAAATTAATACCACATATGGGCAACACAGCTAATAGAGCCCCACTCACCAGTTGGCCCACTTCACCCGTTTCGGACTACTCCATAATAGTTGGGCCGTTTCACATTATTCGAAAAAATAATTGAAATTTCTATATTATTAATTATATGAAATTAGTAATAATTTAGGAGGAAATCAAATTTGGAACTTGTAAAATTACAAATTTAATTGCATTAATTTTTTTTTATTTCATGGATAAATTTAAGAAAAAATATTATATTTAATATAAATAAATAATTATAAATTAGATAATATTTATTTATATTTAATTCATAATTTATTTGCGAATCAAGTCAATATCAAAATATTCAAATAACAAATTATCTTTATAATTTTCACGTAATATTATATTATTAATTCAATATACCAAGAAAATCATATAACATTTTTGGTGAAGAAATTTTCCTTGGGTTACGCGCGCAAAAAAGAAAAACTAGTAATAAATCTCACCGAAAAAGAAATTTGCTCGAAATTTCGTCTGCAAGAGACATCATTTATGATTTTACTAATTCGAACACAGTAATACTCTCTCTCTATCTCTCTCGCTGCTTTTATGGAATGGCTTTTCTGGGATCCAACATAACAGGCGAGGTTAGCCCTGCTTCTTCATTTTGCTCCATGTTCTAAATCATTTTTCGCATGTCAATCATTGTTCTAATTGCTTGTCTAATTTTGAGGTTTTCCCATCTCAAATTTTCTGTGATATTGTGTGTATTAGAGAGAGATGAGGATGGACCTCGTAATATTATTAGTGTTCCGTGATTTTTATTTCTATGGAATCGAACTCGCATGCTCTGATTTTCCTCGGAATTTTAGAACTATTGAAAAATATAGCGGCGTCATCAATGTCACTATTAGATGATTTTATGAATTATGATGTTGTTTGATAAGGATTCGTAGATTTATTATGTGGCTTATTTATAATTATGTGTCTTGACTGCTTTGCGAGTGTGGAGATGGATATGATATCAATTGGATTCTGTTTTGTTTATTACACAAAACAAATATTAATTCAAAAGATATATTGGTCGAAAGTCTCTCTAAATGTGATCTAATGAAATTTTTTGACTTTTGATGTAAGAATGGTAAAGAATTTAATTGGGAACATAAATGAATTTCATATGCTATAAATGCTGAAAGAGCTGGAGATATATAGTAGTGCTGGAATTGAGATACTTACTGGTGCTTATAAAATGAGAGGATTCTGGGTAGCTTGGTCCCTATCATGGCTTCTCCTCTACTTTGACGATGGTGCAATCTTTTTTTCATGAAAATTTCTCAATTTCCTGAACCTTTATAATGACATTGTGTGTAGTTGAATCCAAAGTTATAATAGAACCCATTCTGCTCTTTTTCTTTGTTTCCTCATTGTATATAATTTGATTATTTTTTAAGGAAGTCCGAACAGCTGATTCGACTTTTCCAATTCCATAGTATATGTTTAACAAGGACATAAATTCAATTTGATTTCTTGGTACCATGCGGAATGTATTAGATGGAGCTTTTCTTTTCTCTTTTCAGTACATAAGTCTCTGAGTGGCTTGAAGATAAATTCGCTTGTCATTTTTGCTTAGTAGCCAGGTAAAGGAAAGAAGTCAAAAAGAAAATTCTCGAATTATTTACTTGTTGACTAGATAGTGCTATAGATTATAAGTTTTCCTTTATTTCAATTTGTTTCTTGTGTGTAGAACTGGAGTATCTAGGTCTTGCGTTTTTGTTCGCTTCGACCATTACATCCTCAAAGTTCCCATTGCATACTTTTTTTTTTTTTACAAATTGTTACATTGCAAACCTATTCTATGCAATGCAGGTTGGGTTGCGGCTACTTCTTTGTCCTCTTGGTTCTAACATTGTACTTCGAACTGCATGGTAAGCTTTGATTAGTATTCTTGGTTGACTTTAGTCTTTTTCTCATATTGCTTGCTGGATATGTCTTCTATTCTCAAAATTCTTCTCTTTTGTTAATGCTTCTTTTCAAGTTTGTTTGTGGGCCCAGAGATTAATTTTTGAGAGTCATTCTTTGTCATTTAGTTCTGCATCTTATCATTTGATGGAAATTTGGATGACACGCACTTGTTTTGGTGCTCATAAGGTATTTGATATTCTATGTTTGACAATAAATTTATCTTTTCACATATGCAGCTGTTCTGTGGGGGTGGTATTGCCTGTATACTCCACATTTAAGGCAATTGAGGGAAAAAATCAAAATGACCAACAAAAGTGGCTAGTATATTGGGCAGGTAGAATTATTATTATTATTTTAAGGGGTATCTGAGGATAATGGCCATGCTTGTCTCTTGGTATTATTGATATTTCCTGACTTTATTCCTATTATTGCAGCATATGGTTCTTTCAGCCTAGTGGAAGTGTTTGCAGACAAATTGCTTGCTTGGTACTGTTTCTAATTTTCCAGCCCTCAATGTTAATATCTATTAATGCATATGGTTCCTTTATTCTGAATAGGCTTTAAGATGATTTCAACTACTCATGCATGTGTGTTGTAGATTGTTTGTGCTTATCATTCCTTGATCATTTGTTTCACTTTGTGCAGGGCTCCGATGTATTATCATGTGAAGTTTGCATTTCTAGTCTGGCTTCAACTTCCATCTGTCAATGTAACTTTCACTACCACCTATATGCTATGTTATCTGAACTGTGTAGCATTTTGTGGTTGGATGCTTTAGTTTTGTATCTCTTTCTACCAGTTTTTGCCTTTTTCTGTTTTCATTATCTTTATGTTTTTTAGCTTTTCTGCTTGATTCGAAATTTAAGAGTTTCTTGTTGAGCATCTAGGTTCTTTTAGGTAAATTTAGATAGCGTCCTTACTGAAAAATACCACGTTTTTCCGGGAACTTTCTTCTAGTTAACATTCCAATGGATTCATAATCTGTGGTGGATATAGTCTAGAATGCTAGAGATCATAGAGTTCTTTTCTGCCCAAGTTTATAAAGGTAATGACAGCTCTCTGTCAATTTGCACTTGGAGCTCCTCCTTTTTATAAATTTCATCTTTGTATCATTGTGTCAGTGATTTATAGAATGCCAGCACATTCCCTTTCACATGGATCTCTGACTTTACTTTTCCTATTTGCTTGAATAAGTTTCTAAGAAAGCAAAAAACAGAGGGAAATTTTTTAGACGGGCAAATTTGGCTGGCAGATTTTAAATGAAAGCATAACTGCCTTAGCCATCTATTTAGTAATTAAAAAGGTATTTTTTAGTGACCAGGTTCCATATGTCTTTGAAAATTAAAAGAAAAGTTCTTTTTCCTTTCTCCCCTCAGCGGGGGCTCTCGATTTGAAATTTAACTTCTTCAATGGGATTAAAGGTTGGTTACCCATATTTTACACCTCTTCTCAATGGAATATGTTTGATTAAGTTTTGGGATAAACTCATGATGAAATAATCTTTACCTCCTAATATGCATCAGGGAGCGCAACAATTATACAGGAATCACCTGCGCCCATTTTTCTTGAGGCATCAAGCTAGAGTTGATCTGCTTATAGGCTTTGCATATGGTGAAATAGTATGTTTTCTGTATTTTATAATTTTATGGTAGTTATATTGTTACGCATATAGTTGTTCAATGCAGGGCAGTGGAATCTGAATATCTCAATAAATTGTGGATTAGAATCATAATTTTCTTACTTCTTAAGTCTTGAAGTTGGTTTGGGAAATTATGTGAGCAAATTGTTTTCTATTTTTCCTTTCTGCAGATGAAAAATATAGATTTATGGAGGCCTCATTTATTTAATTTTGCAGGCCAGAATTGTCAGCACACACCGAGCAGAAATTGAATATGCTAAGACTCTACTCTTGAAGATTATGGGGCCAGGTATAAGTATGATGCGACGCTAGTTTCTTACTCCTACCAATTCTTATACTGGCCAATGCTAAAACTTGGCCTTGTTCTTGGAGCAGCTGATCGTACGAGAAAGGGAGAATCTGATCACTCTGCAATCAAAAACGAAACAAGGATAATGACACATATCGAATCTAATCAACAGGGAGATCTCTCTGCTATTGAACATGAGACAAGGAGAATATCAGATACCGAATCGGAAAATGATGGTTGATTCCATTTCACGATTTCAAATCCTTGTATTTGATCATATGAAGCTAGTTTCTGCTGCGATAAGTTGAAAACCTTACGATGGCCCAATTTGGTATGTAAATGGAGATCACATGTAGCCAAATACAGTAGATTAGCTTCTTTTTTTTTTTTTTTGGGTCCTATTACTTCGATCTCTCATATTTTGTCAAGTTTAAGGAAAACAAGTATAATCGATGTTCAAAGAATTTAAGAATATGCATTTTGTTTTCATTCATTTTAATTCCTCGAATTCATATTGCATCCAACTAAATTTTTTGTTGAAATTTGGCCATATAATTACCAAAAAAGAACCATGAACCTTAATTTTTTATATGAACTGTATTACAGCATTTAATGTTTAGTGTTTATAATAATATTACTAATAGTTTGAATTATTGCCCTTAATTATCAAATTTCAATATTGCCTAATTAAGTTTTAATTCCTCAAAACATGTCATTGCATAATAAATGTGATGAGAAGTGAGAGTTTAAGGTCTTGAAAATTTGGTTGGTGATTACAAGAAAAGTTGAAGTTGTCAAAGTGGCACTGAACCAATCAAGTGATTAATTCGTGTAAATAAAAGATGTATTTGAGAGCCACGGAGTTTGAGATACAAGCTTCCAGATGAATCCAACAAAAATCAGCTACTAGTTTGCAGAATAAGTTTATGTTAGACCACAAGTTATAGTCCAATCAAAGACACTCAGTAGCATCACATTTTAATGGAGAAACAGTAAAATGCAAGACTTTGTGTATTGATCTAGAGATTTGGGAAGAGGAAAAATTAGGGTTTGTCAAGCTTAAGGGAAGAAGATTGGGGAAGTGGGAGAAGGAATGCTAAACCTAGATGAGATAAATAATATAATTACTTATTAGTATTATATGAGAAAATAGATGAGATACACACTTTTTCATTGGCTATGTTTTCCTAGTAATGTTTAAATAAAGTACATTAAAAATGGGAATCGTAATTGAAGACAAAAATGTATCTATTCCAAATTCATCTCTAATTAAAAATGGGAATCAGTCAATAAATAAAAGGTGAATTTCTCGCAGTGAATGAATTTATTAAAAAATAATAGATAAATAATCAATCACTTACTTTTCTCAGAGTAATCAGTTAGCCAACGATTTTATTTCTCATCTTTCGTTCCTCTCATTCTTTGAAAGTCATAACAACTTAATGAGTGTCTGTATAAACAGCTAATACAACATAATGATAAACTAATAAAACTTGCAAACATTTCCACACAAAGAAAAACAAAACTTTGTGCTTTTGTATTCTTGACCCAATTGGAATAATAGTACGAGCAGCCAATCAATTTTCTTGAGGTTTCAAACTCGGTTAGAATGTGGTAAATAAATGCTACAATTATAGCTATAAGGGTTAAAGGGTGTAGATCAATTGGGAAAACCAATGTTCTATGCTCAATGACTGCTAGTCATAATCTACCTCAGGTAAAGAAAAATATTCTTCTGTCATTCTGCATTTATCGAGTCTCTGTAGCTAACTGTTACTGAACAACTGAGGAATGGTTGCTCTGTTCAAGGTTAGCTACCGCATCTGGTCCACACAACCGTGTTAATTCTTCCTGTTGCAAACATCATTATTTGCCAAGCAGCTGTTAGCAAAAATTCCGTTTCCTTATTTTGGCATTTGAAAAAACATAGTTATTAGGTGAAAATGATTGAGAAAAAACTATTATTCTATGGGCTGATCACCCAAGGAATTAGATAACAAGGAGCCTCGGTCAAAGCAAAAAGCTAGGGATGAAAAGAAACCTTAATGGAATCGTTTTCAGATTTAAGTTTCTCGCATTCCTCTGACAGCCTCTGCAGTTCATCACTAAGATTGCGATTTTCGTTGGTCAAATTCTCTACCCTGGCTTGTAGTTCTTCACATTCCGCCTGGGAAGGATAGCAAATCAAAGGTTAAATTGAAATGGGGAAAAAAAGGCGGGACAAATAAATCTGTATGGGCAATAAAATTAGTTATAACACGACTGAGCTTTCAATAAAAGGAAAATTAGGAAACCGAAACGGTACCTGCTTGCGTAATCTTGATCTTCTGGCAGACTCCCTGTTAGATTGCTTCCTCTTTTGTCTTTTAAGTTCACGCTCATCCTAGTGAAACACGAACCTATAATTCAGTTTATGAGGAAAGAAACCTATGCATAAAAAGAAACCTTCAAACTAAAGTGTCCTTTTATTATTTTGGAAAAAAACAAAAAGAGAATATCAAAGATTTGATGATCTTCCAGAGGAAATAATATATGAAAAAACCAAAGGAAAGAATCCAAAACAAATAAAATGTGCAAAATATGAAATTCAGGTATTGAGACTCGTTAAACCAAAGCAGAACCAATAAAAATGTCTGTCATTGTTAGATAACCTGAAAACTACTTCATAATTAAGAAGAAAGGAGCACATGCTCATAAAATGTAGAAGGACTAAGTGCGATTTCCATACTTGAACCCATTGTTCCGGCATTATTGCAGGAACAATTGTTGATGAGGCACCAGTTGCATTTGGTCTAATCTTTGCAGCCCCAGGAGGAGCAGCAGCAGGAGAAGCATTCCACAAGTCCATCCCAATATTTAGATTAGTTGCAGGCATAGATACAACAGGTTTCCCAGGCACTGAAGCCTGGATATTTGCTCCACTAGTGTTATTTTGAGCATTGGCTGCAGTGAAGTCAATGTAGTTAGAACTATCACATCAAGTAAGACAAACCACCTAGAATGAAGATGACAACATACCATCTGCAAGCATCTGATCAAACCTTCCCCTCTTATTTGCAGCAAATTCCTGTATAAATTTGGAAAATTAGTCATTGAAAAACACAAGATCATTATTTTACTGATTTTACTCTGCATCAGAAAGTTAACACAAAAAATTTGAAATTCCACACTAATCAGGATATCTGGTTTTAGTGTCAAGCGCAACAATTGAATAAACTCAGTTTTTATGGCTCAGCACTTTAGGAACATGATATCAATTTAAGAAATAAATGCTCACCTATTGGCAATTAACGATAATACATTGAGATATACCTGCTGGTTTTCATCACTTGCATCTGAAGAGCCATCACTACCGCTTTCAGCACTGTATGCAAGCATTTCACTGTCAGAAAAAGATTCATAGTGGAATACTACATAAATAAATGTTGAGACAGGGGAGCATGTCCAAAGCAATAAACTTTGGCTAGACCAACCTTTGGGAGGCACCATCATTTCCAGAACCTGAAGCTGCTTTTCCAGCCTCTCCTCCTTTGCCTGCTGAAGTTCCCTTTGATTTTTTGGCAGAAGCTTTATCTTTTCCATCAGGGCCCTTTCCTTCAAACTCTGCACTTACTGGTGCTGAGTTTGGCACCTGCAGATGAGTTGAAGCAATTAAATAAGATACAACCGAACTAGCACTAAGTGATTGCATGTTCTTTAACAGAATATGAACATATGGATAAATGCCAAAAGTTATATAAATCAATCTTAAAAGTGAACATTCAATATTACCATGGTCATATTAGGATGGGCATATAATCCCCCAGGAGGATATAAAGCTGGGTACGGAACTGGGGTCCCATAGGGTGGTGGCATTAAAGGATGCTGAAAAATTGCCATTAGAAAAACAATTTATGAGGCTTCTCTTGGCAAATACAGAGAGACACACTGTTAACATATATAAACCTCCAATTGCTCTTAAATGAGAAAGATATATACCTGGCTTCCCCAAATATATGGATGGGGAGCTGGAGATGGAACAGTTGAAGCAAAAAATGGAGGGGGGGTAGCTCCAGCACCATAATAAGCCTAAACAAGCAGGTATCCAACTAATAAGGAATTAAAATTACTTGTGCAAGTATCAAATTATTCTATGTATGTCACAGATACAAACCTGCATAGAATTTGACCAATCAGGGTATGCAGGTGTTGTTGGTATTTCCTGCAAACAACACCACATATTAATGAACTTGTGGGAGGATGCATTGTCTATATGTCAAACATACATAAACGCGCACGCGCACACAAAAAAAAAAGTAGGAACCTGAGCTGAAGATGCTAGTTTGGAAGGCTTAGCAGGTGTGCTATCTTCCCTTGTCCCCATTCAAATCAATTAATCACCACTGGTTCAACACTTCACGATTTGTTTCTGGTCTATTCTAGGCAATATCTATGAAGTGCCTGCAGATCATTGACATGTATATTAGAATAGTTTTTATTCTGAAAACTACTTATTACAGTCTTTATCGTCAAGAACATCAAGGTAATTATATTAATATAAGCCATCAAACTGGAAGTGTAAAGAACAGGCTGCCTCCATATTGAAGAGTAATGTTAAAGAAAAAATGCCTCAGCCATTCTATTTCACCACAAAATCCCAAAATCTGACAGGAATCTCAAATTACAAGAAGAGGGCTACAGAATACTATGATAAAATCATTACCAGCCTAAATTAGCCATAAGCTACTATAGCCTCATAAATTTCCTTATAAAATCGTATTGGCCATGACCTCATTAATGTCACTCTTTTTATAGATGGTAACTTTTCAACTAGCAGCAATATTTTTCTCCAATCACACTTATTGGTACCATGAGATCTTATAAGGATTCAGCAGCAAGCATAGATTTAAATCGCGGTAACGGCCGTGATCGCGGACGCAGTCGCGTGTAACGAAAACGGGTGCATAACGGTGTAATGTAACGGTAACGGATTACCATGACACAAATTTTTTTATATAAATTGCAAAACTCATGAAATTAATGTATTTTAAAGGAATTCACTAAAATTAAGAAATGTAACTATCTAATTAGCATAAATTCAAAAGGAAAACACATTTAGTTCATATATTTAAGTCATTATTACATTAAGTATTAAAGCTAGTACAAAACATTGTTCGGAATACTACATTATCTAACATATTACTACCACCAAAATGAGTGACATACCAACAAACAAACTAACCATTGTAAATAAGAATTAAGAACTATTAATGTAATTAAATTTCACTACAAATAAAACAAAATGCAAAAACAAACATTGATTTTCAATTCCCTTAACGAATTCGACTTGGGTGTTATTGTTAAGAATTGTTAATTGGGTTTGGGCAATGTAGAGCTTGATTTAGGGTTAGAGTTTGGTTTAGACAACCACTGGAATGGAGAATTTCAAAATATAGACCATCATGAAAATCAATCTAATAATTGACTATGTAACGGCGGTTCGCAGTTACATAACGGTGTTACCTGTTACATAATGCTGTAACGGCCGTTTTCATTGCAAAAAATAAATAACGTGGTATAACGGGTATAACAGTAACGGGAGGTTCATTTTCCGTTAAATAACGATCGTTATTTAAAACCATGGCAGCAAGCCAAACAAGGAAAAAAGAAATAATTGAAATACTAGTCCATCCAACTTATGCCAGGTTTTATGAGAAAGTAATATTTATTTGTCAAGCAAAAGGCCACATATGACCTGACTCTTCCCACACTCTCCCCCCTCCCCCCCGAACGAACAGAGATAGAATCAGACCGATTCCCTAAATGCCTTTCTGGATATTTCTCAATGTCCCAGCTATTCACGAAAGGTGAGAAGGAGATGAATAATCATCTACTTCTAGAAGAAATCGAAGAATTTCTTGGGAATCCTACAAGATCCATTCGTTCTTTTTTCTCTGATAGATCTTCAAAACTTCATCTGGGTTCGAATCCCCGCATCTTCCATTTTCCTCTCTTTTGTCTAAATCCTTAGTCAATTTGGTTGATGGTGATTCATCTATTAAAAAATCGCAATTTTTCACTTCAAAGTTCATCTTCCATTCTTCTTTCTTTCTCTTTTGTCTAGATCCTTAGTCAACTTGGTTGATGGTGATCCATTTATTAAAAAATAGCAATTTTTCACTTCAGAGTTGCTAGTACACCCATGCTGCATGAGTCGCAGATTCACAAACATCAAATTGCATTCCATTCTTCAATTATTTACGCCACATATAACCTGGCTCTTCCCCCACACACCCCCAAGGTTCACTCCCGCTGCATCTTCCATTCTTCTTTCTCTCTCTTTTGTCTAGATCCTTAGTCAAGTTGGTTGATGATGATCCATCTGCTAAAAAATGGCAATTTTTCACTTCAGAGTTGCTAGCGCACCCATGCTGCAAGAGTCTCAGATTCACAAACATCAAATTACACCCCATGCTTCAATTATTTTTTGGATCAGAACATCTACCATTGTATTAGCCAATTCAGCTTAACGCAACTATACATTAAAGGGAAATTGCAATAAGGTAAACATTGGATAACATTATGTTTCTAATAGTGTTGACAAACCTAGATGACTAATTATATACTGTTGAGGACATATGTGCTCTGAATTTTCTTTTTAGTAAATTGATCATGGATCCATCTCAAACCAATGATTGTGACCAACAATGTCATAATTCATGAAGATTGACGGATAAAAACATCCTAATTCTTCCAGTATCCAGAAGAATACTTTCTTCCTGATGACCTATCAATTATCTTGACATGACAAAAGTCCACAGCCAGCAAATTTTTATATTTACACTTGAACACGTTTCCATATATCAATTGCCTAGTACTCACTTTTCAAAACGAAGAATGTATGGCAAAATATCCTCATAGGCTCATATATGGCAACAAGTCCTCATATGTGTCAACGTCTCCTCAAAATTTATAATTTTAATGTACAAAATCAACGTCTAAAACAAAATTCCAAACATTCACCGCAGAAGTTAAACTAAAGCTTAGATAAGTACAAAATTGAGTAAAAAAGCACACAGAATTAACTTTATTTCCTTAAAGCAACCACAAAGACTCAAACAAGCCCAGACCCAATTCAAAGAGAGAATCAAAAAATAAGAATAACATATGGAAACATAGTTTAATCATAAAAGACAACAGAATTAATCTCCCAAATCGGTTTCACAAGATACAATTAAATCCCAGAAACATAATAAATACAAATTTGAAACAAAACAAGCTAAATATCATCTCCCAATGCAAAAATAGAGTAAAAAAATAGGGAAGAGAGCGAGAGATAGGACCTGGTTTCATGGCGTGGAAGAAAGAGTGAGGTGGAAGTCCAAGTTGGATACTTTATATAAAGAGCGAGCACCCAAAGAAAGAAGAGAAGAAGGGCTTCTTTTTCTTCTAGATACTTTCCCTTTTTCACAAAGATCAACGGCTAAAAATCGAAGGTAAAGGACAATATCAAAGGCCCCCAAGAATATGCAGAGAGAGAGAAAAGGACAGGAGGACAGAAACCTATAAACTCTTCGAATCTCAGTTCCAGTGTCTTAAAAAACAAAAAGAAAAGGTCGTAGAGAGAGAAAGTAGGCGATGATGTGGTGGAGCTGTGGCCAATTAGAGGTTGAGGAAGGAGGAGGAGGAGGAGGAGGAGGAGGTGACCGGAGAGAGAGAGATTAGGGTTTGTCGGGGATGACACGTGCGAGAAGGTGGAATCCAGCTGTCCACGTTTTACTGGATTAGGCTTATATAGAGAACTTGTAGGCTATGGATGAGTCATCACTGAAAGCCACCTGTAATTGGATAATCATTTCTAAAATTGAATAAATTATTACACACCAGAAAAATACCACTAATTAATTACCACATTAACTACCACATCCCCTGTCTTCTGTTTTATATGCTTGCCACGTCAGCTATTTCTTGAAAAAAAAAACTAATTTTGCTAAAAAATTTGGATTACCGAAAAAACTTTAATAATTGAATTTTATTGAAATAGTTTTGTACCCGCACCATGAGGTCGATGTCTATCTAATTAATTTTATCTTAAATTCTAAGAAAATAATTTAATGAATAGTAAAGTTTTTGATAGTTTGATTTTGATAATTTTTCTCATCGATTTTGTAGTTAATTTGATATTTTTTTATTTATTATTTTCCAATATTGACAATATTTTTTGTCTAAAAGTTAATATTTATATCAATAACTTAATTACACAAATAAAATAATTGAAAATATCATAAATAATAATTACACTAGCTATAATATATTTTAGCTATTTTGAATAACACAAATAGGCTCTTGACAAATAAAAGTGAAATAATTGCCTATATTGTTATTTACTTGTTTTTCCTAAAATAAATTGAACCTATAATTTCTAACTGTATTTTTAATATAAAGTTTGTTGAAAAAAAAATAATGTTTTTCTGAAAATTAATTGTGACTATTAATGATGGTGGATTCATGCATTGCAAATTAATAATTATTCATTTTCGAAATATAAGGTACGTCTTACCGAGTGTAAGTGTTTTTCCTGTTCTATATTCTTTAGTGTTTTCTAGGGTTTTTGTGCGAATGAGCCATGAATAATAGGATGGAAGAGGCGTTAGAAGACTTCAATCTTAATGAACATGAGCTAGATGTCATTGCTGCAAATCCTAATGAAAATAATCAACAAGAACTGGTCTATGATTTATGTTTGGTAGGAAGATTACTCATTGATAGGAGGATAAACTTTGGAGCATTACAAGACACTTTATCAAACCTGTGGAGGTTGAGAAGAGACATGCATGTAAAGGAAGAAGGAAATTATACATATGTCTTCCAATTTTTTCCACGAACATGATCTGGACAAAGTGATGGTGGGCATTCTGTGGACTTTCAAGAATCATCTTTTAGTTCTAAAAAGAATCTCTCATGGAGATGATCCATTAGAACTAGAATTCACGCATATAGAGATTTGGATTCAAATTCATGATCTTCTAGTGGGGGTACATGACAGAACAATATTTGGCTATTCCGTTAAGAAATTTTATAGGAAAATTCATTTAGTATGATTCTACGAGCAGAGCTAGATCATCTGATGCAATTAAAAAAAATTGCAGCAAATAAATGAATTCTACTTTGTTCAGCCCAATGCTATAACAACTTATTTATTTGTAATTAATGAGTTTTTTGTTCCTTTATAATTATTATCTCATGCATAATGTTTTTATTTACCAAGTAGCCATTCCAATGTAAATCTTTTTTTTTCCTTTTTTCTAAACATATATATAAATCATACTTTTACCGCATTGCATTTGTTAATATGTGAATATATATGTATTATCCTCATTTATTTCATAATAATTTGAACGAATTAGAATACCCATAAAGTGATAATTGTGATGTGAATCATGTGGTATACTATATCACCCACAAATATAATTAGTATTAAACTAATTATATAAGTGAATGTTACGAAATATTTCTTTTTAAACGACCTTGTTTGTATCATGTACATGTTAACTATTTTAAAAATTTATATAAGGAAAGGTAAAAGAGAAAAAAATTGATTGTTTCATTACATCAAAAATATTTTATAGGATTTACATAGTTTCAGGTTTACAAATAATACCCCACAAGAAAATACAAACCATGATTTATACATAAAAACTTTAAACCCAAAACATCCTGATGCATTACTCATTCAACTATGTCTTATCATGTAACTCTTCCATCGGGCTTTCAGTCTCTATTAGTGACCATCTAACCGATTACAATCTATGTATGAGAAACACTCACATATTAAGCGACTCGTATTTAGTAGTGCATATTTATATGCATATAAACAATCATAAATGCATACCATCATATCATGTTAAAACCTTAGCTTATATAAATCTAAAACATGCATAACCTACCACGTGTATTCTCTGTACTTATACTCATATTCATATTATCTACTTTGTGTTCATGTATAAAAACTCACATTTTAAAACTTACATAATAAATATTTATTTTATGCATTAACATTTGTATTCAATATCATACCATAATAATCATGCATAAATATGTATATACACTATAATCCTTACCTTTATGTATGTATTCACATGCAAAGATATCAAACTGGCTCGCATAATGACATAAATAACCATAACCAAAAGTCCACAAATCGCATATCATTTTCATAGAACAAGATTAAAAGTCAATTCATCATATTTTGTTTTCATCTGTATCCACATATCGGTTTTTCTTATCATTTTTTTTTGTTTTGCCCAAGATTCTAAACTGGACTATCCAGATGCGGGTTATAGCACAGAGAGACTCCATGAGCTTTATTCACTCTATTTACTAACTATAAGTATACTCCTCAAGTTAAAGGAGTTTCAAAAGTTTCAGCCACCTTGATTGAGTAATAAATAGGATCAATGACGCTCAATGAGCTTCAGCCATCTTGTCTTAACAATAGCATGTAATCGAAAAATAAGAGCACTTTAACTTAAGCTTCAATTACCTTTTTCTCAAAATAATATATTTTACAGTTCCGTAACTTTTTTAATGACATGTCATTTATCATAGGTCAAGTCATAGATTAGAGAAAATGACATTTTAACATATTTCTTAAACTTTATTTCATTTCCGTTTTAGTACTGTTATCACAAATAACCATGCTCATTAAACATTTATCATTCATGAACACCTCATATTGTATCCCATGTCATTTCCCAAATCAATATTTTAAATGCATATACTTGTTCATATATCCTTTTGTTATATTTTTTTGCCATGCATTTTCTTATTTCATACATTTTTTTGATCATCTAGTATCACTGATGTTCAAATGTTCATGAAATCATGTATTTTATACTTATAGTATATCATTAAGCATACATGTTCATAACCATTATATTGTATCATTGTTTCATTTTAGACTTATTTCATGGGCGTGAGCTATATGTTCATGGTCTTGTTCACAGACATGAAGAAATAGTTACGAGCATGACTTTGTGATATATGCATGAATCAAGTGGTGACTCAAGTTGTGAAAGGATTTGTTCTTCATGAACTTCGTTTTTGGGCATGATTCACGGTCGTGAAATCTTTATCACAAACGTGAATCTAGGTTTTCCAACATGTATCAATACCAAAACAGGGCAATATCATGAAATACATACAATGACTCTAAGATTGGCCAATGTCAATCACTCATATCAATTAATATTTTCATGTCATAAACATGTTAAAACAAAAAAGAAAGCATTTAACAACAAATCATACCAAAACCATCCTAAAATCTATTCATGTCTAACATTTATAACCTTCTAACATATTATCACTTTATCTCACAAATTAAAGGAATTTATATAACATCTTCGACTTTTTCCATATGCATTTCTACATGTATCTCATTTGAATATATACATATTGCATATACTTCATTTGAACACGTGCATTCCACATGTAATTTCATAAAAATAAGTTCATGACATACAGTAGTTACGTATTTAAGTATATTGCAATTATATTAAGTCACACGTGTACACTTATAATCTAAATAAAAGTAACAAGATATTAAAGATAAAGTGAATAAATTAAAGTAAATAAATGACTAGATCCAAATAAATGAAATGTGACTTTGTTAATATAGTTAATTTGGACTATTTGATTAAATTTTAATTTTAATATTGCCTAATATGACTAGATAAATATAAATATGTGGAAAAAATAATAATAGTAATAATAAATAAATAAAAATGAAAAGAAACAAAAAATGGAAAGAAAATAAGAAACAAAAGAGGAAGAAAATGACAAAACTGAGGAGGTTGACCTTATCTTCTTTCTCAAAATTCTGGCTCCTTACTCCAGTCCCATTTCTCCTTTTTCTTCCACCATTTCAGTCTTGTTTTCTTCATTGTTTCATTTGAGTTTTATAGCCAATTCAGTCCTTTCAAGTTTGTTATTGGTAAGTAATTATCTTTAATTGTTTTAACCTTGATTAAGGCAATTTAAAGTCTCTAAATGACATAATATTGCACTACAAATTTGAAGAATTTAGAAGCTAATTCTAAAAAATTGTAAAATATAAAAGTTTTTCTATTATTTCTTAGGTTTATGGATATATAAATAGTTTTTTAAGATTTAGTGTATACAAAAATATATTAGCATCTAAGTAAATCTGGTTTGGGTGTGAATCTTAATTGAGTCACCTATTATGTTCACTTGTTTTGAATATGATAGAGCCCGTATTTGAAATATCTCAAAACATAAAAGTTGTATATACATATGTTATTTATTTGTGTACTAAATTTCAGGTTCATATGTATTTTGGATATTGATTTATGGTAAATGAAACTATAATTGTTCCACAATTTGAAATGTCTACTTAGGTCCCCAGGCAGGTCGAGTAATTTATTTGGTCATTTTGAGCTCATTATATATAGAATCTGTAATTTATCAAAACATAAAAGCTATAATATTATGTCTTAGCTAAATTTTAGTGAAAATATAACCTTAATATATTATGTATAGTGTGACATATGACATTAACAAGTCATACTGGTCTGAAAGTCAACTCTATTCTGGACCAGTAAAATGTTTCTTATAATATGATAATCTTAGAGATATAACTTATAAAAGTTGTAAATATGAAAAAATGTTTTATTTTAACCTATATAAGTTCTTATAAAATAATAATGTAAAATATGAAAAACCAAATTTGGTATCCTAAAATTGCCTAAAGGCATAAAACATAACACAATTGGAAATTTCACCAAAAATTGTACAAAGTTCAAATTGCTCTAAAATGTTAATATCGTATATAATTATATGTTAAATTTAATTAGAAATAAGAATCAAATAAATTAGATAAATGTGAAAAAGTTATAAGCTAATAAGTTCTATAAGATTACATTGCCTCATAGGAAAAATCCTAACTATATATATGAACTATGCACATTAATTTGCTCAAGTCATATTAAGTTTATCTAGTCATGAGTTAATTAATTATATTTTCATATTAGATTCACAATAAATTGGAGACCCACAAGGAGAAGATAGATAATAAGTTAAGAATCAGAATCAAAGAAGAAATGTGAGTTTAATTATCAAATGATTTCTCTAGTGCAAATAGACATTGTTTGCAATGTGAAATGATTTATGGTTATGTAATTCATATGATTGACATTATTTGACTTTGATAATGAGATGATAAATAATTTGTGATATCTGTGATATATATGAGTGATATATGTACGGTATATTTGAGCTATATGTTTGACATATTTGATATATATATATATATATGGTATATGTGAGGTATATGCAAAACATATGTGGTATATATATGAGATATGTATGGTATATGTGATAAAGATATAATGGATGATGAATGCTCAGTTACAAATACATATACATAAAGATTTAAAAAGGTGTTGTGACTAGTTAATCGACATTATAATGCAAAAGAAGATGTCTATAACCCAACAAATGTGCAAATGAAATAAATGATCAAACTAGCTAGTATATGCAAATGTTCAAGTGGAAACCTGAGGCGATACTTGTTCAACTTGGTTACAATAAATGAAATGAGCAAAATATGAGCATAACAAATAATAATGATCATATAATTTAATTTTACTGGTAATTATATGATATTGATGAATGAAATGGAATATGTAGTATGCATTGGATTTGTGATTTGTTGCTATGAATGACTTGGTATTTTATAGATTATTTGATGATTATTCTCACTGAGTCGCAACTCATCAATTTGCATAATTTTTCAGGTAAAAAAGAGTAGTAGCTCATTTTGAGTGGCATATAGAAGACATGGAACAAATTTTATCGGTCGAGCATCACCACTTTCTTTCCTTGTATTCCACACGAATATGAAATCATATTATCTACATTTAGAATTATGTGAATATACATGTATATTTACTTGGAGTTTGACTCTAAAATGTAAATGGATGCAACTCATAAACTTGTAAGTGTAACATTTGATTTTAATACATGTGATATATTATGTTACAGTGAAAGCCTCAATATTGAATTGCAGATTCATTAAATGATGTTATGGGATGTGATAAAAAAATTTATTATTGATGTTAACAAGATTTTATGTCTTACTAGTATGTTATATCTGGTTAGTTGACACAGGGATAAATTATACTTAAATGTATGGTGTGTGATGTTACAATTTAACACTCATATCACTAAAACCAAGCGATTAACATGTTTCAAGAAATATATTTTTTGATTTAAATATACATATGTATTAACCTTTAACCAATTATCATCCTTAGCTCTTCAAGATCCATCCAAGCTTATACTATCCTCTTTGTGCATTTCTCTTTAACGTTGCCATTCCAAGTCTGCGAAAATCCAAAAACTGATATCCTTTTCTAACTTAGCTCTCCATCTCCTCTCATCAAGAACATTCGACCATTTTCTTTGTTTTCTAGCTTTTCCAAGCTTTGATTTTATGAAACTTTCATGGTAAAGGAAAGAGAGAAGGAAGAATAAGGTGAAAGAGAAGATGGTAGCATGTCTAGAAGGACAAAGGGTGGTGGGGAGCAGGTAAAGGCAGAAAAAGAGGCATGAAAGAAAGAAAAATGCGGCTTTATAAACCTACTCTGCTAATTTTTGTTCATGAGCGTGAATATCACTTGTCACAGTCGTGACAAACTTTTTATAGGAAAGACCTTAATTCATAGTATTCACAACTGTAACACCTTACATGAATCTTTCTAAAACTCTATCGTTTTGAAAACTCGAGATTTTTACGGGCGTAAATATCTATTCATGGACGTAAAAACACCATTTTCTATTTTTTCCATCCTTTTAAATCTTAATCTACCCACTCACTCTCTTCGATTATCAACATATTTTATAGACTCTAATTACTGGGTATTACATAAACTTTGTTTAACAATTGAAAAAAAAAAGATGATTTTGAAATTAAACAAAGAAAAATAAGCAATGCCTACAAATGTTGGGCAGTAAAAATTAAAATATTTTAAAATCTAAAAAATAAATACATAATTTATAAAAAACTATTTTCCTTTTTTTAGACATATTGAGTAATGAAAAATAAATAACAAGTCACACTTAAATTTTATTATTTTCTATTCAATGATATTGAAATACATTCAATTAAAAAAAAATACAATCGTGTTTGTGTGCCAGTTAGATATTGAAAGACATTGATTTTTTTTTAAAAAAATTTGTTTACTATAAAATGATTTTTTAAAAAATTATATCATTATTTAATATTTTTGTGAATTTCATATATTAACATAACATGGTGTATGTCTTTTATTAAGTTGTTTACAATAATGAAATTAATCATTTAGTATTAATTTACTAATTTCGAATTTTATTAATTTTTTGTTACAACCAATGATAATTGTTCATTTTGCAGATACCAGCTGAATTATTAGGTAATTTTTTGAAATATAAAAATAAAAAAATAATAATAGTTATAAAAAATGTATTTTGATTTACATGCATTTGAATTATAGGATAATTGTTAACTTACTATTTTAGTTATAATAATAATAAACATAATTTAATATTATTATTTATTAGTTTAACTATAATGATAAATTACAAATTTAATTAATTATTTGATCTATTTAAAAAAATACAATATTTGAAAATGTAATAATAAATAAATTTAGTAATAGTATAATGAATTATTTTTCAATAGCAAATAAAGTTAAGAATTTATTTAATCATATGTCATTTTTAATTATTGAACATATTATGTATATCCCCATTATTTTACTCATGGAATTATTACAATATAAACAATTTCGTAGATCTAAACCTTTAAATACAATATACAGAATATTGAACTATCAAATTTAATAGCATATTATTTGATGTAAATATCATAAAACAATACTTTTACCATTTAAACGCATATTAGCTTCCCTTTTCATTCTTAACTCTTTAAAATGTGACTTTTTTTCCTTCTTATTTTTTTTAAAATTCATAAACCATTTTTTTCCAATATTTATAAATTATGTTAAACTTCTTAGTAATGTTATGTATTATTTATTTATAATACATACTTATGTTAATAACTATTATATTTATCATATATCAATAATTATTTGAATTATTACATTAATATTATATTTTCAATTTCATTTTTTTGGTAATAAAGTGAGCATTTTTTTAAAAAACCATAATTATTTATGAAATTGAATCATATATATTATTTTTATAATATTTTCATGTTATTTGATAATTTTATCATTTAAATTGTATACTCTCAATGCAACGTAAGAGCTACATACTAGTAATATATAAGAAGAAGATAAAACTCTATTTATTTTATTTCCCCAAATTCTTCTCTTATTAAAAGGAATAACATTTTTTCTCCTTATATAGGCTTTCCCTTCTTCTCTTCATTTGGTACATTAGGAGTTATACAAAATTAATTGAAGAATTTAACTCATGCTAACTTAGTGGCAGAACTTGACTCATTTTTTTGAGGGTAAAATTAAAAACATTCAAATTATAACAATTTCCAATTAATATAAATAAAAGTCAAGTAAGGAATTTAATAAATATTAGGCAACTACATAATTATACGTCAGATACTTATTGACTTTTATTTAATTATTCTATTATAGTAGGACTTAGATAAATGATCACTCATCATCAGCATGTAAGTTGGGCTTGAGCCCTGTGTAAGTTTAGGCCTATTATGAATTGCAACATTTTAAAAATATGAAAATGTTTTTAAATTAGTGAAAATATAATTTTATTATAGTCTGTTTAGTTTAATTATTTAATGCATTTGATAGTTAATAGTCGATTTGGTAAAATTATCTAAACTTTTGTTATTAGAGTATAAAATTACCAACAAGAAAATAATTTATTTTATTCAAAATATAAATCATATATAATGTATAGATAAATAAAATAATTATTTATTATAATTAAAATAATAAATAAAATCAATTATAAATAAAAATTTAAACAAATGTATATATATATATATAATTCATAAATAAAATCAATTAATTTAATATAATTTATTATATATATAGAAATTAAAAATATTTTTTTATCATATATGTCACATATGCGATCTAGACTTTAACTGTAACTTAATGTTATCATCTATACCACAATACAAAGATATACAAATCAGAGTCTAAATACAGATAAATAAATATAAAAAATTTATTTTAATATGATAATATGATGTATAATATGAATATTGAGTTGATTTGATGAAATATTGTATTTTCGTGCCACGCACTCTAATCAAGACTACAGACCAGACTAAAAAATGCTAGATTTTCGTCCGATAGTGAGAATTCGAGTTAACCATACCTAAATATAGAAAATAATATTTTAAGGCAATAGAAGAAGTTATATAAAGATATTTTAAAATTAATGGCTCCGATTTGCGAAAATAATGTTTTTGGTGTAGATTTATGGTTTGATTTTTCGATTGGAAGTGAAAGATACGTATTTATTATCACAATAATACCGATGTGATCATAATTAAATTTTAAAATTTTTAAAAATAATAATTTAGAAATCAGATTTTAGTTAAATTTTTACAGGTATAATTTAGAAAAAAAATAAATCATAAAAATATAATTTTCGCATTGGTGGTCATTTTACAAAATCGGAAAAACCATTTTGAAGAGAAAATTGTTTCGAGAATATTGGTATATGAGGAGATGAGGTCATTTGGGATATGAAATTTAAGAAAATAAATTTATTTAAATACTAAATTGAAAAATTGGAAAATTTGGTGAAAAAAATTCAAAGTTAAAGTTTCTTTCGAATTAATTTATATAAAAACTAAAATATCTTTTTGATTAATTTTAATTGACCAGTTATAGCAAAGATTAAACTTAATTAAGATTAATTAACCATTAATCAAGTATATAAAGTAAAAAATGGATAAAAACTCAACAATTTCATAATTAAAAAAAACTCTTCTTCTTCTTCTTCTTCTTCTTCTTATTCTTCTTCCTCCTCCTTTGGACAATTACCATAGTCATTTTTCTTGTTTTCTTTCAATTTTCTCTCACAAATTATCATCATTTAAGTATAAAGAAATATAAGAAATTAAGTAGGAGTGGAGAAAATATTTTTGAGGAAAATCACATATTGGCCAAAAATTCTAAAAAAATTAAATGTGAGATTTTCTTCACTCTTCTTTAAAATTTCTATGGATTTAAGTTAATTTGAATAATTATTATTAGTAGATTTTAGTTTAGTGATGCGTTGGATGTTGAATTAATGTTATGGAAAAATTAGAATTTTGTAGAAAATTTATGGCGAAGAATCAGATAAAAATAGAAAATAAGTAGAATAAGGCTTAGGGATGATAGGTATGGCAAAAAATTGATGAAAATAATTTTTGGAGAATTTCTCTAAATATGTCCAAAATTTTGAGAAATTATTTTGGAGATTTTGTACCTTAAAATGATTAAAATGGAGTTATATGGAGTATTTGGAAGTGAAAAATAAATTTTGGAATGGAAGAAAATTTTAATTGAATTTTTGGTGAATTTTTTGATTTTTGGCATAATTATTGAAAATTATTGAATTTAATTTTGGAGAAATTGGTAATAGAAAATGAAAGAAAATGATTATAAGAATTTATTTATAATATTTAAAGGATTTGTTGAATTAATGAAAATTTTTGAGTAGAAAATAATGTTTTGGAGAAAAATGGAAATTAAAGGAAAATGGAAATAAATTGAAAAAAAATAGTTATGGTGTAAGAAAATAAAGAAAAAAAACAATTACAAAAAAATAATATTGGAAATTTTTTATTGCACCGAAAAGCATATCGAACAACCAAAATTTTAGATTACATGTTGAGTATGTGTAATAAAAAATAATACCGATATGAGATTTTAATATATGAGAAAACGAAAAAATGAGCGGAGTGTTTGATTTTTATTAGAATATATATATATATATATATATATATATAACTATGTAGTTAATTAGAAATTATTTCTTGTTCAAATGTGACAGCAGAATTGGCACCGATAGTGGACTGAAGTAAAAAGCTACCAGATACTGATAAATATTAATTAAGATTTATACAATAATTTATAATTTTAGTCATTAAATACTTAAAATATGATTCTAAACAAATTTTGATTTAAATTTATTTATATAGTAAATATGAAATTTTCAATAACGTGAAATTTTTTTTAAAGGCTTAAATACTAATTATGATATATTTTTATGAAAGAAATTTTAGTATAATATTTTATATGCCTTATTGATGATTTGATCATTATGATGTTTTGAATAAATATATAAAAAGTTGTATTTGATGAGAATTTGATTTTTTAGCTAATATATTAGCATAAATAATGGTTTAGAGAGCTATTAGTATGTCAATAGAGTTTATCGGCCTAATAGATTTTCTATATTTATATCATATATTTTACAGTTCGGTGAATTTTTTGTGGTCGTATGATAGATATATTTTGTTCGGTAGATTTTTTTGGAACTGTGCAATATAATTTATGCTTATTATTTTCTCTCATCTGAAGGATTTTTTTGAATAATGAGATTATATGTACTCTTCATTTTCATGATGTTAGTCTATGGTAAGTTAGTATATGGAAATGATAAAAAAAATCTATGAGATTACGATAATATTAATAAAATGAATTTTATGATGATATAAATGAAATGAATTTATATTTGTTAGTATCTGTAAATAATTTTTATTATAAATTACGTTATTACTGAATTGTATAATTTAGTATAAAAGTTTATTTTTCTCTTGTACAAGTTCAAAATGAAGAGAGCAATAAGTATTGTAGATATAGTGTCGCTGATAGTGAGCCTCACATATGAACTTGAGCAACAATGGTAATCACCTCGAACGGATTGATATTTTCTTATGTATTTTGCTATTATGATATTAGTGTTGTAAATAATAAATAATTAAATAAATACTAATGTATATGAGGGTATAACGAGTGAAGGTTATATTTTCTTTTACTTGAAAAGAATGTTTATATATTATAATATAAATATTTTGGAATCGGATTATAAAACCGTAATACTATTTATCTGTTTGATATATAACAGTATATATAAAAAGGTATAGAAAGTTATAATATTAAAATAAGCAACATTATATTACTAGTTTAACTATTATTTATAATATTTTTATATTTATAATTATAAATAATTTATTGATTGATTAAAAAATTAATTTAGAGAAAATAAGTATTTTATAATTAATAAAATTTATAAAAATTATATAATTCAAATAAAAATTAAATTAAATTAACTATCACCTGATTAATAAAACTTTATAATCAAAATTGAAATATTTTACTGAAAACCATTTGAATAGCTATCAATTATCTAAAAAAACTAGAACAAACGCCTCTGTATTTTGAAATTTATTAGTAAAATATCATTATTCCACAGCAACCATTAACTTTTTAATATTCAACTTCTTAATTTAATCCCAACATTTTATTTTAAATTAAACATTTAAATAATGTAAGACATGATTACTAAATAGTAAAAGTTCATCTGAATTTGTTGAAGAATCAGTCAATATAAGAAAGTGGTTTGTCGAATTGTCGTCCATTTGCTCCCACCTTTGTTTTGACGTGGCATGAAACACGCCCCTCATCCAACTTGTCGTCATCTTCTGATTCCTTTAGTCGTTGAAATTTTTTCAAATATTCTATCTTATTTATAGCAGCTTTTTATTTTTATTTTTTTGATAAAAAATAGCCCTTTTATTTTATTAATTATTAGAACCGAAAAAACCCGCAATTATAACCAATTTTTTAGCCTTTTTTTTATTATCAGATTAGTTCGTGATTAATTCTTATTTTAATAGAACAAGAACGATTAATCTATATAAATTAAAATAAATAAATGAATAAGCCCTAAATAGAGCTGATTCTGTGGATATATATATATATAATTAATTATTTTTTCTTTGAACCCATGATTGCTTTCTTTTTCGGAGAAATGAAGTAGTGAATATGTCTTAATCTCCTGCATCATAATAATTAGAACTACGGTTTAATTTGATGCAGTCTAAGAGACAAGTTGGGGGCTTGTAATACTAGGAAAGAACCGTATAGGCAATAGAGAAACATAGAGATTGACACCATTCCACATTCTGATAAACTTATCTATCAATCTCGTGTGATTAACTTGAAGATAAGGTCCACAAATGTTTCATCCCAATTTAGTATATAGTCTTATCCCATTTTTACTTCAATCTTATCTTCTTTCCATTTATTAGTTAGTTTCTTTTTGTCAACATGAAATGTTCAATTGGTCTCATCCATAAAACCGGATAAATTATTTGTCCTAAATGACAATTTAACATAAGCACTTAAGAATAAGCATCAATGCATAATATCTTACTTTTATCATTACTATTTTATAATAATTGTACCAATTAAACTCGTCTCAATAAATAAGTATTCCATATATATATATATATATATATATATGTGTGTGACAAAATGTTGAGTTTGCGAATCTTATGATTTTTGTTTTTTGCGATGAAATATTGTTCTGCAAATATGGCTTCGAAAAGCACACTTCTAAGATGTTTTGTTTACTCAAAAGAAAAGGCTTAAACTATATCCCACCCCTATACTTATTAGTTTCTGTCATTTTAGTCTCTATACTCGTTTTTTATTCATTTTCCCCTTGTAATTCGTTTTTAGTACAAATAACCTATCTAAAAATATAATTTCTTCACATGTGGCCTCATTTAGCTAATAAACATGAAAATCAAATAAAATAATTTATAATTAATATTTAAAGAAAATTAAAGCTATTGTTTGAAAATTACTATAAAACCATCATCTTCCCCAATTCTTACCGTTGTAATCTCTGAAAAAAAAATCTAAAAAGAAGACAAACTAAAAAAAAATTGCTAATATAAAGTAACACGGAATAAAATAATTTTACCTTTAATTCTTGGCCCTTCATAACTCTCTTGCGCCTGGCACCACAAAAGTTTTGCTCTCCAAGTTGTACAAGGCCTAGATCAAATGGGGTGAAAATTTGTTCATCACTATGGTCCCATGTTTAAGAATTGTAGAAATAAGTATGGGTATTATATGCAGTCAAGCTATTAGACGAAATGCCCTCTTTTGATTTTTTTTTTAATTATGTATTTTTAGCTATAACTACATACTAAAACTAATTTTGTTCATATCGGATAAAATCTTAAAAACAACAAAATAATATCTCATCAATTTTAAATCATCTGCATATTCAAGATTCAAATTTGAGATAGTTAAACCGGAAGAGACCTACATCACCTATGATTATTGATCGCTGATACAACAATTTTAGGCAGGTATAATTCCATATGCAACAACTTATTTGATCTTGATTAATGGTTATTGTGAGCAAGGAAGGTTAGTTAAAGTTATTAAACTCATGGATGATATGCAAGAGAATGAAGTTAAGCCAAATGATGTTATTTATAAAGTTGATGATTAAGGCGTTTTGTGGAAAAAGAAAGGCTGGTGAAGCTCTGCTAAGAGGGGAAGGTGGAAGAAGTTCGTGACTTGTCGAAGAGGATGTTAAAGAAGAATTCCACTTGGACTAACTTATTTCACGTGGTCCAACTGCTATTCATTCCTAATTACACATACACATCAGCACGTGTCAAACCATGCATTATCCTATGTTTTTTTTTTTCATGACATAGGTGGCTCGATATAGATTAATTTAGAATTTTTAAGGGGCAATTGAACCAAAAACGAAATATGGGAGTAAAGTGGACAAAAAGTAGGACACAAAGACACAGTGGCAAAAACGGATAAGTAGGGTATTGTTTAAGCCAAAAGTAAAAATATAAAAAAAGTTAATGTGAGATAATATCTACCAAGTATAACTTAAAGTGAAGAGACCAGATAATTAATTACTTAACTAATGACATTTCCAAATTCTAGTTAAATCACACCCCCATAATTAACAACCGCTAGCTAGGTAGACAAATTTTACACACGATTGCTACTTAATTACTTTCTATACACTAGGATGAAGATGGTTAATTGATAATTACATATACATCCATTCCATGCCAGGAATGTAATTGTTTTCCGGTATATAAAAGATATTCTCATATTCTTCCATTCCAAATAAAAATGGTGAATCCATAGCCTCCATGGACAAGGTTGAGCTTGGACTATTACTTGAAATTCCATCAATTCTTTCTGTTAATCTTTGAATATCCTTTTTCGCTTCAGAAAGCTGCTCCTTCATCTTCAAAACCTATGAAAAAAATAACCCAATATTCTTTTTTATAAATCCTATAAAATTTAAGTATTTTTTCTATCTCAATTGGGTTCAAGAATTTACTTAGATTCGGTTTATAATTGAACAAATCAATGATAAAAATGTTGCATAACTAAAACTTCATACATATTTGATCATAAATCGTGTTTGTGCAAAAAAAAAAAATTAGGATGAGGGAAAGAGCAGAGATTCTCTAGTGATTTTATTTAAGCAAATAATAGTACATGGCGTGCAGTGTCCCACATGGGAAGAAGTGGGAAGGTGTTGTTCCCTTAGTGGGCCTTGAAAGGCCCAAGACAAGCCAACCTTAAACAATTATGTACGGATGCAACATCTCCCCTTTTGTTTGTCTAGGAAATGCCAGAATTCTGTTGTTAGGCAATTTTGTTCTCTTTTATGCTCACGTACATATACTATTTTCTTTCACATCCTAAACTCACCAGCGTGGCATGGATATAATACAAAAAATATAAGACATAACTCATAAATCACGGGATTAGGCACTAATCTTCTTGATAATTTTTATTTAGTTTGAGCTCGTAATTTTATTCATAAATATAGTTTCTTCCATGTCATTTTATCCTTTGACATGTGATTTCAGTAAGCGAAACAAGAAGCACGGGAACTTGTGACTATATTATACTCTTGATTGGCTTCCAAGAAAAGGAAAGAAAACAGATTAAAAGAAAGAAGAAATTTTGAAGACAACCCATTTCTGCCACTCTTAAGACCTTCAAACTTTGACCATGTAAAGTATTAAACTTTATCTCAACTTTCTCGGGAAACAAAAGGAATGTAACAAATTAAGCATTATAGAAAGAGAGAGAGATGATCACCTCAGATTCAAGACGGCAGTTTTCGACAACAGCAGTTTCATGGGCAGTCTTCAACTTAGTATACTCTTCTTCAAGTCTCTTGTTTTTCCAGCGAGCCCTTCTGTTCTGAAACCAGACAGCAACTTGCCGAGGATCAAGACCTAGTTCTGAAGCCAGCTTATCTTTCCTTTCAGATTCCAGCTTATGTTCATTCCCAAAATTCATCTCCAAAAGATTCACTTGCTCTGCGCTCAGCTTCCTCTTCTTCACTCCTGTGACTCCATTTTCTCCTCCTTTGCTCTTCTTCCTCCTCCTCCGCGGTTTACTCTCACCTAAACAATATCATCACCATATCAGGAAAATCAAATTAGATGATATAATATCAACAAAGAAAATGATAATAAAGACAATTATGTTCTAAACCGTTTCATGAAGACAGATTAGCACGTTTAAGTGATAAACCGGGTCTAAAAGAAAATTTTCCATATAGTGATAAACCATAAGTGGGCACGCTAGTATCTCGACCAAATCCTAATCAACTTAATTTGTGTACGCATGATATGATACTAACCCTGTTGGGGAACCGTTGGAGAGTATGCACCAGAATATAACTGAGAGATGAGAACCATATTGTGATCATCAACCTTTTGATTCATGGTGATTCTTGATTGTGTTTTTTTTCCTTTCAATTTCTTGGTTTTCACTCCTCTCTTTCTTTTTTCCTCCTCTCTTTCTTTTAGCTGTATATGAGTAGTGTTGTGTATTGAAAGGAGTGGACGACTAGGAGGGAACATGGGGATGATTTTATAAGGGGATTGTGTAGGACTTGAGGGGTAGTTTGTCACAAGGACTTTCTTTCTAGCAAAGATTACCAACTAGGGCTTTGCTTTTTCATATAATTTCAAGATTGCAACTATTCATCAACCAAAAATTCTTTATATGTATGAGCTATGATGTGAATGAGACAAAAAGAGAGAAAACACAGTACAATATGCCCATTTGGTAAAATTGTTTGCAACAGTTTTCATACATATTGGTCTCTAATTTCTGTATATAATATTATTGAAATCATTTACAAGTTTTAAGATTATGATCAGTTCAATCAAATGCATATGATACTCGGCATTAGCATTCAAATTTATATCATTAACATATCATGTTCAATTTGATGGAAGGTCAACTAACCCCTAATTTTTTTTTTTCTGGATTATCAATTTATGAGCCTAACTAATGCGAAATTTAATTTTTAAAGTCAATTTATTTAATTTCATCTTTAAATTTTTTTTATTATTCAAAAACTCTACCTTCTATAAATTTTTGTTGCAATTTTGTGAATAATTGTACATTAGATTTTATAATTAATACAAAAATTAAAAAAGCAAAAGTATTTTTAAAGATAAAATAAGATAAATTGACTATATTATCCTAATCCTATAAATTAGGAACAGAGATTTAATTTAGAAAAATATTGATTATCCAAAAAAAATTAAGAGCAAATAGATACATAATTATCCTAAATTTTAAAACTATCCATTGGGGATTAAAGTTAATAGCCTGACAAGCATATGCATGTAATTAAGAAACAACTAATTGAACCAAATAAAAGAAAGCAAGAAAGCTAGAATTGGGCCTAATTTTGTAGAAAAAAGCAAAGGGTGGTTTAGGGAATTAAGGTTTCCTAATTAAATAATTAGTGAAGAAAGAAAGGTCATTATAGTGTGAACTGTGAAGAGAGAGTGAGAGAGCACACACAATCTTGTAATTTCATGTGGTTGGGATCCCAAACCTGAGCAGTGAGTGACCGCCTCGAAGTCAATAAACAATATAGTACGGTTGGCCTCTGGATTTGGACATGCAAGTCACTTTTGTTGTCCAACTGGGTGGTATTCTTCCATTTCCATGTCTAAACAATTTAACAATTAATTAATCACCCAAGCCATTCTTTTTCTTTTGGCTTAGTTTTGGCTTTTAAACTTTTTTCCCCATGCGTGGCTCGAGATGGGTTAATTTGTTAAAATTATTTGGTTTTGTTAATTAGGAATTTTTTTATTAACTAATCCAGCATCTAAGAAGGATCCTTTTTTTTTCACCTTAGCCTCTTTATCAAAGAGAGCGTATGAGACTGAAGTATTAGGGTGGTTGGAGCATTTTCGTGGCCACTAGCTTAGAGCTTTCGTCACTGTTTACATCTTGTTAATCACGTAATTAGCGTCATATCTCCATTTGATTTTTATATTTATTTATCTACCTTCAGTCCGCAATTTTATTTATGAATCGAATTCATAATACACTGTGGCATGTATAACAAAGAAGGATAGTTTTCACCATTAATTTTAAATTTGTAATGTAAAATTTTTAAACAACATATTATAAATTTTATTAAGAAATAATCCAAACAAAAAAATCAATTTCTTTTATTTGAAGCACTTCATGTTTATTGTTAAGGCTAATGTCCGATATGTAACATATATTGCTAATTTTTTTTGTACAAAGAGTTTAGCGGGATATTTGAATTCGAGATTTTACAGTATATATGTTGCTATATTAAATAAACAGTTAAGCGTTTTGATTTGGATAGACCATATCTGCAGTAAATCTTTACTTAGGACTAACCGGCATTAATTAACTTACTCTTTTGACCAGCAGCCCAACGTGCATTATTTAAATACTTTGCAATGTAAGTGTTTTAATTACTCTATAAAACTTTTCCATCCTTTAGTTAATATATATTGAGCATAACAAATCATATTTGTTATTTACTGCAATTTGATTTTTTTTTCGATTAGTGGAGAGAAGATTTATAATTAGAAAAATTTTAATTTTAAATCATATAAAGAGATGTAACTTCTCTTTTTTAATTTAAAAGGATAATGTAGTAATAATATGTTGGGAGAAAAATTTTCCTTTAGCAAATAATTTAAAATATTATTGATTGTTAAAAAATCCCCCATCGAGGGATTAAAAGATAAAAGAAATATTTATAATTTTAGTGCAATTAACTTTAAATTAGTTTAATTTATTTTGAAACAATAATTAATTTACAATATATCAAGTCCAATTATTTAAATCTATTCAATTCTAATATAATATAAGTGCCATGAAAGAACTAATAGTCATATAACTATAAACTTTGTGGGTGAAATTTAAGATCAAAAGTAAAAATACCCAAATAAAAAAATAAGTCTATAGTTCAAGAAGAGAGAAAAACTTATATAATATTAGATTAATCAAGTGACAACTAGGTCAAAGTCAGTTGCACTTGAGGAAAAATGTTAAGATGTTAAGAAAAATCTCACATGAGATTAAGGGATAAAATAATGATTTATAATTGTAGTATAACTAATTTCAAATTAATTTAAGTCATTTCAAGTAATAGTGAATTCACAATTATCAAATTCAACTATCCAGTTCATTCAATTTTAATATGAAGGATAACATAAGAGTTTATAATTGTGGTGCAATTAATTTTAAATTATTTTAAAATAATGATGAATTTATAATTATTAAATTCAACTATATAAGTCTATTTAATTCTAATAGTAATATTGTGTTGTATAAGTAATTGATATAACAATTATATATAATTTGCATATATATATATATATATATATATTATAATTGGATTGATTTATGACGGATTCTATTATATATTCCATAACATTATTTTTCTTGCATACTAATTTATTATTTAAGTCATGAAACAATTCATAAATCCACTAATTTTCTGGAAACAGGGAAATGTAAAAATAAATTACCTTAGCTTGATATTTCTGTCAAATCAAACAAAAAATCAAGTCATTTCCTTCCCCACTATAAGGCTCCTTTGTTTTTTACCCTCTCTCTCTTTTTCAATGCAGCTAAAATGCAACATGAAGAAGATAAAGAAGACCTAAATGGATTGGATAAAATGAGATATGGGAAGATGTGGCATTGGCTTGACCACCTCTCCTATATGCATGTTCAAGGTATAGACAAGAAAAGCATGCCCACTTTGCCTGTCCTTCAAAAGTTTCAGCTATTCAAGCAAGACAATGAATCTATAACACTCAAACACAAAAGAAAAAAATATCATAACACTCAACCACAAAAATATTTAAAAAAAAACAAGGATAAAAGAAAAAGAGGCCATTGATGGGTTCTTTCAAACCAATCAATTCCAAGTATATATTTCTTTTCTGTTTTTTTTAAGAAAAAAAAAAGTTATAACTCTGGATGCAAGGTCAGGGTTTGCTAGCCAGTAGGTGGGGACCCAATGGATTAGACTTCGAGGAGAAGAAGGGGGAGGGAAGGGGGGGTGGTGTTGTTTGGGGTTGTTATTTTTCAACCCATTTTTTCATGATCAAGGGACAACTACCTGCCATGAACAAGAACAGAAGCACCATCCTCATTTTGCTTAGGACAAGATAGATAAACCCTAAAAAGCTGGTACGCAAACTTTCTACTTCACAATGATTCTTTCACAAATTGATTCCAAGGGTAGTAGATGTTCTTCAATTCCTTTATCATTTGTACCTAGCATATTCGCTCCAAATAATACTTATCTAGATCTAATTCATTACAGATAATTTCATCATATTCTATAAGTAATACAATATTGTATCCATTTACTTATTTATTTTTATAACTAGATCTAATTCATTACAAATAATTTCATCATATTCTATAAGTAGTACAATAGTGTATCCATTTACTTATTTATTTTTATAAGTGGTACAACATAATCTTAACTTAAAATCTCATAATCGGTATTAGAATATAATGGGTTTAGATAGTTGGAATTATAATAATTGTATATTTACCATTGTTTCAAAATAACTAAAATCAATATGAAATTTATTGTACCACAATTATAAATTATTCTTTTATTTCTTAATCTCCATGGAATTCTTCTTCACATTCTCCCTTAAGTGTAACTAGCTTTGATCTAGTTGTCACTTGATTTAATCCAATATTTTTATGTGTTTGGACTTTTTCTTTCTTGAGCTACAAACTTATTTAGTTTTTAATCTAAATCTTTCTATTTTTTGAGCCTCAGATTTATTAACAGAGTCAACGGTTATACTACAATTAGTTCTCACATGACTCTAATATTATATTAGAATTTAACAAGTTTAGATAGTTGGATTTGATAATTGTAAATTTATCATTATTTTAAAATGACTTAAATCAATTTGAAGTTGATTACACTATAATTATAAACTCTTCTTCTATGTGATTCTCCTTAACAGCCAAAAACAAGATTAATACCATTAAATTAAAATTTATTTATATATTAAAATAAATATTGAACTAATTGAGATGATCTTGTCAATATAAAGCTATATATTGAACATCCAATTGATCAATGAAAGATTATTATTTAAATTTGACATCTATTTCAATTATTAATCGAACTAATAACTTATTAATTGCTACCATGTTAAGAGATTAGTTTTTTCTTATTCTTTTTTTTTTTATATTTATAGATTAAAAATTAATTTTTTGACATAATATATTGTTGGCTCAACTTATAAATGATCTAATGGATTGATCAAGATAAAAAAATTTCAAAAATTTCTTATTCATACCGAGTCAATATATATTTCATAAATTAAAATAATAATATAATACCCCACGAGAAATTGATTTTTACTTCACAAACTCTGAAAGCTATTATTTTTATATGGCAATTCATTCATTATATTAATTGTATCCACAGATAAAAATATCAACCATCTCTAAGGAAAAAATCCAAAAAATATTACCAATTAGGATAGTTTTGGTTGAGAGGAATTCAAATTTTGACTTGTCAAACTTCCAATAAGAATAGAGATGTCAAATATATATTGGAATTAGTTAGTAACATCAACCTTAATGAAATGTCTTAGAAAAATTTCCACAAACTCATGTCAACTGCAAAGAGAACAACACATGTCCTCGTACAAATACTTTGAAGAGGTAAAAAGAAGAAAATGGCTAAAAACTCAAGCCAAGTCAAGCTAGAAAAGCCATAGTAGATTTTATGTAGTATATACATTGTGGAGAGACAAGGACAAGTTGGCTAAGTAAAGAGCACATGGGATGCCACCAAACGCCTTCATGCGTGTCACTTCTCCCTTGATCTTCGATGGGACCACATATTTTATCCATCCACGTTTTACTTTCTCGTAGATTTAGACAGTTCTACAAAACCTGCCCACCAATGGGAACTCTTTTGTGTTCACTTACGTTTTACTTTTACAGCTAACGGTATAGCCGCCACATGATTTAGAAATTACTAATTACCTTTCCCTTCATTACATTTACAAACTAATGGCCCATAATAAGGGAATCGTTACCTTAAAAACATGTCTCCACTTCACCCTATATATGGATCAAAGAGAAATAATCCATCCAAAGATTTGCATTGGAGTCTTATTGGTTTATTTTTCTTTTCTTTTTTTTTTCTAAAATGATATACTTTTATGAAATTCAATTTTTTATCAAATTAATTTTTGATTTTTCGATTCGATTAATCAGTCTGATTCAATTTCATATATAGATACTGATCGAGCGATGCTATGAACCTAAAGATTTGCTTGCTAGATCATAGTAAAAATATTATAAGGTAAAAGCATGATGGTGATATAATTGAACCTTAAATATATGAATTTGCTGACGAAGTTGAACCTTAAATAGACATTGATTTGATTATGAATTATAAGGTGTGGAATTTACATTTTCTCTCTTTTTTCCATATAAAAAGATAAAAGAATAACGTAGAAAATGATACACAGATGTTTTGTTGTTTGATCAACTCATGCTTAAGGAATAATCTATAAATGCTTAACGTTCGCATGCGTAAAAACCTTTGCCACCTTTCTTTAGGTCAAATTTAGAAAAGGCAGGTGCATTTGGTTAGGTGTTAATTAGGGTTAAGGTTCACTTCATTTTACAACATTATATATTACAAAACTAATGTTAATAATTATAAGGTAAAAGCATGAAATGGAAGGAGTATAGGGAGCATTATCTTTTTGTTCTATTAGGGTAAATATTATTTGCCCTATTGTAGTATTTCATTATTATTATTTATTATTATTTTATTTTTTGCTCTAGCAACCAATTTGGAGTTTTGGACCCTCTTTAAAGAACGACACGTGGTTTGATTGTGGATGATAGGTGGGAAATTGTCAGTGGCTTCAAAAATTATAATAATAAATAAATAAAAGAATCGATTTGATTGGAGTTTTAGATAATTATTTTTTAAAATCAAACGCGAGGGCCATTTTTACCCACTTCGGGTGGGATGGGGACTCCAATCCGAGAACCTCTACTGGGGCAGAGGCTCTTAGCGAGTTTTAGATAATTGTTAAAGAATTATTCATTTAGGCCTTTGATTTGCATGTTCTTGACATCTCTGGCCATATAGGAATTAAAAGAGTAACATTTTAAGGGAGCCAATCAGAATATGCCAAGTACATATATAGTTTTTTTCTAGAAGAATAACGAGTTACTTATTTTCCAATTAATTCAACTAGATCATAGTTTTAGCAAACAATTTCTTTAGATGGAAATTTTTTATTTAGATCGAATTCAACTACAAATTCAATCATGAATAATAATAATAATAATAATAATAATAATAATAATAATAATAATAATAATAATAATAATAATAATAATTAAAAAAAATTCACATATTATAAACATGTAATTGATTTTATATATTATTTTTCTTGTGTGAATAAATTTGGAAACCCAAATCAGAATGGTAGATGTTTTTCTTAATATATAGATAAGCCTGTGACATTTTTTTCTTTTTTCTTTGATTATATTATAACTAGAGTTAAAACACTTAGATTAAAGCATGGATAATAAAGGTGGTAAGAAAGGATAAGGATGAAACTTGTTAGAGATGAAAGAATTAAAATCAAAGAATGTGTGTGTGTGAGAGAGAGAGAGGAGATTCTCCTAGTCTGTACAGCTTAAGTTAATTGTGTCCTAATTAATCTATCTTTAAATTAATTACGTAAAGAAAGATTAATAAAGAAAAGTGAAGAAGATGCGCATGGTGTGGTTAGGATTCCTTTTGTATCCTTTTGAGTTGTTTATGAGTTTCAATAAGCTTTTAGTTTGACTAAAAAAGAAAATAACTAAAGCTAAATGAAGATTAAATTAATAAGGTGTCATGTTTATCCCGACACTTGCAAGCTTTGTTTCCTATCTTGCAACTAAAATTATATGCTAAACACATGTACCATACTAATTAGTAGTAATTAGATTTTCCATCTTTCGGTCTGGCTGATCTATAGCTAATCAAAAGTTAATCACCCCCTTAATTAAAGGAAATTTAACATCCCAAAACAACTATTTTACAAACTATAATCCCTCGATCAGTCGATATATATATATATATATTGAGCAATCAGCATGCGTCAACATAATCTTTAACTCATTGTTTTAGATGCAGCTAATTCATAAAACTTTCATTTTCATTCTCTTTTTATATATATATATATATATATATATATATATATATATATATATATATATATATTGAGCAATCAGCATGCGTCAACATAATCTTTAACTCATTGTTTTAGATGCAGCTAATTCATAAAACTTTCATTTTCATTCTCTTTTAAAAGGGAATGTATAGTGGTCCCAACTTGTTGCTTAATTCCATTGGCCACATAAATTCTCTTTTTCTAGAAAAATAACTAATTTAAAGAGAAGGATGGTAATTGGTAATTAAAAATATTGGAATATTCAGCCAATGGTAGTACTTTTCGTTCTCTATTTTTTTCTTAAAAAAAAATTCATGGTAGTTGGTATATATTAATATAAGAGAAAGAATAAAAGATTTGAACTTGAGTTTATTTAATTGAGAGATTATTAAATGTTGAAATCTGAGATGTTCATTATTTTTATTGTCAGGTTAATTATTCAAATTTTAAAGTAATTCTCTTATAGATAAATATATAATACAGGAATTTTTCCATTTTATTCAGGTCTCTATACCTATTTATAAATTGAATTAAAATTAATTCTTACTTTATAAATATAAAATTAATTATATAAAATTATTTTTTATTAACTTAATTCATAAACCTTAAATTTATGTAAGAATTTTTCACATATGTAAATACATGAGAAGGAAATTAATAAAAATTAGTGAAATGGTGACATAGAAGGCTGCCCCTAACCAAATTATACTTTAAAAAAAAAAATATCATGCACCACATAATTATTATGTCTGTGTCTAAAATTTATTTCTTACATTTTATATGGGATAGGACAGGGCCTAAGTAAGACCTCCAATATAATGTCTATATGACTAAATAATAAAGTTGAAAGATAGGGATGTGTGTTCCTCTAGATTGCGAGTGCTCTTCTATGTCATCCCCAGTGTCTTCGTTCAGCCAAAACTTTTGTTTGTGTTGAATATCCAACACAACATTTTCTACTATTCTTCCATGCTTCCCCTCCTACTCACACACTAGATTTTTCCTTCACGCTTTCTTCTATATTTTCGTGCCCATTTTTTAATGAATATATACTGCGTCAAAAAAATGTATCTCCTAGTAATTCATACAAAAAACAAAAACCCTTCTCTTACTTAATCAATTAATTAATGTTATTCACTTAGATTTCAGTAACCCTTGAATTCCGCCTTAATTTAGGCCATTAAGTAGGTAGATTATGACTTAATTGTATTATATTAGTATTTAGCTCTAAATTCTAGATGCTAAGCACACAAATCTTATACCTACAACCAATTAAATTAAAATAATAATCGACCAATAAAAATAGATATCCCTAAAACGTTACTCGTTGATGAAAAAAATGATATTCAAATACTTAAAAATAAGTTAATTAATTAATATAGATAATTAATGAAACTTTCAAATTTTTTTGCCGTAATTGAGCTAATAATAATGCTTATTTAAATCAAACAAAATATTCTTATATTATTAATAGAAAATTAATTATAAAAAATAAGTTTTTGACATAGAAATTAATTATTGGTCTGAGATTTTTTTTTTTTACAATTAAAATAGTCTTTAGCTTTGTATAACTTTTCATTGGAAGGCAAGCTCTTTGGTGTTTCACTTTCATTAAAGTAAGTAAAAGTCCACACTATATAACACTAAAAACACTAACATAAAGTAGGATTATTCTCCATACTTAAAAGCAAGAAATCTCGCTAACAGCTAAGTTTTGTATCTTTTAGTCAGGGTTTAATTAATTAAAACCCTTAATTGATTAATCTTATACAATGTTTTATGCTTAATCATCACACAAAAACGAACGAAACGTGGATGGTGGACAAGTGGGTAATGTGTCCTAATTAATATTAATATGGTCCCTTAATTACTACTATTGGGTTCCATTTCCTTCTTTAACTCCAAGCTGTCTTTCTTTCTTTCTTTCCTTGATTCTGTTAAGCTGCCCCAATCAGCTTTTTAGCACATGATGGCCACTGCTGATTAATCAACTTTGATAATATTTGTATATTTTATTTTAATTCATTATGTGAATTTTAATTATGACTAACACGTGTAGGGTTACCGATGTGGGGGGTATATGATGTAGGTACGGATTCTGGCAAGCAAAAAAGGGGAGGATTTCTAAATTTTATAGGGTTTTTCTCTTGGTGTCCAGATCCAAAGACAGTGGTATGTTTGGCACCTTTTCTTGTCCAGCCAAGAAAATATTAACGGTGGTCCTTCAATTCCATCCATTATTATGGAGGAGGAATATGTCATTGCCATCACTGCATAACCCTAAAATTTTTTAACGTTTCTTTTTTCATTAATGAGCTTCTTATTGCCGGAGGCATTAGGAGGTTTTTGTCCCCCCTCCCCTTTCCTAAGGTTTCCGTCTCAAGACCTCCTAAGAACCAAAAAAAAAAGAGCTTCTTATTGGCCATCATTAATTAGTTAAAATAAGATTAATTAAATCAATTAATTTGGGTATTAATTAATGCACATATATATAATGAGTGATGCCGTACGTTTTGGCAATTGATGAATAATTAAGTTGTCATGATTAATATTAATTATTGAATTTTTTTTAGTTGATGTGATATATATTTTGAAGTTTCAAGTGAAGTTTGTTGCTTCTCCACCTACTTTTAGCCCCCACAACTCTCAGAAAACTTCAATTTATGAGATATGTTTGTACAAAGAAATATTACCCTTTTATCAAATCTTTCTAAAATATATATATACATTCTTATAGTAGTGATATTATATATAGTTAATTAGTAATATAATAATTTCTCTAATTTTTGTAACAGTTATGTAAGATTATTGAAACTCCAGCTTCTTCCTTTAGCCCCACACATGCATCTTCCTTTTAATTATCAACAAAGTGAGACTGACCCAATTATGAACTTCAATTGAGATAGAATTAATTTATATTTATCCATTTCATCATTGCATGTATATCCTAGCCCTTCGACACTTGTGAAAGATATATAATATAAATATTTTTTGATACATTAATTAATTGATGCACTCATGATGTATTTAGTTTAATTATGTGACAAAGTTAAAAAAGAAGAAGAAATTATATGAAAAAATCGCCATTTAAAAGTTCTTTAATTAATTTGTCCAATTTGATAGAAAAAATATTTAACTTTTCAACTAAATAAATCTGATGAATAATAAGATTTTTAAAATGTATCTCATGATTGAGTTTGTCAAGGGAAGAAGTGCTGTTAATTTTTGAGCGAAAAAGAAATTAATTGGATTAATTACTTGAAAAGTTAAACTTTAGCTAGGTTAAATTGGACATTACCAACAACTTTAATGAACAAATTGATACTTTAGGCCCACTTCTTCTTCTTCTGAACTTTTTGATATATTCACACAAAAAATGAATTTTTTTTATATAAATTTAGTTAATATTTTACTTATAAATCAAATTATTAAGTTTATATTTGTAAAATAAAAATTAATTTTGAAGAAAAATATATTATTGATTCAATTTATTAATAGATACAAAAATTTGTGAAAGTTGAGGTAGGTGTAATTGACTTCGGGTTAAAGGACATGCACCTCTCCCTGGTTTGTCTCTTGGACTAGAATATATCTTTTTGGGTTAATGTTCTAAACACTCTATTCTGGGCCTAAAGTCACAGGGTGAAGAGCAACAAATTTTTGGATTATAGATTCTTAATAATAAACTATTAAAATTTCTATGATTTCTATATATATGTTCCCTTCAAATAATAATAAAAAAAAATCCAACACGTTTTTGAGGATGAAACAGTTTTATATTTTTATTTATAAAATGATTGTTAATATTTTATAAAATAATATATTATTAACTTTATTTAAGAATAAATACATAGACTTAATTTACAAGAAAAATTTTTATTTTTCGTTACGACTTATAAACAATTAAAAATTATTATTTAATCATTAGATAACGACAAAAATATTTTTTTTTTGTTTATTTGGAAAGCATTTTAAGCAAGGAAAGTTTCTTTTTAGTTCACTAAAATGATGAGTTATATCATTCTATCTAAAATATTTTTAAGCTTTAAGGTTGTCGTTTCTTGGTGTGATCATATTCAGACTTAAAACAGCTTTTGCAATTGAACCATTTATAAAATTATGAAGGATTGTAGATTAAAAGATTTATGGTACCCACTACTTCTCTTTTCTCCACCGCAAAATAAGTTCTTTCTCAAGAAAGTGACAGAAAAGTCAATAAGCTTTCGGCTCTATTTGCTTCCATAAAATAATTTATCTTTGTAAAATATAATATTTTTTTATATTTGACTGCAACACTAGAAAAATAAAAAAAATAAAATAATATTTTATTTATTTTATATTTGATAAGTTATGAAAAGTGACTTTTCGTTATGAGAACGGAAAGTTTTTTTTTATTTTTGAAATATTTTTTTATTGATTTAAAAAATATTTTTTCTTGACTTATTTTCCGAAATTAAACCAAATATTGAAAAATAAGTTTCCGGAAACAAACAGTCTTTTTGTCCTTTGGATGAAACGGCATGCCGTACTTCTTATGGCTGCGGGAAGGAAGCATGTTATAAGGTTATAGCTTAATTGGGCCATTGGAGTTGGACGCCTTGATTTTCGAAAGTTGACTTTTCATCTATAAATTTTCATGTAATTAGGAAAAGAATTAACGATGGCCTTTCGGCCCTTTCCTAAGCATGCAGGCCCGTGAGCCAAGGCAGCCAGTCCCGCATACATAAGTAGATATTTTTCCTAAAAATATATTAAAAAAAGTTTATAAAAATAAAAACAATTAATTAATTAAAATTTAAATATATATATTTTTACACTCAACTTAAATTCTAAACATCTCTTAGTTAGACAAATAATTAATGATGACCTTTCCTATTTTTGTCACCTATAATTTTGAATTTTCTATTTTGCTTTAAATTCCTTATCCTTAAATTTAAATGTGATTGCAAAATAAAGCAAAAAATTTTTGAGTCGGAGGAGTTTCTGAAGATTATTATTTGATCGACGACTTTCAAATTTCAAAGCACCTAAATATTACTTATTGATGTGAAATATTATTTAATTTTTAATTTTATAATTTTTTTTCTTTTGAATTCAATCAATTGATAGTAAATATATGTAAACTTTTAAATTAATTATGTGTTACGTAATGTACATATTTATGAATAATAAAAGCGACATTCTAGAATACATCTAGTTTATAGATAAATTTTAAAACCATTAAATTACTTACTTTTAATTTTTTGGCGTTAATAAAATTACCAGTTGTCTGCTGAAATTGTAAATAAATTTCAATAGTTTAATCTGAAATTTATTTAACAAGTTATTTCTCATTTTATTTGATAATTATTATTATTTTATTTTATATCATTAAATAACTATTTACAAATAAAAATATAAATAAATAAAATCTAAAATAGATTATCAATTTAGTATTTATTATTATAATATTTTCTAAAGGTGATCTTTACTAAAGCTATTCATATTATTTTCTATATATATATATATATAACCAATAAAATTAAATCTAATTATTTATATTTTCATTTTAAATTATGATAAATTTTTTAAAATAATTAATTTTTAAAATAATTTGATTTCTATTAATTTTTTAAGAAATAATTATATAGTGTAATTTATTTTTTAAAAAATTTTATTTATACTTTGATTTTAAAAATAAAAAATATATTAAAAATAATTAATTAATTATATTGTTTATTAAATTAATAGTTATAAATATAAACATCATATAATATGAAATTTTTTTCTCAATAAATAAATAAATTATTGAATCTCAAATATTGGGTTTACTGTAACACTATATACATACTATTATATTAAAATTATAATATATTAGTTCAATAGAATATATCAGTTAAGTATGTAAACTAAAATTATTTTTTATTATAGACTTATTAGACTTAAAATATATCTCCCACAACTTTTTATTCTCTTTTTTAAATTTTTATTAAAATTTAAAAAATTAAAAAAATAAAAAATATTTTTAACTAGTTTTGAGAATGCAAACGATGTTCTATACAGTAGTCTTACACTTACTATCCATTTGATATTACAAATAATAATTTTTATTTTAAAAAAATTAAGTCGAAATTAATTCATAGGCTATATATTCAAGTGTAAAATATTTTTTTATGGCTTTTATATTGAAACTTATACAATATAATTTTCTGAAAAAAATAATATGTATGAAAAATAATTCCAAAACTAACAAAAAAAGAAAATAAAAGAAAATTAAAATAATAAAGAGAAACAAAACAAAATATATAGAAAAAATAAAATAATTTAAGTAATGAAAAATCTAAAATAAAGAAAAATCATGAAGAAAAATAGAACAAAATATATAGAAAAAATAAAAAAATTTAAGCAATAAAAAATCTAAAATGAAAAGAAAATTGATTATATTTTATATTATATTTCTTTATTGTTTTTTCTTTCCTTAAAAACAAAATTAATATTTTTTTAATTATCAAATTTTTGTTGCTTTATCATTTATTCTATTTTTATTTTATTAATAATTTTAAAATATTTTTTGTTCTTAGTACAAAAATCAATCCAAAAATCTCATAATTTTTTCTATATATTTTTAAAATTTTAATAAAAAAAGAAAAAAAAGAAAAAAATGGTGTGAGATATAAGTAAAAGAAAAGAAGCAAAAGAATGGTAAATAAAAAAATTAGATTATAATATTTGTAGTTATTATTACGAGAGAAAAAAATTATTATATTTAATTTTATATAAAAAAATATTACAAATAGTGAATTAATAGAAAAGAAAATGTTAAAAAGAGTGTTGAAAAAAAATTGTTGTTATTATTTATCTTATATATTTTTAAATAAAAGAGCAATATCGGTAATAAATTAAATTTTATATATTTATAAATAGCAAATCAAAAGATAGATTTATAGATAAATAAGATGTATTCTAAAATTAGCTATAATAAAATTGAGATAACTTCAAAATAATACTCAATGTTTTACTTTTTTTTATTGGATATCAGATTTTTTTAGTTGAACACAATATATTTTTATTTTTATTTAATTGGACATCTCTATCCAATTTTCATTAATGACGTTAAAAACTTTTCAATAAAAAAAATCATAAAATCATGAATTTTTTTTAACTCTTCTTATATCATATATTTTAACTAATGAGATAACATTTATGTATTTTAATATTTATTGTAATTCTATTTAATTAAAATTTATTTATTAATGCTTATTTTTTATTTTTTTTATATTTAGGATAAAAAAGGAATGTCACATATTATATTGTAGTTAATTTTTTAATTTAAATTTAACATATATATATGTACATATTATTTTGATTTTTGTGATTTGTTTTATTGAGTCAAATTATTATTTTCATAATATTAAAAATTTCAGTTAATACATTCAAATAGGATGTATTAAAATCAGTTAATGATAATAACTAAAATAATAAAATTAAGTTATTGAATCATTTGTTATTAAACTCGATTATCTTTCCTGCAGTTGGCATTGCGAAAGCTTTGTTATAGTAAACAACCATATGCTGCCCGTGCTCATGATCGAGTTCAAATATTTAACTGTTAGAAAAATAACAAATATATAGCAAGGTGAACTTACCATCAAGATTAATATATAGGAGACTATCCCCCAGTCCATCCATTATCAGCATCTTTACTTAGATAATCAATATCTCTAACTCTGATAAAACTGGTGATTGTGTTTTGTTTATTTAATTTAATCATGACCTTAAAAAAATTATTGGACAATATATTTTATTTAATTTGAATGCTAGTTAGATAATTTTAGAAAAATAAATGTACAATATAATTATATTATATAAAAAAAATTAGGTAAGGGTCATATAGTTTGACCTGTGGATTTATGACTCGTAAATTTACTGATTATTTTGAGTTGATCCATTTAAATTGTTTTTGTGTTTGAGTCACTTTTTTCTGAATGAATATGGATTGGGTCAATGGATCAAATTAAAATTTGTTAACTCTGTAATTGAATAAATAAAAACATTAGATGTACAATTAAATAGACAATATTAAAAATTATCCCTAAAAATATTTACAAATTACAATCTTTGAATTTTAAAAAGAAAGAACATGTTTTTGATGAATTCTAGCTAGTATTCGTCACTGGTGACGCATCTTAATCATTTAATTATTATAGATCCATAGTGGTGTAATAAATGATTTATAATTTACAGAAAATTATAGTCATGAAGGATCTTGATGTTGCTTTGAGTAATGACATTTCTTCAATTATTATGGAGTATGATAATTAAACATGATTTAGGGTGTGTTTAATTACATAATTTTTTTTTCTGTTTTTATTTTTTAATTTTTAAGGAAAAAGAATTTTTTTTTATTTTCATAGAAAATTGCTAAAATTTCTAAATTATGTTTACTTGCTATTATATAGAAAATTTCTTATATTATATTTGGATAACATTTTAAATTTAAAGGGGGTAAACTTAGAATAAATGAAGTGAAAGTTCTAATTTATCACATTTTATATAAAGGAATGTTTTCTAAAGTTTAGTTATAATTAAAAAAATGAAAAAACGTTTTCTATTTTCATTTCAGAAAAATAGCACAAATAAAAACAAAATCTTATTTTTTTGTGTTCATTTAAAAAGTTTTACACAAGTAAACACATCCTTTAGCTCTTTTTCTATTCAACATCTGCATTGAGAAACAACAAATTGTTTTTTCATATGACTTACAATTATCCTTTAAATACTCATATTTTGACAGACCCCCTCGAAGAATTCTCTCTTGGTTGTAGCATGATCTTGTAGGCACCACTTACTTCGGTTAGTTTGTTTTGTGGGATTGACTGACTTCCATATATTACAGAAAATTATAAGAAATGAATCAATTTTAAACCATATACTAAATTAGCTTACCATTTGAATTTTGAATCTAACAACTCAATGAAATGGAAGGGTTTCTTCAAACTTGCTTTTTAAGAAAAGGGATATACATAATCCCAATAGAAAAAAAAAATTAGAAGGTAATGACATAAGTTTTTTCTAAAAGCACTTGATAGAACAAATTTGAAGATTTGGAATAAATAAAATTAAAAAACGCCGGCATCCAAGGAAACATACCGTTACGTTAATGCAAAGCCTATGAGAATGAGAGTGGCCCGGCGTCTACCCCCGATTAAGACAGCTACACAAGTCGTCTTACTTAAGCCTGTTAACCTTTTAGCTACACTAGTAAACAGCATCGTTTCATTCTTCCCTTCAACCGAGAATCATAGTCCAGTTTTCCGCGATCATTGGATCCACTGATCCGGAGTGTACAAGTTGCTAATCGGATACCTTCTAGCTCAGCGTCTAAATCGCAGGTTTCCCAATTCTAGCTCGGAATTGAATAATTCTTGATGGGGAAAGGAGGTGGCTGTGTTCCAAGCAAGAACAAAGGCCCTGCCGGCGCCAAAGATCCCCAACGGTCGTTTAATGTTTCGCCGATCCCTGTCGATGATCATGAAGAGAATAATGCAGCAGTCGCCGCAATTGATTCCCCCTCGCAATTGAAGCTATTCATTGTATTTTACTCGATGTACGGTCACGTGGAAGGGCTGGCCAGGAGGATGAAGAAGGGAGTGGACGGAGTGGAAGGAGTTGAAGCGATTTTATATCGGGTGCCGGAGACGCTGCCGGATGAGGTGCTGGAGAACATGAAGGCGCCGGCGAAGGACCCTGAGATTCCGGAAATAACGGCCGCCGAATTGATGGATGCCGATGGGATTTTGTTTGGATTTCCGACGAGGTACGGTTGCATGGCTGCTCAGATGAAGTCGTTTTTTGACTCCACCGGGCAGTTATGGAAGGAGCAGAAGCTTGCTGGAAAGGCCGCTGGATTCTTCATCAGTACCGGGACACAAGGTGGTGGCCAAGAAACCACCGCGTAAGCTATACTTTATCCCTTGAAAATTAGCTTTTTTGTAACATTTGATTAAAAATATTCTTGACTGAAAATTAAAAAGCTTCAATCTTTTTTATTGTATTTATTAATGCGGTTTATTCTCTTGTCTGTATATACATAGATTAATCTAGAGCAATAAGCAACTGAATTAAAATGAAAATGATCCTCAGAACTCTGAGGAAACTGATAAGGAGCAGCAATTGATACATATCTAATTTGGAGATTATATGATTTTAATGTTCGTTTATATAAACCTAGTTATAGTATACCAAGTTTTACATATAAATTGCTAGGCATTGGGAAACTTAATGACTATGTCAGAGGTAATAAGTTACATAAGTTTAAATAAAATATTTGGATAACACATAATTTTATTATTTTATTGAGGTGATATTATTTTGAGAGATGAATTAAAATTTTTGGTGAGGTTATGACTGAGTGTTGATGCATAAGAAATTCAGAAGCTGGAATAAGTAGTGTTCATATCTAATTAATTCTATTTCGTGATCAGAATTTGAAATAATTGATTGATATTTGTTGGTTTGGATTGGACAAATTCTTAATGATTGCTTGAAGAGTTTTTAATGCTAATGCCTTGCAATTTATTGAAGCTATCTTGTGTAGATCAAAGGACTGTAATTTATTTTTACTACTTTCCTTTTAGATGGGCAATAAGACATATGAAGGTGGTATATATTATTTTGTTGGCAAAAGTGTTGGCTGATCGACTAGAGAAGCAGATTTTAGATCCACAGATTAATAAATTTTCAAAAAATAAAATTGACAATTAATAAATTTTCAAAAAATGAAATTGACAATGTATCATCTTAAATTGAACTAAATCATATGTACAGAAAAATAACCAAAAAAAGAAATAAATTGAACTGCATTATATTTTGGTTGCTGAGGTTTGCTGGAGAATGAATATACTTGGCTTCGCTGCCTGTTTCAATTATTATCTTTCTGGATGGAGATTGTTGCAGAAAAAAATGTGGCTCACACTGCAGGCCCTAGAAGGCTTCATTAACTAAGTAGCACCTAGAATTCAGCTCATGCTTTTTTACTTGTAAGATAATTAAGGTAAGACCCTCACTTCCAAAATTTAGGCCTTCCTGTATATTACCAGGACCCCCAACATCTTGTTAATTCCTCTATAGATGTCTGAGAAATATGAATGTTGCCTGATAATAACTTAAATTTGAAAGGATGAGTCTGCAAAGTATTTGTTTTTCTGTATTGGGTTGAAATCTGGGTTAGCGTTGCACTTGTTTATGGCATAGGAATTACTGGTAGATCACAAGATAGGTAAGTTTTTGTACAGTCGCTGATTTCAACTTAGGCCAGAGCCTACCAAACTTTTAGTATTGAATGTGTTTAGGTTTGCAAATTTGCAATTACAGAATTTAGTTTGGGATTAATATGTCTATTAATTGATGTCTGACAGAGATTTTTCACTTGTCAGATTGAGAATCATATAGAAGGAGAATATATTCATGGTTGCATTGATTACTAGATTTCTGTTGTTTGAATTGTTGGTTTGAGTGCATGATAACTGACCGCGTCGGAAGCATGGCACTTTTATCATAATCATAGATTTTGAAAATGAAAGGGTACATCTAGATGTTTTCAAAAACCTAAATATGTATACAAGTCATTCTCCAACTCACCATTTCTCTTGTTTCATATGAAACAGATGGACTGCAATTACCCAGTTGGCTCACCATGGAATGCTGTTTGTTCCTATTGGGTACACTTTTGGAGCTGGTATGTTTGAGATGGATTCTATTCGAGGCGGTTCTCCCTATGGTGCTGGCATTTACGCTGGAGATGGCTCAAGAGAGCCAACTGAATCAGAGCTGGCACTTGCAGAACATCAAGGCAAATATATGGCTACAGTTGTAAAGAAACTTGCCCGGGCTTGGTGATGCAAGTTCTCAATATTTGCCAATCTTTTATCATCTCCTTTTCTGCTCAACCATTTGAATGCATTTGTTTGTCATTTTTTCCCCCAGATGTGAAGAGTTATCCCTTTTATACTAGCCCCCATTCATACATTGTTTCCTCTTTTAATTTGTACATGATTTGAAATTCATTTTTCCTTATTACTTAATATGATGTGATTCTGTTCGATGTCTCCTTTATAAATTTCTTGATTAACTCTTTTTTTTTTTGATATATTTTGCATTCTTTTCAACTCCCTCAAAGTTCCAAGTATTATTGACTGATTCTGCTATCTATAAACTGTGGGGAGATCCTATAAATAACTTTGGTTTTTGGTTTTTTTGTTTGTTTTTTTTTCCAAAGAAAAATATACCTCTTTTACAACTATTATTGGATGGTTGAGATTGATATTTTCAGATTTAGCCGGTTCAACGAACTGAAAAAATAGAAAATCAAGAGTTAGAGATTCAACTAGAATTGAATTAAGATTGAATCAGTCAAAGTGAAATTTTATTAAAATATAGCATTTAATATGTATTTATATTGTAAAATATGAAAAATATTTATGTTAAATAAGTTTTTCTTTTATGCATAATAATATATTTAAAATATCAATATTTATAATTCAAATTATTATATAATCATGTTCAAATACTTTATCAAGTATAATAATGTATATATTTTATTTATAATCATTTCCTTGTAAAAGCTGCTAGAAATCATGTTAGCTTTCATTTTTGGGTTTTCAATCTCTGATTGCATTGCTACTCTTCTTCTTGCTGATGGTTGAATAAATCTTCATTTTGAGTTTCAAAATAAATAAAAAAATAAAAATACTATGTCAGTCCATCAAATATTATCTAACAATTTATCTAACTAAAACTATTTAAAAGAAATTGTAATTTTTATTTTTTTCATTTGTATAATAATGTGATAATGAATTAAATTAGATAATAAAAATGCATCTTTATTTTTTTATTTTAATATATATTATAATATTTTATTTAATCAACATAAAATATACACAATTATAATTTTACATTTTATTTAAATAATTAGTAAAAACCGGGTAATTGCATGTTTACATCTAGTTTTATTACCCACATCAAGCTAATTGCAAGTTATTTGCACAAAGATAAATGATATATGAGAAATAGAAAGAAAAAGAAAAACAATAGGATGATGATAAATAAATAAAGAAGGTATTTGAGATTGCTTTTGGTATTAAAAAAAATATTTATATTTTTTAATTTAATTGATTAATTTTAAAAAAATTATAAATTATTTTTTTCAAATATATTTATAAAAAATATCTATTTATGTACTTATTTCGAAAAATATTTTTCAAAACTCAAAAAAAAATATATATATATATATATATATAATGCCTAAAAATTAAAAACCACAAAAATCTAAAATATTGAATGATTAATTACCAAAGACGTCCCCTAGCAATTGTCATCTATTGATGTGGCTTCCTAAAAAAATAGAATAAATAAATAAATACATATCATTGAACAAAACATCCTTCTAGCATTAAATTTGTACACTTAATTAATTTATTTGCTTTTAAAAGAAAATAAGATAAATTATATCTTGATTTATTTTATTAATTTTCTTTTTGTGAATTTCTTTATCATTGCAAACTTATTTGGTAATAATTATCATAAAAACTGGCAGATAATAATTTTATAGAAAAAAATAAAATAAATAAATTTGAATGACAATATATCTAAAGTTAAATATTACATTTAACTTAAATGTTAATTTTAAAATAAATGATAATTTGGAGAATCAAATTGAAAATGATGCATTTTTTTTTCATTTTTAAAGTGTCATAAATAAATAAATTTAATGAACATAAATTTATTTATGAATTCGTTGGATTAAATAGGTCGAATAGTATCATTTTTCAAAAATAAGATACGCTGCCAATTAGATTAGAATTTTCAGAAAAGTTAGCCTTAATTTCACGCTCACGCATCCAAATTTTCAATTATATAAAGGAAATTTCATCTCGGTGTTATTGCTCTCTGTTACACTCCAATTGAAGAGCGCTTCATTTTCAATCGCTCTATATACTAATTTCGCAGTAGAGAGATTCACAAAGGAAATTGATAGAGAGAGAAGGAAGCAAAATCAATGGCCGACACACTCACTTCCTTAAGGTCTCTTATGGCTTCTCACTCTCCGCCTCTCGACGCCTTAGTTGTTCCTTCTGAGGATTATCATCAGGTTCGCTTTTTTTTCTTTTTACAATACAATATAACAAATCCTGTAGAATTCAATCATTTCTATTGTCTGTGTTTCGATCATCAGCTATATTTATCATTTCGTTCAGATTATTGAGATTTCTCGGCTCCTTTAATTTTGAACTTTTTTTTAAAAAAATTTTTTTAGTTATACGTTTATGCAATTTTTTTTTTTTTTGGTAGAGCGAGTACGTTTCTGCAAGGGACAAGCGTCGGGAATTTGTTTCCGGATTCACTGGAAGCCTAGGTTAGTTTCGGTGTTGAATCTTCTTATGTCAACTGAGTTTTCTGTAGAAGCCAAGTTTTAAAATTATCGATTCAGGAATTCCGCGATCTTGTGTCCTGTTTTAAATGCTGGTAAACGAATGTGAAAATGTCTGATTAATTCTTATTCAGATTACAAGGTTTCTTTGTTGAATTTCATTTAGGTTTGGCGCTTATTACCTTGGATGAAGCTCGACTTTGGACCGACGGGCGCTATTTCTTGCAGGCAACTCAACAACTTAGCGATCAGTGGACACTCATGCGTATGGGAGAGGATCCTCCTGTGGATACATGGATGGCTGATGTAAGTCGCCGTGTTTCTTTTGTGTGTGTATGAACTAATATTTATTGCAAGAGTGAAGACATGTCCTTACGTTTTACAGGAGAAATGGAGAGTCAATTGAATGATTTTTTTGAAGTATAAGTTCTATTATTTATTTTATGAAGTCCTGACATTTCCTCCACCCCCCCCCCCTCTCTCTCTATATGTCCATCTGCTTTGTCCTTTGGATTCATGAATATAATCTGACAAGAATTTGGCCTCTATTCATGGATATGGCTTTCTGCACATAAGTTTTAAGCTTTGGACATTCTCAATTTCACTTCTGAATCCTTATCTTAGAATCCCTTAATTTCTTGTGTTGGTTTTAACTGATGTCTTCCAATAGTGACCATGATGAGAATCTATTAGTAGTAATACATTTTCTGCTCTAATGGATTTTGTTGTTTTTGCATTTTTGTTTTCTTAGAGTGTTTTTTTACATGTTTCTAATGAAATTGATCAGATCCTGAAATTTGATTTTGCTAGAATCTACCAGCACTTGCAGCTATTGGTGTTGATCCATGGTGTATATCCGTAGACACTGCACAAAGATGGGAGTCTGCTTTTGCTGAAAAACAGCAGAAGCTGGTCCAAACAGCAATGAATTTGGTAGATGAGGTCTGGAAAAATCGACCTCCAGAAGAAACAAATCCAGTTGTTGTCCATCCATTGGAATTTACTGGTTGTTCAGTTGCAGACAAGTTGAAATATCTTAGGGAAAAATTGAAACATGAGAATGCTGGTAGTATGATCATCACAGCTCTGGATGAGGTGAAAATATCCCCTTTTTGGCTATATTTATTGCATTCTTTTCTACCTTTGTGCTTTTTCCATACACATTAGTTTCATTTTCATATTATTCTATTTTATTCAGGTTGCTTGGTTGTACAATATTCGTGGAAGTGATGTATCCTACTGTCCAGTTGTTCATGCCTTCGCTATAGTGACATCTAATTCAGCCTTTCTGTACGTGGACAAGAGGAAGGTCTCTGCTGAGGTAAAATTTGAAATACATTTAAGTCTACCTCCATGTACTCTAAACATATGCTGGTTTTTCTAAAATTTAAATACATTTATCTGATTTTTCAATTTTTTTTTCCAAATTCCCAGGCTTTCTTTTTCAGCATCTTTTGTTAAGTCTTTGATGCATTTATCTTCTTAGTGATAGCACTGCACTCAATTCTTGCACTTCTCTAATATGTTATCTGATGTATACTAATCATATCTGGTCCATTTGGCAAGAATAATGCTCACATAGATTTGAAAAGGTAAATCTGGATGAGCAGTTTGAAAATTGGATTATGATCTTAACTGTTTGCAGGTTCTCTCTTATATGGTGGAGAATGGAATTGTGGTTCAGGAGTACACTGCAGTGAGCTCAGATGTCCTCTTGCTTGCATCTAATCAGCTTGACTCATTATCTGCAGTCAAAGGAACTCATGCTGAAGTTACAAAAGATGTGAACATCAATTCTAGTGAGAATGACATCGTAGGGAATGGTATTGCTGTTTCAGAAGCCAAGAAAATTGACCTCATCTGGGTTGATCCTGGTTCATGCTGCTATGCCTTATATTCAAAGTTGAATTCTGAGAAAGTGCTTCCGAAGCAGTCACCTTTGGCTCTTGCAAAAGCTCTAAAGGTAATATATGCACTGTCAATTTAAATAAAGTTCTCTAAGCTGTAAATAAATAAAGTGCAATGTGATATACACACACACACACACACACATTTACGTACTGTATCTATCTGTCTCTATTGCTCTCTCTCTCTCTCTCTCATGTTCTCCGAGAGTTGTTATGATTCTCATCTCTTCTTCCTTTTTCTGCCTTGGGAATGGAGATGTGATGAAAAAATAGTTGCCATATATCAGAATAAAATGTTGTGGCTGTTTCTTACTATCTAAAGCACGAGAAAAATTTAGGAGCCACTTGAACTTGTATTTTGTGAAGATATTTTATAGCAAAAGAGCATTTTGTTTTTGGCATAATTGAGGATTTTCCGATTTTGTAGTTTCCTTATATGCCTTATTACAGTTTTTAGCAGAGAATAATTGAGCTGAGATTATGACCATTAAGCTGAAATACTCCCACAGGGGTTGGGAAGCAAAGGCATGGAATTATTGTGCTCTTTTCTTTTTCCTCTTTCTATTATCTCAACAGTAGTCAGAATTATGCAACGACTGGAAAACAGTGTAATTGTTTTATGTTGTCTATATGTGTTGCAACTGACCTCAGAAACAATTATTGACTGATTCTTTTATTATTTTAGAACCTAGTTGAGTTGGATGGCTTAAAAAAGGCACACATTCGTGATGGTGCTGCTGTTGTGCAATATCTTGTCTGGTTGGATAAGCAGGTATACTCTGAGATTCAGGTTCTCAAAACTTTGTTTTATTTTTTTGCTTTTTTCTAGAATTGAAATATTTATCAACATATACATCAGCCTATAGTTTCAAACATGATGCCAATGTTTGTTTTGCTTGTGCAGATGCAGGAGATTTACGGGGCTTCTGGTTACTTCTTGGAGGGGGAGAGTGGAAACAATAAAAAGGATTTGTGAGTGTTTATTTTCATCTTTGGAACTTATGTCCATTGTTAATTTTCTGGTTGATATCTGGAAAGTGTCATTATGGAAAATGTTTCATCAGACATCTGGATAAGAATTATTCTATAATGTGGGTTATGTTGGATGTATTGTATAACATTCAAGATATAGTCTGGCAGCTCACAAGTTTAGATAACCTATATGTTCAAAATATGATTTTCGAGGCCGTCTCATTTTATTATATGTTGTATGTTTATTTAGTATGCGGTACAATATCTTTTATGTTCAAGGTATTGCCATTGGCTAGTTGAAATGAATTTCACCACCCAATTTCTGGAGAATTTTGTCAAAAGGTCTTCTACTTTGCGAGTTTACTTATGGGAAATAGTACAGTGGATCTATTTCATCCACTGTGCTTGACAGGATCAACTCAGAATGATATAAGTGAAGATTAGTAGCTGTTGATGCCAGAAAGATTTCCCTTTTCAGAAATGCTGTTTTTTTAATATTGTGAAAAAAAAAATTCAGAAGTTGCACAAGATCACTAACAATTGTATGATGGGAATGTGATAACGTGAATATCAAATGATTTCTCTTTTTTCTAATTGACTTTATAAGAGAGTAGCATTATCGAGGATTTTCTGTTCCAGCTCGACTTAAAATTACATTCTGTTGTTTTAGTCCTCATTCTGCATATTCTGCATGCTAGATTGCCATCCTATTTATACATTATATTGGTCAGAAGATCTGCTGGTCAAAATGTTGGCAACTTGGCATAAAGGCCCTATGTAATTATTCATTTGTTCTGTTGCTTGTGCTTTACTTTTTTTTGTTCTGTGTCTGTGTTGCTCCCTCCGTTTCATGCTTTGCTATGGAATGTAGCTGAACTGCAAAGCAAGCAAACTATATGTAGCTTGAAATGTCACTGATCCATTTTTGTTGTGTTACTGGATGTGATGAGCAGGGAAACTAAAAAGCTGACAGAGGTGACTGTCAGTGATAAGCTGGAAGGTTTTCGAGCATCAAAAGAGGTAATTCCAAATTCGATGACATATTGTCAGTAGAGAATTTATTTTCAGCATTAAAAGAGACATAATAGAGTATCATTTAAGGATGTGTTTCCTCATGAGCCTCTGCAGAGATTTTTTCCACTAGAGGTTTTAGTGGTCCAGTTTGTTATTGATGAAAACTGAAAACAAGGTAAGTATTATGTGAAGGGTAGTATGCAAGCTATCCTGAATTATCCTAACATTTACTTCTTGGTCTTTTTATGGATAACAACTAAATGTTAGTGTTTTCTAATTATGTTTGGTCTTGTTTGACTACTATGATGGAGGTCTGCTGAGATCAAAATTTGATTATATTGAGACTTTTTTTGTCTGATTCTTCACACCTGAATATTTTGAAAATACACTTTTCATTGGCATGATCAAACATTCTGCATATCAATGGACCACTAGGTGCTATTAACATCTATTTGTTATATGATGGATTTCATGTTTGCTGTTTGTGTTTGGTTCTGTGGTGGCTTGTGTTTTTTCTTTTCTTTCTTTTTTTTTCCTTTAGACAGATTCAAAGAATTTCTGCACTTGCTTTGGAATTGACTCTGCTATGTCTTTAAGAAAAAGATTGAGTTGCAATATAATGCATCTAGTAGATTTTTATGATATGTTGGTTTGTTTCTTATTATTTGGTTATGGTGGTCTTGTAGTTTTGGCAAGTGCTATTGCATTTATATTGAGTTTTTGTTCACATCAGCAATCTTAGTTGCATTCTTTGAAGTTAGGAGTTAGTTCAGTACTAAAAACTGTTGGTGAAAAGAAAAGACTTGTTTTAACTTGTCACTGCAATTTGATTATTTAGCACAGCATTTTACCTGTGTTTGCATGAATTGTTTGTTATGAAGTTATCATTTTCTCATTTGTTCTAATTGCAGCCTTTTACCTGTGTGTGCATGAATTGTGTAATGAAGTTATCATTTTCCTATTTGTTCTAATTGCAGCATTTTAGAGGATTGAGTTTCCCTACAATTTCATCAGTGGGTTCAAATGCTGCAATCATCCATTATTGTCCACAACCTGAAACATGTGCTGAACTTGATCCAAACAAAATTTATCTGTTTGATTCAGGAGCTCAGGTTTGTGACTTACAAATACAGTGGGTGGTAGCTATTGTTGAGAGTTATCAATTAAATGCCAAGAACTCAATATTTATTCGCTTACTGATGTTTTATTTTCCCCCCCCCCATTAATACTGTTGTTGTCATGAACAAAGTATCTGGATGGAACAACTGATATAACTCGCACTGTCCATTTTGGGAAACCATCAACCCATGAAAAAGCATGCTATACAGCGGTAGGTGTCTTTATTTGTTCCTCACAGGCATATTATCTGTTCAGAAATTGAGTTTGGTACAGATTTGATATTTCTAGCAATAAATTCAGTTGTTTTTCTTCTTTCATTTCTAATTTGATTGGAATCGTTAAATTTTTCATGGTGAATATTTTTCTGTTTTCACATTTTGTCGATGTGTTGCCAATTCTTTAAGTTGGACTGAAGTGAACTAACAAGTTTCTCTTCTTTGAAAACTACAATGTTAATTTTGTTATCATCTTTGGACATTGATATACATAGTTCCTCTCGTGCAGGTTCTCAAGGGTCATATTGCCCTTGGTAATGCTCGCTTTCCTAATGGGACAAGTGGTATTGCAATTTTTACTGCTTTGATGCCTTATTTTTTTCATAAATAAATGAGCAGTTTTAGTTTCAAGTGTAACCTGTAGTTATTATAATGATTTTTCTTTTTCATTGGTCATTTCTTTTCATAGGTCATGCCCTTGACATTCTTGCTCGGATCCCCTTGTGGAAGGATGGTCTTGATTATAGGCATGGTACCGGTCATGGAATTGGGTCTTATCTGAATGTTCATGAAGGTTAGCAATGGACTGCAACTAGATACCTTGAACTATTCTTTTAGTATGAAAGTAAGCTCATTGCTTGACTATCTGGAACAGGGCCTCATTTGATTAGTTTCAGGCCACACGCTCGTAATGTGCCTCTTCAAGCTTCAATGACCGTAACAGATGGTTTGTATAAATTTTTGTTGAACTTCATTGCTGTTCTGGAATATTTTACTTGGTCACCATAAAACACTGTATCTCAGATGTTTGCTAATTGAATTGTCTTATATATGTTTGTTTGATCAGGTGGCCACCTGAGGTTGTGGTCCCTATTAACCTAGGCATATGAACTATTATGCTCAAGTTCACCTAAAAGTTTTAGTTGAGATACTTTGGTTCTTAGATGTACATGCATAATAAGTCCAAGCACTCCCTGCACTTTGCCAGGACACATCCAGTCATTATCCTCACAACCAGGGATATATGATCTTCAATTATGGTTTAACATTATCTGGAAATATATTTTTCTTTAATTCTAAAATATTAAAGCCCATGTGTGGTTTTCAATGAAAAATGTGCACTTTCTTATGCTATAGCCATCAAGAATATAATTATGTTGAAATTGTATTTCTCAGAACCTGGATACTATGAAGATGGGAACTTTGGTATAAGATTGGAGAATGTACTTGTTGTCAAGGACGGTGAGACAAAATTCAATTTTGGTGACAAAGGCTATTTGTCATTTGAGCACATAACTTGGGTAAGCACGTATTGAATTTATCTGAAAACTGCATCTGTTGTGTGTTTTATTTTGCATCCTATGCTGTTGATGCAATTTCTAGCTATATTTTCTGTATGCAAGACTTTACAACTTTAATTCCAGATATAAAAACCTTGAAATTGGTTTAATTGAATAAATTTTGTCTATTTGTAAGTTGGAAATAGTTCGAGTCCAAGAACTGCACAAACTCAAAACTAGTCCACTACTTCATTGCGGCATAGTAGTTGTTAACACCAACTATTTGTTAACAACCAAAAAAAGGCCAATCCAATCAGTCTAATCTAAGCACTAGTTGATGCTTCCGGCCTTTTAATCCTCTTCGTTCAGAAATAATCCTGAAGTCTGAGAGACCCTGAAAATTATTTCTCTAGCTTATGGTACATCGGAAAGCTCTTGAGTCCTCTGTTCATTTTTTAAAACTCAAATAACTTGAGGGAAGTTCTCTCTTAGAGGTTGATATATTGATGTGGAACAACTACCCATGGTTGTAATAGAGGTACCGCTGATAGTTTAAAACAATGCTTGTTATGACTGCTTTTGAAAATTTTGTTATTTATTACTGAGTTTGAAGTATCATATTTAACGATTAATCATCAACTATCGATGTTGATGTTGGCATTGAACAAACAATGTTTGTTTTATTTTATTTTTCCCTTTATGTTTGGGAAAAAATTAGGGATTTTTTTTTCGCCAAAGAATATTGCAGTCTTGCTAGGTAGTTTTGCATATTAACATTTATGATATGCTGATGTTTAGGCACCGTATCAGAGCAAGTTAATTGATGTGAGCCTCCTAGTGCCAGAGGAGATGGATTGGTTGAATAACTATCATTCAAGATGTAGGGATATTCTGGCCCCATATTTGGATGAATCAGAGAAGGCATGGCTTAAGAAAGCCACTGAACCTATAAGTGTGTGAGTTCTTTGCTTCTAATTGCTGAGGATCCATTGCTTCCTTGCTCCTCTTTAATAGGTAAAGGGGAAAAATAAAGAGAAGCAAAATTGATATTTAAGTTTGGTACTTGCACCCCTGTGCTCTATGTGGATAATAGGTTTATGAGTGACGATAAATTGTATTTATTTATGAAAAATTTGAAATCAGATCATATGCATGTCTTCTGCCAGTTATTTTGTGATCTATTTGCTTTGATCGGATTATTCTGCTGCAGAACTGGTTCAAAGGTCTCCTTGAACCCAAACGGGTTATTGTCAAGAATTGGCATCGGTTTTTATTCTTGATGTGCTTGTCTTCCACCACCTTATGGTTCAAGGTAGGCAGGTAGACGTTTAAAGGAAAAAATCATGCAGAAGTAATGAATACGCATTTGAGCATGTTAAACTCTTGAGCTATGACAAAAGCTTCAAACAATGAGAGTCGTGATAGGTATTGATATGGATTGGACTTAGCTCAGCCCTGAAAACCAGCTCATACGAGATGATTGTTCTAATTATTATAAAGAAAATTTTGCTCATACATACCGGCACTGTCTGATCTTAAATCGTTGTCTTGTTTAAGGATAGACATCTTGAGCATGAAGCTTGCAAGGCTAGATGTCTCCAGAGAGTTTAACGGCTAAAGTGAATCTAGCTTTGGTATCCTATTGAAATGGGTCTGTTCTAATTCAACTCTAAAAATTAGCTGATGAGGGGAGAACTGTCTTGATTTGGTCATATACTTTGCTAATGTGGGATCTTTGCATTAGGATCCCAGTAGTTAGGTTGATTAGGGCGGACTTGTTCGCTGGTGTTAGAGCTGGAATTAAGGATAACAATGGATAGGGTATCACTAAAAATTGTTAATTCCAAATCTAATTATATATATATAAATCCGTTTAAATTTATAATGTTAATATTTATAACGGTCTAAATCCCATTAAAATTCAAAACTTGTTTAATTATTCATTTATTATTAAAAAATTTAAAATAAATAAATTTTATACTAATTTATTAATTAAAAATTTAAAAATATATAAATAATATATCATAAATCACTATAAAATAAAAGAAATAAATAAAATAAAATAAAAAATGTAATTCAATATATTCAAATTAAAATAATTTATTAAATTATTCAAAAATAACAATAAAACAATAAAGTTAAATATTGTTTATTATGATAGAAAAATTATATTTTAAATTCTTATTATATTTGTAATTTATTAATCTATAAAAACAAAAAAAAATAATTAATTATATTATTATATTCAATAAATTAAATAAAATAAATTACATTATATATATATATATATATATAATCGGTTTTATCGGGTAGTGGGTACCTACTTTACTTTATTCTACCCAAACTATTGATAAGTTTAACTATTATTATCTAAACTTTTGATAGTTTTAAATATTATTATCCAAATTCATTCTAAAATTCTAATAGAGTTTATCTATTAGGATTTCATTAAGATTTAAACGATTCTAAATAAAAGCGGATATATATAAAATCCGTATCCATTGTTGTTTCTAATTGGAATGTCAAACATTTTTGGGGTAAATGATTTTGCATAAGGTGAGAGATTGAGGGATCAGTCGTGACTAAGGATAGCAAATGATTATTATATCATGGATTCAAATCATCTTGCATTATATATCTAGGATTCTTCACACATGAAATAACGCACTATCTCTTCCGGTTGGAAAAAACCAAATTCCATGGTTATGCGACGTATGTAAACTAGGATTGTTGGGTGGTCCTCCTTTTATTCTTCCTAATCATTTTTTTCTTCTACGTTGCTATTATTATTATTATTATTATTATTAAATCCATCTCATTTCAATAAAAACAACAAAAAAAAAATAATGTAGGTATAAGAAAAAAAAACTATAACAATAAAGTCCAGCCTAGTACACGAAAGTTTTATATCCAGAGAATGATGTTCAATAAAAGAAATTTCAACCTTTCGAGCTAGTAAAATTGGTTCACAAACCACCACTAAAGATTGATGTTTGTGTCTTTCATAAAATTCGACAAAATTTAAAAAAAAAAATGTATAGGGGTTTTTTTAATTTTAATTTTTAATTTAAATTAAAATATTTTTATTATCAATTTGACTTTTAACACCCTATATGTTGGGGTTTTTTTTTCTAATTTTTCTTTAAATCATTATAGATGATGAATTTGTAAATACTAAATGATGAATCTGAAATTTATATATGATGAATCTGTAAGTTGTAAAATAATGAACTTGTAAGTTCTAAGTGATGAACTAGCAACAGAACTAAGTGATGAACTTGTAAGTATTAAATGATGAATCTATAATTTATATATGATGAATATTAAATTACTAAACGATGAACCTGTATGTTATAAATGATAAATCTTGAATTACTAAACATTAAACATGCATGTTATAGATGATGAACTTGCAATTTATAAAAGATGAATATATAAGTTATAAACGATGAATCGGAAAAATCTAATTACCATATAACACCATATAACTAAGGCAAATTTTAACATTTTTATTTGAAATTCTATTATTAATTTAATTGTTGATTAATGTAGCAGTTTTTTTTAATTTTATTATTAACCGAAGGAAAAAAAATTCTTCTGAATTAATTTATGCTCAATTCACATCGAATCATGTTAAAGATAATGGTATACTATTAATTGGACTTAATAAATGAAAATGGGAATGAATTTTTATTTTTTTATAATAAAATTAATGTTCTGTTAACTGGTATCAGAAAGGGCTTAAAGGTTGTTGGTGGGTTATACAATTTATCATATAAGTTGATCAATGTGAAAATGATAACTTATATTATACTATTGAAAAGTTTAATACGTAAATGCAATAAGTCAGCAGAGCATGGGATTTTGGTTTTAAACCAGCATCCTTGTTTATTTATATAAATATATCAGAATTTATTCATCTTAAAAGTTTAAATTTTGGTGTCAAATTAAATTTAGATTATTTAATTCTTATCAGTGTTCGATTTTATTTATATAATTCTTAATATGATTCAAATCTCATTAAATTAAAATTCCTTCTTTTCTATTTTTTTTTATGAGTGACCATGATAAATCCTAAAGAGAGAATTTGCAGAAATAACTTATTCTTTTTCATTATTATTATTTCTTCTTCATTTCTTTGATGACAATAATATTTTCGAATGGTTAAACTTTAAATAACGTAACATATTTGTTTTTATTATCTCTGTCAGATAAATAATTATTGAAACTTGTTTGCGAGGTTACTGTATTGGAACATAGAAACTACAAAACACGAATTCAATGTTAATGGATATGAATCTATGATGCTTTGTACTTCGGCCAATAAAAAACTATGTAAGTTATATTATAAACACGATTCCATAATATAATTTGAGTATGACAAATAAGTGACTTAAGTGGCATGAATTTGATCTAAATGGATTGGATTGTAGGTCATCCATTTATAATCCATTTAATTATTATATGGGTATCCGTATCAATTTAATTCTAATATCCTAACCCACCTATTTACCCATTTAATATATAAAAATAATATATCTCAAATAATTTATTTTAAAATTTAACTTTTCCCTCATTAAATATCAAACTATTATATAAAAAAATTTTAGTCATTAAATATTTTAAATAGTTTATTATTATTATTATTATTATTATTATTATTATTATTATTATTATTATTATTATTATTATTATTAACGTGGTTTTTCACATTTTGTATTATTTTTAAAATTCTTTTCTACTTGATAGCTATAAGAATGTGTTATTTTTCGTGCCATGATTATTTGATAGTGTTTAGAAACACCTTTTCAAAAATTAAAAACTAAAAATAATAAATTATTTTTGTTTTTTAAAAAACTGAAAATAAAAAAACTGACAATGATGTAAAACAAGTTCTTAATTTGTATGTTTTTTAAAGCCTTTTTTTTTTAATAAATTGCACTAGCAATTGTTTTTTTTATTTGATTAATAATATAATATAGTTTATGATGAAAATTAATTATGAATGACTAAGAAATCTTCAATATAGTCGGAATAATTATACTGCAAAATCTTCATAATTAAGGTCAAGTGATGGCTTTTATAAGGTCTAGATGATAGTTTATTTATATAAATATTATTAAATTGACTGTATTTTTATATAAATAATAAATTCATAGTATTTATTTTAATTGGTTTGAGGTGCAATGTTATAATTGGCTGAATATTTATTAAAATTCATATTAATAATTTTAACAATAATTTGTCAAAGGCAACACCTTAAACTTAAAAACATGTTCAAAATATTATATGAACCATTTAAATTGATGTTTGCAGATCCAAAACTTCAAACTAATTGAATACTTAGTTGTAATTAAGACACCATCATCACTTGGTCAACAAAATATTTGATCTTATATTAGCCTCTTATTGATCTTTCCGACACTTTCTCCAGGTGCATCATGCGGTATTTCTCCACTGCTGATTCAGGTTATCGTTTATTTCATTTATTTTTTCTTCCTCTTTTAAAAATAAGTTCTTAGTTTTCATATTAAGAAAATAAAAATTCTTAGTTATCAATCTCACAAGTTGGAGGAAAAGAAATTTTTTTGCTTATACAAGATTCATGAATATGTCTACATTTAAGTACTGTCATATAAAAACCTTTATTCTTATTTTATAAATATAAAGAATTATTTTATTACTATAATAATAAATTATTGGATCCAATTATAAAAATTTTCGAAGAGAACATGTCACAGTTCAACTTCATTCAAAGCAATGATTAAGAAATATTCAATACATTTTGTTTTATGAAATGGGTACGTATGCCCAACAAATCAATACTCATGTATTTGAATTCATTTATTATCCTTTTATATTTTAAACTACCAATTTATTACTCATACCCTTATTTGGGTATGGATAATTTAGCAAGCCCTAATTGTGATAACAAAAACCATTGAAGAAATTTCAACGTTTGCCGATTTTTAACATTTTATTTCAAAAATGCCAAATTTTTTTGTTATCATCTTTACCGGAGTTTTATTTTTACTCTCTTTATGATATTTGTATTTCAAAAATATAATTTATCTTAATTATTGGTATTGTGTTGTGATATTTATAGATGTAACTTCTCATTTAATTTTTGTGTTTTCCAACTTCTCATTTCTTTTGTTTTTTTTCCTTATTTCCATTCTTTCATGATATTTTATATATTTTCCATTGTTGAAACTCTCTTCTCATGTATAAGAAAATCTTCTAGTAAAATTATTGAGAAAATAAGAAAATCAAACACTAAACATTTGCCTATATTTTACATGAAATTTATTATAAATATATTTAATACTGGATAAATATTGTATAAATATATCATTTATTAAAAAATAAAAATATATCATATATTAAAAAAACTAACGGGTAAATGTTAAGTAAATATTAGATAAATATGGAATAAATATTTGGTATTTATAAGTGCAAGTCAATATTAGATAAATATTGGATAAATGTTAGGTAAATATTTGATATTTGTTAGTGCACGTCAATATTAGGTAAATATTAGGTAAAATTTGAATAAATATTAAATAAAAATTGGATAAATCTTTTTAATTATTATTTATCTAAAATATGTCATATCAGATTTGTTTTGTATTAATTTTATCAATCTTTACTAAAAATTTACTCATCATTTATATACAATTTTTTAAATAAATTTTTTTAAAATATAAATATTATTACATTTATGATATTAGCATTGATGTTGATGTAAGAAGGTGAATATAAGTGCAGAAATTGATTTTAAAAAATAAAAAATATTATTTTATGAAGAAGATTGTAAATGATTTTAGAATAATGATAAAAAATATTATATTTTTTTATATGTACGGAAGAGATTACACATGATTTGTTTGAGAAAAAATATTGGAGGAGAGTTTTTTTATAGATTTGAAATTTTAAAAAGTTTGATTTTGTTATTTTTAGAAGAATATTTAAACGTAATCTGCTAATATTTTAGCGTTTTTTCCATTGATGTAAATTTCCCAAAACCATTACGTTTTTAAGTTGTAATTCATTAGTATGCGTTTGCCTAGCTCTAATAGGGATGAGCTGGCCCATGCCAAGAATACCCAATAGGACGGCATGAGGCTTTATACTTTGAGTTGAAATAAATGGACTAGCCTATAGGCTGCATAAGGTCTTGCATTTCTGTTTGAAATAAATGCACTTAATTTAACTCAAAAACTAATTTAAGAGATTTTTTTTAATAATCAAAGAGGGAGAGAATAATTCTAGTGATTATAAAAACTAATTTACTCGTAGAAAAATACTAGTAAAACTCTTTTTCAATGCTTTTTTAAATATTTTTTTATTGATCTACTATTTTTAACAAAAAAACATATTTTTAGATAAAATTAAATATTTTTTTTCATAATAATGTCTAAAGCATTAAAATCTATTTTTTTATTTATCATTATTTATCCTCTCTCTTTTCTCATATCTCACACCACTATTTATTTATTTTTTATTCTTTTTCATTAAAATTTAAAAAATATATAGGAAAAATTAAGAGAAACAAAAAATATTTTTGGACTGATTTTTTACTGAGAACAAAAATTATTTTAAAATTATTAATAAAAATATATGATAGAATTTAAAAAATATAAAGGAAAAATTAAGAGAAAAAAAATATTTTTGGATTAATTTTTGTACTAAGAACAAAAATTATTTAAAAATCATTAATAGGACAAATAATAAAGCAAAAAAATGATAATTAAGAGAACATAAATTTTTTCTTAATATATTAGACTTCCTTTTGCCTTAAAATTGATTTGAAGCGGTGCACAATTTTTTTTTATTTTTAAAAAAAATTCAAAATTTCAAGACTCCCTTCTAACTGGTTACAATCCTAGTTCTGCAATAATAGGAAAAACTTTACGACAAATGAAAATTTTACTGCATTCCAATTCAAAGAGAGTAATGTCTACATTGCTAGATAATAGGTACAATTTATAGCAAAAATATTATTTTTTTCAAAAAAAACTGTAAGGTACTATATTAAGGAAAAATTAATGTTTTCTTAATTATCATTTTTTTTCTTTATCATTTGTTCTATTAATGATTTTAAAATAATTTTTGTTCTTAATACAAAAATCGATCTAAAAATATTTTTTATTTCTCTTAATTTTTCCTTTATATTTTAAAAATTTTATCATTTATTCTATTAATGATTTTAAAATAATTTTTGTTCTTATTATAAAATCAGTTCAAAAATATATATTTTTTATTTCTATTCATTTTTCCTATATATTTTTTAAATTTTAATGAAAAAGTGTTAAAAAAATTAAATAGTAGTGTGAGATATGAATAAAGAGTTGAGAGAGAACAATAAATAAATAAATAATAGATTTTAATGTTTTAGTCATTATTATGAAAGAGAAAAAATACTATACTTAATTTTATCTAAAAATATATTTTTTTATTAAAAATAGTTGAACAGTATTTTTCTTTTACTCACGTATCCAATTAATGAGGAGTCTTAACATATTAAAATATCTTAGCAATTTGTCGATTTGCAAGGCTGCAATCTTAAATGATGAGAGTGACGAGTATGCAACCTTACAATTTGTCAATTTGCATGGTTGCAGGTTTGAATTCTGCGACTTTTGAGCTTTTGATACAATACAACTTGAAAAATAGAGTTATGAAACATGCACAAATTTGATGTGCTATTTTATAAAATAGAAAATTCTAACTCTGCCTTCATGAAAAATGGTCTGTAATTAGTTTTATGTCATGAAATTGCATACAATTGCATCTCACAAATTGATGGGAAATTTATGATTAAAGCTGAATATCATTTTCATACAACTGCATCTTACAAATTGATCAAGTTTCAACACTATAAATTCAAATTATTGATCAAGTTGCTTGTGAAGATAACATAACATTAAATATCCTATCCAGCTAGAATATACAAAGGAACAAAAAATTATGAATGCAGGTGGGTCAGGTCTATATAAAAAGGTCCAGTGTGATAGTATACAATCGGGGCCCTCTAATGTGACCTAATTATAGTACCATTCCAGCCTTGCTTTTAAATAAGGACGATGTGCCATTAATGAATATGCCATCTAACTATAAATTGCTTGACTAAATTTATTTTGATCAACTTTAATTCTAGTTTTTTTTTACATAGCATCTTAATTTAACACTAAAAACATACATTAATACATAAATCTAACATATACAACATTTGTTTGACTTATGTACTTAAATTAGAACTCATCCTCAAAAAAAAAAAAATTATTGGGTGTGAGAGGAGGCAAAATTAAATTCTATAGAGGATATAAATATTAATATATATTTAGAAAAATTGATAAATTTTTCTATTTAACTCCTCAAATTCATGTCATTTACTTATTGTAGTATTAATATGTATTTTTACTCATATATTGTTTTTTAAAATTAAATTTCTAATAAATGAATATAAGAAATTTTAGTTGTCTTTTAAATAATAAATTTTTTAACTTCAAGTTATGTGCTGCCTAATTTGAGTTAAAGAGTAATTATATTTTGGCTAATTTGAGTTTAAAAAAAGAAATAAATTTATTAATTTTTTGAATTACTAAAATTCTTATGACAGGCCTTAAAATTTTTTTTTTAAATTGTTAGTGGTTGAATTTTGTGTCAAAATGTGGCAGATCAAAATCATTTTCAAACCAATTAAGAAATTAGACACTAAATTAGTTATAATACTCACAATACTTTTCAACTTTGAATTTATAGTCCGTCGTCTGTATGGATTGCTACAAACTGGACTCTTTCTGATGCGGTCTGTAAAGGCGTGTGCCGTGTCATATGGGGAAGACTCATTAATTCTGATGTTCTGACGGTCAAGTCCTCCATTGGAAAAGGTTTTAATTAGATGATCAATCCATTGTCAAGTCCTCCATTGGAAAAGATTTTGATTCCATCAATCCATTGTCAAGTTCTCCACTTGGAAAGGATTTTTAGATCAGTCCATTGTCAAGTCCTCCATTGGAAATAATTTTAGATGGGTCATTGATTTCATTTTGTAAACTAAATTAATTACTAATTGTCATATGAATTGTCTTCATGGGAAACTAAATTAATTACTAATTGTCATATAATTACGCAATAAGAAATTAGACTGAGAAAACAATTCATTGTGCATCCAAATCCAATATAGCTAGTGAGAGGATTTTTTTATATTTGTAAATTCATGAACGAACTAAATAAATGATAAGTTGTTGTTTGAAAAAAAAAATGGTTTTTACTTTTTAAATATATATACAATTGTGTATAAATATTACATTTTGCATATCTAGATTGAATTCATTTATAAATTTCCAATCTAGGTAATAAAAATATTATATTATATGATAAATTATTTTTATTCTGATTTATAAATAAATTTTATATACTTGATGTATGGCTTTATTTGAATATTCAAATGTGAAAGAAACGGAAGCCTACATGTGCACATCCAACCCTTTTTGAAAGCAACTAGATGATATCTTATTGGTAAAGTGGCAAATTAGTCTTCGAAGTTCGCACATTCAAGTTTAGCCAAGTACAATTAAATATCTTAAATTTTAAATCGGTATAATTAAATCTCTCAATTGTATCATCATTATTTTTTTAGCAGTTAAGAGAGAATCGAATTAACTCAATAAATTTCATTAATTTCATTAAAGAAATAAACGATAATATTGTTTAGGAGTTTAATTGTATCAATTTGAAACTTAAAGAATTTATTTGTATTGAATCAAATTTTAAGGTGTTACCTGTTCTTTTGAATATAATTGAGAGACTAATTTGCTACTTTAACCGTTAATTATCTTATCTTAGCATCAAAGTCTATGCCCTAATCCACGGCCATATATACCAAGTTGGAGAAGAACACTTGGAAGAAAATTACAGCAAATTAGGAATTGAAATTAATCAACTATGCCAGCTGCATGTATGCATTTCAATATCCGGTGCATTAATCCATTAGTTAGTATCTTAACTATTATTCATTATTAAATCTGTTTTACAAGGCTGAGAATCCGTTCGACTCCATTATATCAATCTGAATAACAAATCGGATAGGGCATATTTATCAAAGAATAAAGATTTAGTTTAACAAAAAGTTTTGTTTATATATGGGTTTGAGAATATGTCTGACTCGATTTAATATGAAAGGAATATGATTTGAACAATTTTATCAAAAATCAGCTCAACATAATTTGAATATGTATGCTATGAAATTCTTATTACATGTAACAGAAATTTGTCTTTTTAACCCTCAAATAACTGAAGGAGTTAATAAAATGTTTTTGTATATATATAGAATTACAAAGGGCACATGCAAGAACATGCAATCAAATGTTCAATAGCAAGTAACAGCTACCTTATACACAAAATAATAATAAGATGAATAATTTGATTGTATAGTTGCCACATGCTAAGATAATTTTTTATTAATTTATTAATTATGTGTTACACTTATATAAATACAGCTTTCCATTATTCCCTCGGAATTAAAGCACAAACAGTCCTTTTTTTAAGGGTTATAATTTCTCTTGAAGCAGTTTTCATAATATCAGTTTTCATGCTTCTAAAGTAATTAATTATTTTATATAGTAATATGTTATTGACCCGTTTTATGAATAAATACTCAGATCGATTTAAACTTTTTGGTAATGCTAAAATGGCTTTAGTAACATAATTAGTTTCTTATTTTAATACAGTAGGAGATTAATTAGAAATGAAACAAATATTCATGATCAGATCTCAGTAGTCGCTATTGTCAAAAATATTTTTAATTCCTTCCAAGTTGGGCAACTAACTAAATAAAATAATTATCAGTATCAGTTTCTCATTATATATATATATATATATATATATATATATATATATATATATACATACTGATTATATATTATATATTTATGTTTGAACAATTTTTTATTGTTGCTGAAACTTTGTCAATATAAAACTAATTAAATTATATTATCCCTATTTATCACTTCTAAATTTTCATTCCAAAGCAAATAATAGAAGCCTTTCTTAAGACATTATTATTTTAATTTATTGTAGATTTTTGTTAACAAAAATTGTAATATATTTAGGCAAATCTTATTTCAGCAAAATATCAAAAAACATTTAAGTCAAATGTAAGAATTTAAATATGGAGAATTGCTAGTTTAAGTTGTTAACTTAACGTACTAACTTCAAAATCTCATTTCAAAAAGAATGAGAAGAAAAAAATTTATAGAACTATACAATAACTGTTAAGAATCAATGTCAAAATAATTAAACTACACATACCATTAATTTATTGAAAAATTAAGTTTATTGTGTTGAAAAATTAAACAAATATTAGGTACACCAATCTCCACCTAATTTGTTGAAAAATTAAGTTCATATTAGGTATACCTACCATACCAAATATTTGAACAAATGTATGGTGAAGATTTGAACAAATGTATGGTGAAGATTTGAACAAATGTATGGTGAAGATTTGAACAAATGTATGTTGTGGATTAAACTTTGAGCCTATAAATAGGCACACTTTCAAGGTTTAATCCATCCAAGAGTGAAGACTACAAGTCTTGAATATTTGTGAGAGTTGAGAGTTTTCTTTGTAATATTTCTAGTTTAGTAAAATTTTTGTTGTGTCTCCAATTTTTGAATGAATTTCTTCTTTAAGATATTTAATTTAGAGTTGTGTATTCTAAATTTTTTCTCAACAATTGGTATCAGAGCCTAACTTGAGTGTTAATATTTACTTATCGTATGTTCTGTGGTTGCCACTAATAAGTGGATCCTCCACATCAGAAAATAAATTAAATTATTATTCACTCTTGAAGATTGGTATCAGAGAGGGACAATCAAATATCGTTCTTAGTAGAGCTATCTTGAGTCGTGAGACGTTTGGCACACTGAAAGTTTGTTGATCGAGCTTGTTCGGTATAGTCAAAATCATATCGATACGATGGTTGACCTTCAAGTAGTCGGAGGAATCAAGAAGCTCAACAACAAAAACTACAACACATGGGCAACATGTATGGAGTCTTACCTACAAAGTCAAAACCTTTGGGAGATTGTTGGTGGTAGTGAAGTTATACAACCAACGACAGAAGATGCCTTGCGAAAGTGGAAGATTAAAGCAGACAAAACGATGTTTGCTTTAAAAACTACAATTGAAGAAGAAATGTTGGAGCACATTCGAGATTACACTTTTCTTAAAGAAGAATGATACAAGACTGCAACTTCTTGAGAACAATTTGCTATCAATGGTGCAACGTGACATGACGATTGTCCAATATTGTCACAAGGTGAAAACAATATGTCGCAAAATTTCAGAGCTAGATCCAACAACTCCTATTAGAGAAACCGGGATAAAAAGAATAATTATCCATGGATTGAGACCCGAATACCGCGGGTTCATTGCCGCTGTACAAGGATGACCGACACAACCATCACTTGTTGAGTTTGAGAATTTGCTTGCAAGTCAGGAAGCTATGACTAAGCAAATGGGAGGAGTCTCGCTGAAGGGTGAGGAGGAAGCACTCTTTACCAGTAAAAGCAAAGACACTTTCAAGCGGTACGTTGACACTGGATCTAAAAAGAATAATGACAAGGGAGGCTCTCATCCAGGGGGAGCTTCAAAGAATCGCGGTAATAGTAGAAAATTCGATGGAAAGTGTTACAACTGCGAGAAGATGGGTCACATGGTGAAAGATTGTTGGACCAAGAAAAAATCTATTGAAAGTAACACTGCTACTTCGAGTTCTAAGGAGAATAGCGAAGATGGTTGGGATGCTGAAGCATTATTCGCTATAGAGGAAGAAGAATTAGCTCTCACGGTAACAACATCAGAACATATTGACTACAAAAATGACTGGATTATAGATTCTGGTTGCTCAAATCATATGACGGGTGACAAACAAAAATTGCAAAACTTGTCTGAGTATAAAGGAGGTCGTGTGGTAGTGATAGCCGACAACTCAAAGTTACCAATAGCTCATATCGGTAACACGATAGTTACACCTCAATATAATTCTAACCAGGTGCCACTTCAAGATGTTTACCATGTCCCGGGAATGAAGAAAAATTTATTGTCTGTGGCTCAATTAACATCATCAGGCCATTATGTCTTGTTCGGTCCTCAAGATGTGAAGGTGTATCATGACCTAAAAATTTCAGAAACACCAACAATAGAGGGGCAACGATTGGAGTCTGTCTACGTGATGTCAGCAGAATCTGCATATGTAGATAGGACGAGAAAAAAATGAGACATCAGATCTATGACACATGCGGTTAGGTCATGTTAGCTATTCCAAGGTAAGTGTGATGATGAAGAAGTCGATGCTTAAGGGGGCTTCCTCAACTTGACGTGCAAACAGACATAGTTTGTGTGGCAGATGGATATGAAGAATATTTTTCTTCATGGAGAGTTGGATCGGGAAATCTACATGATCCAACCAATGGGTTTTCAGAGCCAATATCATCCTGAATATGTGTGCAAGCTTCGGAAAGCACTTTATGAATTGAAACAAGCACCCAGAGCATGGTATGGTAAAATTGCTGAATTTCTAACACAAACTGGTTATTTAGTAATACCCACGGATTTCAGCTTGTTTGTCAAAGCTAATGAAGGAAAACTAGCTATTATTCTAGTATATGTAGATGACTTAATCATAACCGGTGATGATGAGCCATAAATTCTTCAAACGAAAGAAAATTTATCAGTTCGTTTCCAGATGAAAGAACTTGGACAACTCAAGCACTTCCTTGGTTTAGAGGTTGATCACACACAAAAAGGAATATTTATTTGTCAACAGAAATATTCTAAAGACTTGTTGAAGAGGTTCGGAATGCTCGAATGCAAGATAATTTCAACACCGATGGAACCAAATGCTAAAATATGTGCACATGAAGGAAAAGATTTGGAAGATGCGACGATATATCGACAATTGGTAGGGAGTCTAATTTACTTAACCTTGACTCGTCCTGACATTTCTTATGCAGTTGGCGTGATGAGTCGATACATGCAAAATCCAAAGAAGTCTCATTTAGAAGCAGTTCGACGAATACTAAGATATGTAAAGAGTACAATTGACTATGGTCTTTTGTACAAGAAAGGTGAAGATTGCAAGTTAATTGGTTATTGCGATGCTGACTATGCAGGATATCATGACACAAGGAGATCAACAACTGGGTACGTGTTTAAGCTTAGTTCTGGAACAATTTCGTGGTGTACCAAGAGACAACCAACCGTATCATTATCAATCACTGAAGCTGAGTATCGAGCAGCGACAATGACAGCTCAAGAGAGTACATGGTTGATACAACTAATGAATAATCTACATCAACAAGTAGATTATGCAGTTCCATTGTACTGTGACAATCAATCAGCAATTCGTTTGGCAGAGAATCCAGTTTTTCATGCAAGAACTAAGCATGTTGAAGTGCACTATCATTTTATCAGAGAAAAAGTTATGCAGGAAGAGATTGAGATGAAACAGATCAAGACGGATGATCAAGTTGCGGACTTACTCACAAAAGGTCTAGGTACAGGCAAACTCAAAATGTTTAGTCGACAACTCGACATATTACAGAGAATGGGAGTTGACATTGAGGGGGAGTGTTAAGAATCAATGTCAAAATAATTTAGGTACACCTACCATTAATTTATTAAAAAATTAAGTTTATTGTGTTGAAAAATTGAACAAATATTAGATACACCAATCTCCACCTAATTTTTTGAAAAATTAAGTTCATATTAGGTATACCTACCATACCAAATATTTGAACAAATGTATGGTGAAGTTTTGAACAAATGTATGGTGAAGATTTGAACAAATGTATGGTGTGGATTAAACTTTGAGCCTATAAATAGGCACACTTCCAAGGTTTAATCCATCCAAGAGTAAAGACTACAAGTCTTGAATATTTGTGAGAGTTGAGAGCTTTCTTTGTAATAATTCTAGTTTAGTGAAGTTTTTGTTGTGTCTCCAATTTTTGAGTGAATTTCTTCTTTGAGATATTTAATTTAGAGTTGTGTATTCTAAATTTTTTCTCAACAATAACTGCTAGTAACAATCTGATTTAACCATAGTAACAATATGATTTAACCATTTTAAACTGCATGATTTAGTCATTTACAGTTTTTTATAGGATAGTTGGGCAAAAACTATTATAATTTGGTATTAGAATCCATTGGAAAAGATTTTAATTAGATGATCAATCCATTGTCAAGTCCTCCATTGGAAAAGATTTTGATTACATCAATCCATTGTCAAGTCCATTTTGATTACATCAATCCATTGTTCTCCACTTGGAAAGGATTTTTAGATCAATCCATTGTCAAGTCCTCCATTGGAAAGAATTTTAGATCGGTCATTGATTTCATTTTGTAAACTAAATTAATTACTAATTGTCATATGAATTGTCTTCATGGGAAACTAAATTAATTACTAATTGTCATATAATTACGCAATAAGAAATTAGACTGAGAAAACAATTCATTGTGCATCCAAATCCAATATAGCTAGTGAGAGGATTTTTTTATATTTGTAAATTCATGAACGAACTAAATAAATGATAAGTTGTTGTTTGAAAAAAAAAATGGTTTTTACTTTTTAAATATATATACAATTGTGTATAAATATTACATTTTGCATATCTAGATTGAATTCATTTATAAATTTCCAATCTAGGTAATAAAAATATTATATTATATGATAAATTATTTTTATTCTGATTTATAAATAAATTTTATATACTTGATGTATGGCTTTATTTGAATATTCAAATGTGAAAGAAACGGAAGCCTACATGTGCACATCCAACCCTTTTTGAAAGCAACTAGATGATATCTTATTGGTAAAGTGGCAAATTAGTCTTCGAAGTTCGCACATTCAAGTTTAGCCAAGTACAATTAAATATCTTAAATTTTAAATCGGTATAATTAAATCTCTCAATTGTATCATCATTATTTTTTTAGCAGTTAAGAGAAGAATCGAATTAACTCAATAAATTTCATTAATTTCATTAAAGAGATAAAAGATAATATTGTTTAGGAGTTTAATTGTATCAATTTGAAACTTAAAGAATTTATTTTTATTGAATCAAATTTTAAGGTGTTACCCGTTCTTTTGAATATAATTGAGAGACTAATTTGCTACTTTAACCGTTAATTATCTTATCTTAGCATCAAAGTCTATGCCCTAATCCACGGCCATATATACCAAGTTGGAGAAGAACACTTGGAAGAAAATTACAGCAAATTAGGAATTGAAATTAATCAACTATGCCAGCTGCATGTATGCATTTCAATATCCGGTGCATTAATCCATTAGTTAGTATCTTAACTATTATTCATTATTAAATCTGTTTTACAAGGCTGAGAATCCGTTCGACTCCATTATATCAATCTGAATAACAAATCGGATAGGGCATATTTATCAAAGAATAAAGATTTAGTTTAACAAAAAGTTTTGTTTATATATGGGTTTGAGAATATGTCTGACTCGATTTAATATGAAAGGAATATGATTTGAACAATTTTATCAAAAATCAGCTCAACATAATTTGAATATGTATGCTATGAAATTCTTATTACATGTAACAGAAATTTTTCTTTTTAACCCTCAAATAACAGGAGGAGTTAATAAAATGTTTTTGTATATATATAGAATTACAAAGGGCACATGCAAGAACATGCAATCAATTGTTCAATAGCAAGTAACAGCTACCTTATACACAAAATAATAATAATAAGATGATTAATTTGATTGTATAGTTGCCACATGCTAAGATAATTTTTTATTAATTTATTAATTACGTGTTACACTTATATAAATACAGCTTTCCATTATTCCCTCGGAATTAAAGCACAAACAGTCCTTTTTTAAGGGTTATAATTTCTCTCGAAGCAGTTTTCATAATATCAGTTTTCATGCTTCTAAAGTAATTAATTATTTTATATAGTAATATGTTATTGACCCGTTTTATGAATAAATACTCAGATCGATTTAAACAAAAAGATTTGTTTTTGGTAATGCTAAAATGGCTTTAGTAACATAATTAGTTTCTTATTTTAATACAGTAGAAGATTAATTAGAAATGAAACAAATATTCATGATCAGATCTCAGTAGTCGCTATTGTCAAAAATATTTTTAATTCCTTCCAAGTTGGGCAACTAACTAAATAAAATAATTATCAGTATCAGTTTCTCATTATATATATATATATATATATATATATATATATACTGATTATATATTATATATTTATGTTTGAACAATTTTTTATTGTTGCTGAAACTTTGTCAATATAAAACCAATTAAATTATATTATCCCTATCTATCACTTCTAAATTTTCATTCCAAAGCAAATAATAGAAGCCTTTCTTAAGACATTATTATTTTAATTTATTGTAGATTTTTGTTAACAAAAATTGTAATATATTTAGGCAAATCTTATTTCAGCAAAATATCAAAAAACATTTAAGTCAAATGTAAGAATTTAAATATGGAGAATTGCTAGTTTAAGTTGTTAACTTAACGTACTAACTTCCAAATCTCATATCAAATAGAATGAGAAGAAAAAAATTTATAGAACTATACAATAACTGTTAAAAATCAATGTCAAAATAATTTAGGTACATCTAACATTAATTTATTGAAAAATTAAGTTTATTGTGTTGAAAAATTAAACAAATATTAGGTACACCAATCTCCACCTAATTTGTTGAAAAATTAAGTTCATATTAGGTATACCTACCATACCAAATATTTGAACAAATGTATGATGTGAATTAAACTTTGAGCTTATAAATAGGCACACTTCCAAGGTTTAATCCATCCAAGAGTGAAGACTACAAGTCTTGAATATTTGTGAGAGTTGAGAGTTTTCTTTATAATATTTCTAGTTTAGTGAAGTTTTTGTTGTGTCTCCAATTTTTGAATGAATTTCTTCTTTGAGATATTTAATTTAGATTTGTGTATTCTAAATTTTTTCTCAACAATTGGTATCAAAGCCTAACTTGAGTGTTAATATTTACTTATCGTATGCTCTGTGGTTGCCACTAATAAGTGGATCCTCCACATCAGAAAAAAATTTAAATTATTATTCACTCTTGAAGATTGGTATTAGAGAGAGACAATCAGATATCGTTCTTAGTAGAGCTATCTTGAGTCGTGAGAAGTTTGGCACACTGAAAGTTTGTTGATCGAGCTTGTTCGGTATAGTCAAAATCATATCGATACGATGGGTGACCTTCAAGTAGTCGGAGGAATCAAGAAACTCAACAACAAAAACTATAACACATGGGCAACATGTATGGAGTCTTACCTACAAGGTCAAGACCTTTGGGAGATTGTTGGTGGTAGTGAAGTTATACAACCAACGACAGAAGATGCCTTGAGAAAATGAAAGATTAAAGCAGACAAAACGATGTTTGCTTTAAAAACCACAATTGAAGAAGAAATGTTGGAGCACATTCGAGATGCCAAAACACCAAACTGAAGCATGAGACACTTTTGTTACACTCTTCTTAAAGAAGAATGATACAAGACTGCAACTTCTTGAGAACAATTTGCTATCAATGGTGCAACGTGACATGACGATTGTCCAATATTTTCACAAGGTGAAAGCAATGTGTCGCGAAATTTCAGAGCTAGATCCAATAGCTCCTATTAGAGAAACTGGGATAAAAAGAATAATTATCCATGGATTGAGACCCGAATACCGCGGGTTCATTGCCGCTGTACAAGGATGACCAACACAACCATCACTTGTTGAGTTTGAGAATTTGCTTGCAAGTCAGGAAGCTATGACTAAGCAAATGGGAGGAGTCTCGCTGAAGGGTGAGGAGGAAGCACTCTTTACCAGTAAAAGCAAAGACACTTTCAAGCGGTACGTTGACACTGGATCTAAAAAAAATAATGACAAGGGAGGCTCTCGTCCAGGGGGAGCTTCAAAGAATAGCGGTAATAGTAGAAAATTCGATGGAAAGTGTTACAACTGCGAGAAGATGAGTCACATGGTGAAAGATTATTGGACCAAGAAAAAATCTATTGAAAGTAACACTGCTACTTCGAGTTCTAAGGGGAATAGCGAAGATGATTGGGATGCTGAAGCATTATTCGCTATAGAGGAAGAAGAATTAGCTCTCACGGTAATAACATCATAACATATTGACTACAAAAATGAATGGATTATAGATTCTGGTTGCTCAAATCATATGACGGGTGACAAACAAAAATTGCAAAACTTGTCTGAGTATAAAAGAGGTCGTGTGGTAGTGATAGCCGACAACTCAAAGTTACCAATAGCTCATATCGGTAACACGATAGTTACACCTCGATATAATTCTAACTAGGTGTCACTTCAAGATGTTTACCATGTCCCGGGAATGAAGAACAATTTATTGTCTGTGGCTCAATTAACATCATCAGGTCATTATGTCTTGTTCGGTCCTCAATATGTGAAGGTGTATCATGACCTAAAAATTTCAGAAACACCAACAATAGAGGGGCGACAATTGGAGTCTGTCTACGTGATGTCAGCAGAATCTGCATATGTAGATAGGACGAGAAAAAAATGAGACATCAGATCTATGACACATGCGGTTAGGTCATGTTAGCTATTCCAAGGTAAGTGTGATGATGAAGAAGTCGATGCTTAAGGGGCTTCCTCAACTTGACGTGCGAACAAACATAGTTTGTGTGGTAGATGAATATGAAGAATATTTTTCTTCATGGAGAGTTGGATCGGGAAATCTACATAATCCAACCAATGGGTTTTCAGAGCCAATATCATCGTGAATATGTGTGTAAGCTTCAAAAAGCACTTTATGGATTGAAACAAGCACCCAGAGCGTGGTATGGTAAAATTGCTGAATTTCTAACACAAAGTGGTTATTTAGTAATACCCACGGATTCCAACCTGTTTGTCAAAGCTAATGAAGGAAAATTAGCTATTATTCTAGTATATGTAGATGACTTAATCATAACCGGTGATGATGAGCCAGAAATTCTTCAAACGAAAGAAAATTTATCAGTTCGTTTCCAGATGAAAGAATTTGGACAACTCAAGCACTTCCTTGGTTTAGAGGTTGATCACACACAAAAAGGAATATTTATTTGTCAACAGAAATATTCTAAAGACTTGTTGAAGAGGTTCGGAATGATCGAATGCAAGCTAATTTCGACACCGATGGAACCAAATGCTAAAATATGTGCACATGAAGGAAAAGATTTGGAAGATGCGACGATATATCGACAATTGGTAGGGAGTCTAATTTACTTAACCTTGACTCGCCCTGACATTTCTTATGCAGTTGGCGTGATGAGTCGGTACATGCAAAATCCAAAGAAGTCTCATTTAGAAGCAGTTCGACGAATACTAAGATATGTAAAGAGTATAATTGACTATGGTCTTTTGTACAAGAAAGGTGAAGATTGCAAGTTAATTGGTTATTGCGATGTTGACTATGCAGGAGATCAACAACTGGGTACGTGTTTAAGCTTAGTTCTGGAACAATTTCGTGGTGTAGCAAGAGACAACCAACCGTATCATTATCAATCACTGAAGCTGAGTATCGAGCAGCGACAATGACAGCTCAAGAGAGTACATGGTTGATACAACTAATGAATAATCTACATCAACAAGTAGATTATGCAGTTCCATTGTACTGTGACAATCAATCAGCAATTCGTTTGGCAGAGAATCCAGTTTTTCATGCAAGAACTAAGCATGTTGAAGTGCACTATCATTTTATCAGAGAAAAAGTTCTGCAGGAAGAGATTGAGATGAAACAGATCAAGACGGATGATCAAGTTGCGGACTTACTCACAAAAGGTCTAGGTACAGACAAACTCAAAATGTTTCGTCGACAGCTCGACATATTACAGAGAATGGGAGTTGACATTGAGGGGGAGTGTTAAGAATCAATGTCAAAATAATTTAGGTACACCTACCATTAATTTATTGAAAAATTAAGTTTATTGTGTTGAAAAATTAAACAAATATTAGATACACCAATCTCCACCTAATTTGTTGAAAAATTAAGTTCATATTAGGTACACCTACCATACCAAATATTTGAACAAATGTATGGTGAAGATTTGAACAAATGTATGGTGTGAATTAAACTTTGAGCCTATAAATAGGCACACTTCCAAGGTTTAATCCATCCAAGAGTGAAGACTACAAGTCTTGAATATTTGTGAGAGTTAGAAGTTTTCTTTGTAATATTTCTAGTTTAATGAAGTTTTTGTTGTGTCTCCAATTTTTGAGTGAATTTCTTTTTTGAAATATTTAATTTAGAGTTGTGTATTCTAAATTTTTTCTCAACAATAACTGCTAGTAACAATCTAATTTAACCATAATAACAATCTGATTTAACCATTTTAAACTACATGATTTAGTCATTTACAGTTTTTTATAGGATAGTTGGGCAAAAACTATTATAATTTGGTATTAGAAACCATTGGAAAAGATTTTAATTAGATGATCAATCCATTGTCAAGTCCTCCATTGGAAAAGATTTTGATTACATCAATCCATTGTCAAGTCCATTTTGATTACATCAATCCATTGTTCTCCACTTGGAATGGATTTTTAGATCAGTCCATTGTCAAGTCCTCCATTGGAAAGAATTTTAGATCGGTCATTGATTTCATTTTGTAAACTAAATTAATTACTAATTGTCATATAAATTGTCTTCATGGGAAACTAAATTAATTACTAATTGTCATATAATTACGTAATAAGAAATTAGACTGAGAAAACATTTCATTGTGCATCCAAATCCAATATAGCTAGTGAGAGGATTTTTTTTTATTTTTGTAAATTCATGAACGGAGCTAAATAAATGATAAGTTGTTGTTTGAAAAAAAATGGTTTTTACTTTTTAAATATATATACAATTGTGTATAAATATTACTCTTTGCATATCTAGATTGAATTAATTTATAAATTTCCAATCTAGGTAATAAAAATTTTATATTATATGATAAATTATTTTTATTCTGATTTATAAATAAATTTTATATACTTGATGTATGGCTTTATTTGAATATTCAAATGTGAAAGAAACAAAAGCCTACATGTGCACATCCTATCCTTTTTGAAAGCAACTAGATGATATCTTATTGGTAAAGCGGCAAATTAGTCTTCGAATATACTCGAAAGCACGAGTTCGCACATTGAAGTTCATCTCTTCAATTGTTTTATCTATGCCACAAGTACATCTCCCATAATTGCACTTGGAAACTAGTTGTAGGCAATTAAGCTAATCCCATAGTCTTTGAAGCTTATTAAGGTACTGGTCTATTGTCAAACCCTTCTGAGACACATAACTAATTTCTCTTTTGATTTGAAATAACAGTGGTCCATTGCTTTCCCCATAGCGTTGCTCCAGTTCTACCTAATGTTCTCTAGCTGTAGCCAAGTACAATTAAATATCTTAAATTTTAAATCGGTATAATTAAATCTCTGAATTATATCATCATTAATTTTTTAGCAGTTAAGAGAAGAATCGAATTAACTCAATAATTTTCATTAAAGAGATAAACGATATTATAGTTTAGGAGTTTAATTGTATCAGTTTGAAACTTAAAGAATTTATTTATATTGAATCAAACTTTAGGGTATTACTCGTTCTTTTGGATAAAATTCAGAGACTAATTTGCTCCTTTAACCATTCTTATTTGTTCCTTTAAAATTCAGAGACTAATTTGCTCCTTTAAAATTCAGAGACTATATTGAAAGGTTTAACATAGCAGTTATGGGTAGAAGGCCTAATGTCAGCATGGATTTACTTAGAAAAAAAATAAGCATTTCATGCAGTGACCAGCAGAACTCAAAATAAGGCATAATCATACATAACATCAATTCTCCCAAAGTCGGAATTGATAAGAAATACATAAAACGACTGTCGCACATATGCAACTCGTGATTAAACCATCCCTTGTTTTGATGCCTTATTCTTCAAATTGCGCTGCTGCAGCTCACCATAGAAGTAAGAAATGAAGCCCCATAGAGACAAAACAAGAGAAACTCCTTTCTTGGCTCGAAACTTTGCATGGCAGAACCACAAAGCTAAAGTCTTGTTGGAAATAAAATACTCACACAAACAACTTTTATTCAAACTTAAGCAAATATTACAAAAACACTCTCACTCAACAAACAAGAAACTACAACTCACTCTTATAAAATTTTGCTTCTTCACTCACTTAGAAGCTTTTAATTTTTCTTAATGTCTAAAACTAAAATGGGGAGGGGTATTTATACTACTTAAGAACAATTCTACACCACACAAATAAAATAATCCAAAATTATAATAACCATACACCTCATTCTTCTCCATCCTTCTCCATCCTTCTAATAATATTTTAAGTTACCAAATGATTCACATGCATAATTACTACACTCTAGAAAATTCTAGGTAGATGGCTTATAATTTTGGACCTTTATTATGGACTTTGACTCCAATTTGGTTGGATTTGGGTTTGGGCTCCAATAATGGATCAAGTTTATGATCCAACACCCCCCCTTAAACTTGATCTTGTAACCCTTAGTAAATTTCTTAATCTTATGAAGTCTTCATTTGTCAGTGGCTTGGTAAAAATATCGGCAACTTGATCTTGTGACTTCACATATTCAACTTGCACATCCTTTCTTGCAACACACTCTCTTATATAGTGGTAGCGAATATCAATGTGTTTACTTCGATTATGGAATACTGGATTCTTTGCTAAGGCAATGGCTGACTTGTTGTCGACACAAACCTTGGTCGGCTCTTCTTGTATTAAACCTATCTCCTTCACTAGATTTCTAAGCCAAATTGCATAACAAACGCATGAGGTAGCAGCAACATATTCCGCTTCACAAGTGGATAATGTGACAATCGGTTGTTTCTTTGACATCCATGTGAAAGCAGTATCTCCCATGAAAAATACAAATCCAGTAGTACTCCTTCGATCATCTATGTCTCCACCCCAATCACTATCGATATATCCAACAAGATTATAATTATTAGAAACTGAATAGAACAAGCCAAAATCAATTGTACCCTTCAGATAGCGAAGAATTCTCTTTGCAGCTTTAAAATGGGTGGTTGTTGGAGATTCCATGTAGCGACTAACCAATCCAACTGCATGAAGAATATCAGGCCTCGTACAAGTTAGATAGCGTAGACTTCCCACCAAACTTTTGAAGAATGTTGGATCTACACTTTCGCCTTCTTCATGTTTGGACATCTTGATTCCATATTTCGTTGGTGTGCTTATCGGCTTACAGTTTTCCATCTTGAACTTCTTCAGGATCTCTTTTGCATAGCTTTCTTGTGAAATGAAAATTTCATCCTTTTGTTGCTTAACTTCAATACCGAGGTAGTACGCCATGAGCCCCATGTCTGTCATCTCGAATTCTTTCATCATCACTTCCTTGAATTCATTGAACATGCTTGGGTTGTTTCCGGTGAAGATCAAATCGTCCACGTAGAGGCACACAATCAAAATATCTCCATCTTTGATCTTGATATATAGAGCGTGCTCATAGGGACATTTGTTGAAGCCATTCTCTTGGAAGTACTTGTCGATTTGGCTATTCCAAGCCCTTGGTGCTTGTTTTAGCCCGTAAAGAGCCTTCTTCAACTTTAACACTTTGTCTTCGTGGCCTTTGACTTCATAGCCTGATGGTTGTTGAATGTAGACTTCCTCTTCAAGAACTCCATTTAAGAAGGCAGACTTTACATCCATTTGATGTATCTTCCACTTGTTTTGAGCTGCCAAAGAAATGATTAGTCTAATAGTTTCCAATCGAGCAACAGGAGAAAATACCTCATCATAGTCAATTCCAGCCTTTTGACTATATCCTTTAGCAACTAGCCTCGCCTTGTGCCTTTCAATCTCTCTTTTAGCGTTTTGCTTTGTTTTGTACACCCATTTGACACCTATCGCCTTATGTCCCTTGGGAAGGGAAGTGAGTTCCCACGTGTCATTCTTTTCGATGGCCTTGATTTCTTCGTCCATCGCATCTCTCCACTTCTTCTCTTGTACTGCTTCTTGAAAGCTCACTGGTTCACAATCAGCAAACAGATAAAATAATGTAAGGTTATCTTGTTGTTCGGTTACCTCATAGAGATCTCTAAGACTTCGTGTGCGTGACACAACTCTTTCACTAGATGATGACGAAGGTGATGAGTCTCCTTGAGTGGTTGGTGAAGTGGGGGGAGTTGTTGTCTCTTGTTGGGCTTCTCCATGTTGTTCTATTGGTGTTAGCTCATCTTCTTCAAATTGAGGAAAGAAATTGAAGTCATCTGTATGAGAGCTAAAATCCCATTCTCCTTCTTCATTAAATACCACATCTCGACTAATCACAATTTTCTTATTGTTTGGATTGTATAGCTTGTAGCCCTTCGAATTAGTATCATAGCCAATGAAGATAAAACTCTCGCTTTTATCATCAAGCTTCGTTCTTCTCTCATCTGGTACATGAACATGGGCTATACTTCCAAAGATTCTCAGGTGGGAAATGCCAGGCTTTCTTCCACTCCATGCCTCTTGTGGTGTCTTTCCTCATACATTTCTTGTTGGAGATCGGTTTAACAAGTAAACTGCACACGCCACTGCTTCTGCCCAAAATTCCTTGGGTAATTTCTTGCTTTTGAGCATGCTTCGTGTCATGTCGAGGATTGTTCTGTTCTTTCTTTCTGCCACGCCATTTTGCTGGGGGGATCTAGGAACTGTCATTGGTCGCCGAATTCCATTTGCTTCACAGAACTCTTGAAACTCCTTGGAAGTAAATTCTCCACCTCGGTCGGATCTCATGGCTTTGATTTTTCTACCGCTTTCTCTCTCCACTGCAGCTTTGAACTTCTTGAAAACTTCAAAAACTTCTGACTTCTGTTTCAAGAAATATACCCAGGTTTTTCTTGAAAAATCATCAATGAAGAGAAGAAAATAGCTACTGTTACCGAGAGAGCTTGGCTTGATTGGACCACACACATCAGTATGGATGAGCTCGAGTGGCTTCTTGGCTCTTGACTCTGACTCCTTTGGAAAACTTTTCCTGAATTGCTTCCCGACTAGACACCCTTCACAAAGCTGGTCAGGATGGTTGATGCGAGGTAGTCCCTTTACCATCTCCTTGTTAGATAGCAGCTCCAAACCTCCAAAATTTAGATGCCCAAATCGAAGATGCCAAAGCCATGATACATCTTTGTAGCAAGCTTTCAGGCACTTTGCAACATCGTTTTGTATGTTGATCAAGAACATTCTATTCTTTGACATCGGCACTTTAGTAATGAAGTTATTTTTATCATCTTTTATAGAAAGATTATAATCTTTCATATGAATATCATAACCTTTCTCTAACAGTTGTCCTAAACTCAAGATGTTACTTTTCATATTGGGCACATAGTAGACATTGGAAATAAACTGATGTCTCCCATCTTTTAAACGGATAAGGATGTTACATCTCCCTTTCACTGCTATTGTGGAATCATCTCCAAATGAAACATTTCCGTTTACTGATTCGTCTAGCTCCACGAACATGTCTTTCCTTCCACACATATGATTGCTTGCACCACTGTCAAGATACCAGGAATTTGCTTGGCCACCATCAGTTTCCTTTCGTGCTAAAAGAAGAGTTTCTTTATCATCTGTCTTCTCCTCCACGTAGTTGGCCTTCTCCTCAATTTTGTTGTTGGGAGCTCTACATTCTGAAGCATAATGCCCAAACTTCTGACAATTATAGCATCGAACTTGAGATTTGTCATACCTTGAGTTCGGATTGATTCTCCCACGGCCTCGTGTTGAGCTTTCTCCTTTCTCATAGTTGTTGTTGGAATTGTTGTTGTGGTAATTCCAACCTCGTCCACGACCGCGACTTCCACCTCGTCCATGGCCTCTACCTCTACCTCGACCACGTTGGTTTCTATCATTGCCTTGACTTTCATGCATATCCTTGAGTTGCAGCTTGAAGAGTTGCTCAGTAAATCCTTGCTTCTTCTTATGCTTCTCTTCGTATGCTTGCAATGATCCTTGGAGTTGCTCGATTGTCATTTCTTCCAAGTTTTTAGTTTCTTCAATCGTCACGACGATGTGCTCAAATTTGGGATCCAACGAACGAAGTATCTTCTCTATTATCCTCACATCTTCTAACTTTTCACCATTTCTTTTTAGTTGATTAGAAACAGCTACTACTCTTGAGAAATAATCTGAAATAGACTCAGATACTTTCATATGTAAGGATTCAAATTCACCTCTTAATGTTTGGAGACGGACCTTCTTCACTTGCTCGGATCCTTTGTAAGAGGTTTGCAGCTTCTCCCACGCTTCCTTAGCATAGCTTGCACTTGAAATCTTTTCAAATCCATCATCATCTAAAGCTTGATAGATGAGGTAGAGAGCCTTCTTGTCTCTCTTTCTTGAATCCTTCAAAGTAGCCTTTTGATTTGGTGTAAGAGTAACAAAAGCAGTATCATCCGCAGGCTCATTGTAGCCTTTCTCTATGATATCCCACACGTCTTGTGATCCAAGAAGTGCCTTCATTTTGATACTCCAATTGTCGTAGTTGTTGTTGTTGAGTGTCGGGACTTGGAATGGTGTCATACCATTTGTCATATCTCTCAATATAATAAGAATTTGTAAGATCTGATTGTGCGGATGAATCCGGAACGTCGAAAAACTTTGGAAATGACAGCTCGGTCCACTCGGCTCAACTTTGTGAGTCAACTCAGTTTTCTGGTAGCACTATTCCAGCGGCACGTTTGAACTCCGATCGGGGCAATTCTGACGGTGTCGAATTCCTCTTGTCGAGACTTCCGATTTGATATGCAATAGTATAGATTTTCCAACTAGCTCTGATACCACTTTGTTGGAAATAAAATACTCACACAAACAACTTTTATTCAAACTTAAGCAAATATTACAAAAACACTCTCACTCAACAAACAAGAAACTACAACTCACTCTTATAAAATTTTGCTTCTTCACTCACTTAGAAGCTTTTAATTTTTCTTAATGTCTAAAACTAAAATGGGGAGGGGTATTTATACTACTTAAGAACAATTCTACACCACACAAATAAAATAATCCAAAATTATAATAACCATACACCTCATTCTTCTCCATCCTTCTCCATCCTTCTAATAATATTTTAAGTTACCAAATGATTCACATGCATAATTACTACACTCTAGAAAATTCTAGGTAGATGGCTTATAATTTTGGACCTTTATTATGGACTTTGACTCCAATTTGGTTGGATTTGGGTTTGGGCTCCAATAATGGATCAAGTTTATGATCCAACAAGTCTCTGTCACATGCAACGGAGTTGCAATTATAATACTAAAAGCAATAGCAGTACAAACCCATAAAGCACTGAAGCTCCAAGCATCATAAAAAAAAACCCAACGAATACTCTTTTTGAGTTTCATGATCAGGGCGATCAAAGCTAGCATGAAGCACAAGAACAACAGCACCAATTGACAACAATGAAATTGCATTCACAGTATAAGGTGTGAACTTCTGCTTCGCCAAAATATAAGCAAATCCAGCAGTAAACCCGAGCTAAGTAACAATTATGAGAACAAAATTTTTCTAATCCACAAAATACATCATCGTGTTTCCCATTATTCGCAAAATCCAATTCATTATTCACATCGAAGTCCCCAAATTTATGCTCATCGGATCGATCGCTACTCGAATCAAACCAAAATTCAGCAGGATTCCTCATCTGACACAAAGTCTCACAGCCAGGATCAACCCAACTAGGATTATCAGATTCGACAAAACCCTCCTCGCTGGCATCAACAACAGTTTTGGCATATCGATTATCATTGACAAGGGAAAAATAATATGACCTGAGCACACCTTCGGGCTTCGAAAGATTCACTCTTTCTCTCCTTCGACAGACTCAAGAGATCTCAGCATTTCTTTCTGGATAAAGAAAGATTATCGTTAGAAAAAAGGGGAGACTGAAGAGAATATTGCAACAATCTTCAATCCAGCAACAGCACACAGTCATGCAGGAGCAGCAACAAACAATGCACAATCATGCAGGATAAACAAACCTCTGCTTCCGAGATCAAGGGAGAGTTTCTTCTAGCACAGCAGGGTTTATACAACTATAGTCTTGATAGTTGCTCTATAAGTTTCCATGTGTACACTTTTTATATATTTATTGGTAGCTCTATAATTTCTAGCTAGAGGTAGTTATTTTCTGCTTAGCTATATATATAAATATATATATATATATATATATATATATATATATATATATATATATGTACTTCTTCTTCTTTACTAGATACATGAGAATAAAAGAGAATTTTCTTCAGATTATCTGGTTTTACTTCTTCAATTTTTAGTTAACTGTATTTTCTTCATGGTATCAGAGTAGGCGATCCACTGATCTTGCTTGTGTTGATTGATTCTGTTGACTAATTTTGTCTTAGTTAATCAGTTTCAATTGTTTGATCGAAGTTTTTTTTTTTGATAATGGATGAATCACAAAAAAGTGATAAGAGTTAAGGAAGAATACATGGATTTGATGATCCTTTGTACCTGCAAGGATAAGATAATCCAGGAACAACTCTTGTTACAATACTGATTCAAATTTTCTCACCTGGAGTAGATCTGTGAAGATTGCTCTTGGCGCCAAAAATAAATTGGGCTTCATCAATGGAAAGCTGGTTGAACCCAATGAAGAAGATTCTGAGTACGAGAAGTGGAAAAGAATTGATTTCATAGTGATTTCATGGTTGTTGAATTCCATGAGTAAAGAGATAGCAGAATCTTACATTTACTCTCCAAATGCTAGACAATTATGGGAGGATCTCGAACAACAATTTGGAGAAAGTAATGGTCCTCAAATATATCAGATTCAAAGGGAAATTAGCTCGATGGAAAAAGGTAATGCTTCTGTTACAATGTATTACAACAAGATCAAAAAATTATGGGAGGAATTAAATGTTTTACAACCAATTCCCCAATGTATCTGTGGAGCTGCTAGGCAGTGCACTTGTGATGTGATCAAGAACTTGATGATGATTAATTCTCAGAACAGGCTTGTCCAATTCCTTATGGGGTTAAATGACTCCTATGATAACATAAGAAATCAGATCTTAGTTTTAGATCCTCTGCCAAATATAAGCAAGACTTATTCCATGATTTTAAGAGTAGAAAAACAGAGATCTGTACATATGAATTTTGCTGAAGGTGTTGAAAGTAGTGTAATGTTAGCAAAAGGAAGTAATATTCAATCTGCATGGGGAAACAAAGGAAGTTATAAGAAGAAAAATAAAGAGAACAAAGACGAGAAATATTGTGTTCATTGCAAGAAGGGAGGACACACAAAAGAAACTTGTTTCAAACTATATGGATATCCAGAATGGTACAATCAGTTTAAACAAAAAGAAAATGGTAGCTATAAAGGGCAAGTTAACATGATTGAGAGTCCAGTAGAGGAGGATGAGGAGCCAATTACTAGCAAGCCATGGACATCTTCATTCTCAGAGATGTTCAGGCAGGAAATGACGAAATACATCAAAGAGAGTCCTGGACATGCCTCTGAACAAGTAAACTTTGCCCACATACATGACTTTACAGGTAATACAGAAATTGATCATAATTATATAGGCTGCAGTAGGAATATTGGTATCTGGATATGGGACACAGCTGCAACAAATCATATATGTGCATCTAAGAACTTCTTCATAAACTTTAAACCAATCACACATAATCTCATTGTTCACTTGCCAGATGGCACCAAGAAACAAGTAACACATACAGGAACAATGATGTTACATAAATCTTTCATTCTGAAAGATTTCCTCTATATTCCTACCTTCAATCATAATCTTTTATCTGTGAGTAAATTAACTCAACATAGCCATATTAAATTCATTTTTCTTCCTAATTGTTGCATGATGCAGGACCAGAAGACTGAAAAGATTCTGGTTGAAGGAAAGATTGAAGGAAATCTTTATGTTTTGAGACAAAATTCTTTCACAAACATTAAACCTGTTACTTCAAAACTTTGCATTCAAAATACGTCCATATGTTGTATGAATAAAACTCAAAATGGTAGTTTTTCTATATGGCACCAAAGATTGGGCCATCCTTCTGATGTCACTCTAAAACATTTGTTTTTCATTCCTAGTATATCTAATAGAATAAGAGAAGTTTGTGAAGTTTGTCCTCAGGCAAAACAAACAAGATTAGTTTTTCAAAATAATAAAATTCATTCAGTTCATATTTTTGAGTTAGTTCATGCTGATTTGTGGGGACCTTATCGACAACCCTCTAAATCTGAAGCACATTACTTTATAACCTTGGTGGATGATTATAGTAGGGATACTTGGGTATTTCTTATGAACAATAAATAGCAGACTACACAAGTTCTTAGTAATTACATAAAGATGATTCAGAACCAATTTCAAATTACCATTAAAGTCATAAGAACAGATAATGGAACAAAATTTATGAGTCAAAATAGTCAAGATCTTTTTACTCATTTTGGCATTATTCATTAGAAAACTTGTTCTTACACACCCCAGCAGAACGGGGTAGTAGAAAGAAAACATAGGCATCTTCTACAAATCACAAGGGCCTTACTTTTCCAGTCTGGTTTACCTAAGATTTTCTGGGGTGAAGCTATTCTTCATGCTGCATATTTGATAAATAGATCACCTAGCTCCCTACTGTCCTGGCATACCCCTTATTATTTTCTTTATCATAAAGAACCAAAATATTCACAGCTAAGAATTTTTTGTTGTTTGGGTTTTGCCACAAACACCTTACCACATAAAGACAAGTTATCTCCAAGAGCTTTTAAATGTGTCTATCTAGGTCATTCACCAGGGCAAAAGGGTTATAAGCTCTATGATTTAGTGTCTAAAAAAATCATTATTTCAAGAGATGTAATTTTTCATGAGGACATTTTTCCTTACAAAGAAATGGTACATGACAGATTATTGACTAATATTCCTTTATTACCTATTGTTACAGATGCAGATCATATCCCACAACCTTCAAATCATATATCTGCTTCATCACCTTTAATCTCCATCACTCCCACTACCTTGTCACATCAAACAAATTTTGAACCACATGTAACCCAGCAAAATGCATTTCCTGCAACTTCACCAGTTCAGACAGAATCTACTTAGTCTTCTGCATCAGATGTTCATTATCCATCTAGTCCTCATATCAGGCAAAGTATAAGAAACAAAAAACCTCCAACTTGGCTTAATGATTTCATCTACCATACCACTGATAAGCCAATTATTTCTACTTTCTCACCCTCAAGCTCTCTTTATACACCACCTACATATCCATACATAATTTCACCTTACTTCACACCTGCACACTTGTCTTTTGTTGCACATGGCTCTGCTATCCAGGAACCATCTTCATATTTGCAGGCCAGGGATAATCCTGAATGGGTAAAAGCTATGGAGAAAAAATTGAAGGCATTAGAAGAGAATCAGACTTGGGATCTCACTGTATTACCAAAAGGAAAAAAAGCTATAGGCTCAAAATGGGTATAAAGTAAAGTTGAAGTCAGATGGGACTGTTGAGAGGTTTAAAGCAAGGTTGGTGGCTAAGGGTTACAATCAGATAGAATGAGTAAATTTCACATAAAGTTTTTCTCTTGTAGCCAAATTAGTCACAGTTCGAATTTTATTCACAATTACTGCTGCAAAGCAATGGGGTTTGCATCAATTAGACATAAATAATGCATTTCTGCATGGCTATATTGAAGAAGAGGTTTATATGCAACCTTCTGAAGGATATCTCAAAGCACAGCCAGGGCAGGTTTGCAAACTTAAAAAATCACTATATGGGTTAAAACGAGCATCTAGACAGTGGAACAAGGAATTCACACAGGCGTTGCATGTTTTTGGTTTTCAACAGTCAAAGCATGATCATTGCTTGTTTACTTACTGCAAAGATGAAAATTTTACAGCCCTTTTGGTGTATGTAGATGATGTGCTTGTTACTGATAATTCAGATGATCATATTCAACAAGTCAAGGATTATCTCCATCAAGCCTTTACTATAAAAGATTTATCTCATGCCAAATATTTCTTGGGGCTAGAGATAACAAGATCAAACGCAGGAATTTATGTCAATCAGAGAAAATACATTCTGGATATTCTTCATAATGCTGGTCTTACAGGTGCCAAACCAGCTCCTACACCTTTTCCTACGGGTTCTAAATTGCAGCCAGATGAAGGAGATTTGTTAGATGATCCTATGCCATATAGAAGACTTATTGGAAGACTTTTATATCTGGGATTTACAAGACCTGATATAACTTATGTTGTTCAACAGTTAAGTCAGTATGTTCAGGTTCCTAGATATTCTCACTGGAAGAGAGCATTGCATGTCCTCAGATATCTTAAAGGATCACTTTCATTAGGTCTTCATTTTCCAGTTATTAATTCCTTGCAACTTGAAGCTTACTGTGATGCTGATTGGGCAACTTGCTCTATCAGCAGAAGATCCTTAAGTGGTTACTTCATCTTTCTTGGCCCCACTCTTATTTCTTGGAAGACAAAGAAACAGGCCACCATTTCAAAGTCCTCCGCATAAGCTGAATACAGGAGTATGACAACAACTATTTGTGAACTTCAATGGCTTACTTATATTTTGCAGGATTTTGGTGTTCCTATTTCTCTACCCATTAATCTTTATTGTGACAATAAAGTTGCGCAACACATAGCAGCTAATCTAGTTTTCCATGAACGTACAAAACATTTAGATATAGACTGCCATATTGTGAGGGATAAAGTTCAGCAAAGTTTTATTTCCACAAAACACATTCATTCCATTGACCAACCTGCAAATTTGTTTACAAAAGCTCTTGTTGCACCTCAATTTATTAAGTTGTTTTCCAAGTTGGCCCTTGTTGATAGTCACCAGGTCCAGCTTGAGGGGGGGATGAAGAGAATATTGCAACAATCTTCAACCCAGCAACAACACACAGTCATGCAGGAGCAGCAACAAACAATGCACAATCATGCAGGATAAACAAACCTCTGCTTCCGAGATCAAAGGGAGAGTTTCTTCTAGCACAGCAGGGTTTATACAACTATAGTCTTGATAGTTGCTCTATAAGTTTCCATGTGAACACTTTCTGTATATTTATTGGTAGCTCTGTAATTTCTAGCAAGAGGCAGTTATTTTCTGCTTAGCTATATATATATATATATATATATATGTACTTCTTCTTCTTTACTAGATACATGAGAATAAAAGAGAATTTTCTTTAGATTATCTGGTTTTACTTCTTCCATTTTTAGTTTACTGTATTTTCTTCAGAGACCAGCGATCTCTTTCAAGATCTGACCTTTTTTGGTTCAAGTTTCACCGATGGAAAGTAAAAGATCTTCAAATGTTGAGCATTGCGACGATGATTTCAGTGATTGAAGTTTCAATCGAAGATTTGCTTTCGAACATGGATACAAAGAGATTTTATAGAAGGAGAGTAAAAATTTGTCGAAGGAGATAGGGGTTAAGTGGCCGCGTTAGCCATTTTTCTTAAATATATTATGCACATGCAAAATTCATTTCAGTATTCCGTTTAGTTAAATTAACTGAAACTAACGGAAGAGTTTTTAGTTACAAAATAAAAGAAAAATAAATTTTCTATTACAAATAATATTTTAGGTTATAGTTCCAGTAAAGGTACAAATAATAGTTACAAAAACTATTTAGGATATCTATTTCATAAATTCAAAATCCAACCAGCTTTTCATGCAAAATTTATGGGGAGAAAATATATATTAGGCCTATGATTTTTGACTCTCTATATATGAAATTAAAAAATCTTCAGATATTTGAACTTATAAATTTGATAACTTTCATGTAATTAAAATTTTAATTTGCCACTTTCAAAATTTTCTATTTATTTAATTTTTACAATACACAAAAAGTGAAATCCTTAAAGCAATGAAAATTATAAAATTGATTATCTTTATTATTTCAAGCCATTATTATGATATAATGTGATTTTTCAAGTCAAAGAATACATGTTTCATTTTTATTCTATTCCTAGATGCAATGAAATCTAGAAACTAACAAGCAACAACAACTTGGATAAGTGAAATCTGTGTATGGAAGATTCTTACTCAAATTCGATTATTTATATGGAGGAGTGAATAATTTATTATCATAGAAGAAAAAAATTCTAGATTTTTCCATTGAATCAAACTAATTGTTGATTGTCATTTGGCTTGCAACAACTATGAAAGATCGCTATTAAACTGAACATCATCTACTGTATATATTTTTTGAATCTTTTGTTGACGCTTTTGTTGCTAGAAATTTGGGATAATTTCATAACTAGACAATATAATCAAAGAGCCAATTATAAAATTTTGGAAAAAAAAAAACACCATATACACCTTTTTTTTCAAGAAATACTTTCATTTTTTATTTTTGATAAAAATAACTTTTCTGCCTTTCTTTCCACTTTTAATTTTTGTGTTTTTGTATTTCCATTTTTGATAAAAATGCACCATATATTCTATTCTCTTTCTTCACATACTATTCAACATTCTTCTCACTATGTTGGCTCCGACCCACTATACCTTTTCTCTCCTACATTCTCACCCCAAAACTCATGTGCGAGAAATATGCCTCCTCTTCTACCACTACCGCAAGGTCTCCGTCTCCTCCAGTCTCTACCACTTGAATCGGCAGCCTATCGTAGTGACTGATCCTTATTTTCATTTCTTCCCAAATAAGGTAAAATACAAAATTTCCTTATTTTCCTTACTCTCATATTTTACCTCCCAAACATAGGCTACCTAAATTTTCATTTTAGTGTTTTTTTCTCTTCAGATTGCTTTCTACTTTCCATGTTTTAAAATGTACTTTCCATGTATTTAATGCTTGCTAATTTTGATGAAATTAACGGGTATTAATTTGAATTAATTTGCCAAAGAAAAATATTGCCATATGCTGCAGACTCCAGATAGAATCTTGTGTTTATGTTCCCTTAGTTATCCGATTGAATTTTATTTGTTGCTTTTTAGAAGGAGAAAATCGTAGATGCAAGGAAATCACTTTACATATCTCTTTCATGAGTTATTGGGTTTTAAATATAATATAAAGGAAAAGATTAAGATATTTTAATATAATAAGCGTAGAAAACGTTTACGAATTTTTGTTTATAATTAAGTTTCGTTTGATTAAAATGAGTACTTAATTAATTGTGGAATAATTTCTTAAAATGAGAGTGTTTGTTGTTCTGCTGAGGATTGTACAATATAAATCTACAATTTAAGTTATTTTTTATACACATATACTATACATATACTGCAAATATGTTAAACATATAATGCAAAAGTATATACTAATCTATATTAAAAGTAAAGAAAATGATAACCAGTCTCATTTAAGCGAAATTTAATAATGAAATCAAATTTTATATAGTATTTTGAGCGTAATTAAAAAAATAAAAATTTATTTATTATTTTAATGTCAAGAATTTTGTTATGTTTTCCTATGTAATTACAAATCAAATTTTATTGAAAAAAAAAGGAAAAGGTTAAGCAAATAAAAGCTATAATGTCATGGGTTTTAGTACGCTTATATTTATTTGTGATGCTACTTTTAACATGTGATGTATGGGTTTTAGTATGCATCTCAATATAAAACAAATCTCATCTTATCTTTCTAATTTTTCTTATCTTCAAATAAATAATTTTAATATCATTAAACGTAAAATTCATTGATATATAGACACACACAATAAGAGGGTTGCAAATTTTATTTATATCTAATTTTAATGAAATATTTTTATTATTTTTTATTTTATTTATTCATTCAATATATATTTAATCATATATATTCCATATATCTCACATATATTATTTTCTATTTCAATATAACAACTTTTATTACAATTAAAAAACAATAAAATATCTTAAATAATAAAAGACAATCTTGATAAGTTTTTTTATTAAACAATTAACTAAAAAATTGAGGTTTTATAAGAAAATTTCTATTTATTAATATATATATATATATATATATATATAATTATCATATGTTTGTCATTTATTTTTTACTGTATGTATAATAATTATGAATATAATATTGTTTTTTTCACATATTCTCTTATTAAGATTTGAGCAAATGAATAGTATATGTTCAAACATACTGTGCACTAGAATAGTATATGTTTAATATATTTAAGGTGTATGAAGCAACTATGATAAAAAAAAAAATAAAAGTATATGTTTAATATATGTAACTTATATATTTAAAATTTAAATTTAAATTTAAATTGTTAAAACAATTGAAAGTTTAAACTTTACATTAAAATAATTAAGGAGATTATATTAGAATTTTCTAATAAAGAAACAAAATTCTCATTTTATTAGTGTTCTTCTTAAATTTTTATTTTCAAGTTGTTCAATAAGTAATACGTGCACACTCCATATATTGTTTCCGAATATATCTATTTAATTTAAAAAAATATATTTCATAAAATTTAAATTGAATTTAACGTACAAATTAATATTACGCACGATATATAACTTACCAATACATCTCATAATCTCAACTTTTGGAATCTGTCAAAGTCAACTATGATCCCTTACTTAAAGAAGCACATGTCAGCTTCCATCTACCAATGTAATTCTTGCGGCATTTAAATACTGATTATTTATTGATTACTCACCATTTGTGTCATTTTCAAAATTTTTATTATGTTCAAGTTTATTTCGAATTTAGATGAGTTGGGTTGGATGTTGAGCTCACCAATATTTTAAGTTTTTTTTTGAAAAAATAAAAAAAAATAATTCATCTAAATTTGTATTGATATGTTAAGACTTAAAGAAATATGTTTTTAGATCAAAACATGTTTTATGCTAAATAAATAAAATTAACGTAAATATATAACAATAAAAATTATATATGTTAAACGCTTGTTTTATTTCATATTTTAACGTTAAGGATAGATAATTTACCAAAAACAAAAATCAATGTTGATTGTTGATTTGATTAAAAAATTCCACTAAAAATTTGATAAGAATGAGTTTTGTTCAATGTGTTGATATGATAAAATTAAAATCTAAAATTTAAATATTAAAACACAAAATGGTCTGTAATCTTAAAATAATATTTGTGTTATTTATTTAATTAATTATTTTTTAACCAAACAATAAATTTTAGAATCATCAACTTTGACAATAAAGAAAAAAAAAAACAAAGTTGAGACCACCTTAGGGAGCAAGAGGAGGAGGGCCCGCAGGACCTAGGGATGATAATGGCATTTCTGGAAAGGAGATAGCAATGACATTTCACGTGAGACTTTTTTTTTTCTTTTTCTATACATCAATCAAATTGCAAAATAATACAAAGAAACAGTTCTAAAAAAATAAATTCTGGAATTTTTTTTTTCCTTGCCCCTTTCCCGTACGAAGCACCCTTATTTTCTTTTCTTCTCTTTTCTTTTTCTTTTTTTTCTATCTATGTTAGGAAATAGAAGAGTTTGCATGAAAGAGAAAATGCTCATTTGGAATTGAAAAACATGGAAAAGACCTTTACGGAATATTTTCAATTCAGAAAATGGAAGGTTCACAATTTATGGCATTTGTTTCCAAAGCCCTAAATTTTTTGTGTAAAATTAGTAGAAACTTATGTTCATGTACGTAAATTATATTATTAATTCAGATGTATCACTTTGATACCTTTCGGTTTTAAAGTTGTACCATCAATTTTTCAAAAAATAATGACAAGAATTTATGGAGAAAGAACCACCGTCAGCACCTCCACTTCCAATATACAATGAAGGGTTGAAATGACTTCAAAAAAATGAGCCACAATGGTTTCCAAAGTCATGTCAAAGTCAAGCTTTCCAGACAGAATGAAAACATTAATCCTACCAAAATCACTCACTCTGGTATGAATCCAGAAGATCAAATGATGACAATTCAAGAGTGCTCCCAGTTACTTCAGCAAGATTTTAAATCTTTTTATTCCTCCTCCTGAAATACTTGAATTTTTTTTATTTCTTTTTGAACGGACTATTCTTGTATTTATGTTTTTTGTAATGTTTCTCCTTAGAATGCTTGCAGTCAATATCATTTTTTATTAATTATATTTATTATTATTTTCAGCGTATTTTTCCTTTTATTCTTCTTATTGATAGAGATAAAGAAAAAAATTTATATTTTAAGTTTATTTTTAGAAAGAGAAAATTTTTTAATTTATATATTTAATTTTATTTTTAGTATTTTTTAAATATTGTAATGATTGTTATTATTGTTTGGAATAAAAATATATAATTCTGATTTTTTTGAAAGAAAATGGTTGACAATTAAAATATTTGAACTAAAAATGAGTAATATAGAGAGAGAAAATCAAGTTACTGGAGGTTGAAAATAATAAATTTTATAAAAATAATAAAACTGCAAGTGATAAACTTATAAACTATAAATGATAAACTTAAGTGATTAACCCATAAATTTAAAATTATGAACCTGTATATTTAAAAAGATGAATCTACAAGTAATAAATGATGAATTTGAAATTTATAAACAATGAATTTATAAATGATAAAACAATAAATTGTAAATGATGAATGAGTAAGTTATAAAAGATAAATATGTATGAATTTATAAGTTCAAAACAATGAATTTGTTAGTGATGAGAGAATAATTTTGTAAATAATAAACTTATAAGTTATAAACGATAAATTTGTAACTTCTAAATGATGAATCTGCAAATTATAAACAATAAATCTGTAATTTTAAAATAATAAACTTCAAAACAATAAAAATATAAATTCAAAATCATAAACTTTTAAATTATAATTGATAAATTTATAAATTAAAAAACGATAAATATATAAATTATAAATGATGAATATGTTTTATATTTATTAGTTCACCAAAATTTAATTTCTTAAAAATATTTTTTTATGAAGGAATTGAGTACATCCAAATCCATAATATAACAACTCTGTTAATATGGAGTCTAAAATTGTTGGGCCTGAAAATTTCTTATGCTGTTAAGCCCATATTTTAAGTGAACTGGGCTGGCCTTGTATCTACAGATCCCCCCCTCCTCCCCGACTTTAGTAGATTCCTTAGGTCAAAATCTTCATCATTTGTTAGCCTCCCATGTGTAACTCATCACTCCAACTGGCCCCCACTTCGTCTATAATAAGTGCAGTTGTCGAAAGAAGACGAAATTTATTGCAAACCCATACTTTCCATCAAATTGGTACCAATTATTTTAAAATTGATCAAATTGAAATTTATTTGTTTGATCTAGTGGTGGCTGTTTGTGGTCACTTGCGGCCAACAATAATTATTAGTTGTTAATAGATATCGTGTTATCCATTTATAATTAGTTTTAAAGTATTTAATAATTAAAATTAATTATAATTTATAAAATAATAATTCATAATTATATATATATATATATATATATATATATATATCTTACATTTTTATTTATTCATAATACATATCATATACAATATGAAAAATAATTAATTAAATATAAAATAATAATAATAAATTGATGTACATATAAATAAAAAAGTAAAAATTTACTTTTTATATTAAATATATTAAAACTAGTTTTTGATATGAAAGATTGAAAATTACACTTTTTCACAAAAAGACATTTTTAATACAAATTTTTAGTGTGAATGTATTAAATTTGTTATCCAACAATATAAATTATATGTTGTTGGTCAAACTACACATGCATAAGAAATAAACGACAATAAAAATGGACAGTGCATCTTTTGTTGACAAAATATTTGGCAGGTAAGATGGTAGTTGAAGATTAATTTTGAGCATTCATTTGGTGGGTGAGAATTAGTCTTGACCATTTATTTTGTTAGTAAGATGGTAGATAAAAATTAATCTTGACCATTCATTTGGTGAGTGAAGATTAATTTTGATCATCTATTTAGTAGGTAAGATGGTATGAGAAATGATCTCAACCATTCATCAAAGTAGGTGAGAATTAATGTTTGTCGTCCATTGAGAATGTGTAAGCCTACATATAGTCTTAGTAATTCATTTGTAAGACATTCCATCCAAAAGTGAGAGAGAAGCTTTAGTGAGAGGTTGTGAGTTGTGAGTGTTTGTAAACACTTTATAAATTTATCTTCCTTCAGTAAAAGATCTGTAGCAGTCCGGAGACGTAGGCATAATTGGTTGAACTCTGTTATCAACTTGTCTTATTATTCTACATTTTCTTTGTTTTCTTATAAATTTGATTATAGAGAAATTGGCTTTATTTCCCAACAACTGGTATCAAAATGTTGGTTGTGTTTTTTTTTTTTCGAGCGATTACTATTCACATGAATAGTGAATTTTGTGAATAGTAAAAATTTGGTCAGTTGTACCAAATTATCCACAGAGGTGTTTTAATACATGATGGTTCGCAGGAATTGTGAGAAACGATCCAGAGAAAGTCAGATTCAAGTGGGAGCGATGATCGCAAACGAAGGAAAGGTAAAAATTGAGAAGTTCGATGGAGCAGACTTTGGCTTTTGGAAAATGCAAATAGAAGATTATTTGTATCAAAGAAATTTGTATCAACTTCTCTCAGGGAAGAAGCCAGAGGCTATGAAGGAAGAAGACTGGAGTCTTCTCGACAGACAAGCTCTCAAAGTTATTCGATTGACGTTATCTTACAATATTGCTTTCAACATAGCAAAGGAAAAGACCACGACATGTCTTATGATGACTCTCTCTAGTATGTATAAGAAGCCTTCAGCCTCAAACAAAGTGCACCTCATGAGGCGCTTGTTCAAATTGCGAATGACAGAAAGCGCATCGGTAGCTCAACATCTCAATGAACTCAATACAGTCACAACCCAATTGAGTTCTGTTGGAATTGAATTTGATGAAGAAGTACGAGCATTAATACTTTTGTCTTCTTTACCAGAAAGATGGAGTGCTATTATCACAGCTATGAGTAGCTCGTCGAGAAGTACTAAGTTAAAATTTGATGATGTTCGTGATTTAGTTCTCAGTGAAGAGATCTGACGGAGAGAGTCAGGTGAATCATCAACTTCTTCAGCTTTGCATACAGAGTCAAGAGGAAGAAATTCAACCAGAGGCAATGGACGAGGAAAATCGAACTACCGAGGAAGATCAAAGGACATGAGGTCCAAATCCAGGAATTTCAGTAATTTCCATATTTCAAAAACTGTCGAATGTTGGAATTGTGGGAAGACTGGACACTACAAAAATCAGTGCAATAGTGCACCGAAGAACCAGGAAGCAAAGGTAGAGACAAATATTACTTCCACCTCTGGAGGTAATGACGCATTGATATGCTTTTTGAAAAGTAAGAAGGAGTTTGGGTGTTAGACTCTTGAGCATCGTTCCATGGTACTTCACAGAAAGAATTATTCGAGAGGTATGTCCCCGAAAACCTTGGAAAGGTATATCTTGGTGATGATTAATCTTGCACTATTATTAGTGAAAATTAAGTTGAACAAGTCTGTTTGGGAGCTGAAAGATGTCAGACATATTCCCGATCTGAGAAAAAACTTAATCTCAGTAGGGCAATTGGCTAGCGAAGAATACATTACGATCTTCCATGGTGATGATTGGAAGATTTCAAATGGCGCAATAACGGTTGCTTGAGGCAAAAATAGTGGCACTATTTACATTACAGTAGGAGCACGTTGTTCAATCATAGTTGCAACTAGCAATGAAAATCCTAATATATGGCACCAAGACTGAGCCATATGAGTGAAAAAGGAATAAAGATTATGCATTCGAAGGGGAAACTTCCAGGTCTACAGTCAGTGGTGATAGACATATGTGAAGATTGCATACTTGGAAAGCAGAAAAGGGTTAGCTTTCAGACAAATGGCAGAACCCTAAAGAAAGAAAGGTTAGAGCTTATTCACTCTGATGTTTGGGGACTAACGACCGTCTCATCAATTGGTGGAAAACACTACTTCGTGACTTTCATCGATGATCACTTTTGGAAGGTATAGGTTTACTTTCTAAAACATAGGTCTGAAGTGTTTGAGACTTTCAGAATATGGAAAGTTATGGTTAAAAATGAGACAGGTCTGAAGATTAAAAAGCTCAGAACCGACAATGGTGGTGAATATGAAGACATCAAATTCAAGAAGTTTTGCTATGAGCATGGTATCATAATGGAGACAACCGTGTCAGGCACACCTCAACACAATGGTGTAGCTGGACGTATGAACTGAATATTGGCAGAAAGAGCCAGAAGTATTCGTATACAGTCAGGTCTACCGAAGCAGTTCTGGGCAGAAGCAGTCAACACAACTATTTACTTAATCAATCGAGGACCATCGGTTCCATTGGAGCACAAAATACCAGATGAGGTATGAAGCCAAAAATAGATAAATCTGTCACATCTAAAAGTTTTTGGATGTGTAGCATATGTGCATATCAGTGATCAAGGAAGGAATAAGCTTAATCCCAAATCCAAGAAATGCACTCTCATCAGCTATGGTGAAGATGAGTTTGACTACCGTATTTGGGATGACAAAAATAAAAAGATCATCCGTAGCAGAGATGTGATTTTTGATGAAAGGGTGATGTACAAGGACATGTATAAAACAGTCGCCAGCAACTCAGAACAGAATGAGTCAGTATTTACAGATGCAGATGATGTCCCAGTTAGTTTCATGATGGAACCCATTGTAGCAAGTCCTCAGCCAGAGGAACTTGTTGGACCAAGCAGTGTGCATTAATCCAACACACCACAACCTCCTACTCCATCTCCTGTATTAAGAAGATTTTCTAGGCTTCATGTGCCTAACAGGAGATATATGAACTATCTCTTATTGACTGATTGAGGGGAGTCAGAATGCTATGATGAAGCTTGTAAGACTGGAGATGCTAGTAAGTGGGAGCTTGCCATGAAAGATGAATGAAGTCTCTGATCTCCAACCAGACATGGGAACTAGCTAAGTTACCCATAGGGAAGAAGACACTTCATAACAAATGGGTGTATTGGGTAAAAGAATAGCATGATGGTTGCAAGAGATATAAAGCCCGACTAGTTGTCAAAGGATTCCAGCAGAAAGAAGGAGTTGACTACACTGACATTTTTGCTCCCATTGTGAAGCTCAATACTATCAGAACAATATTAAGTATTGTGGCTATTGAAGATCTCCATCTTGAACAGTTGGACGTAAAAACTTTATTTCTTCACGGAGACTTAGATGAAGAAATATACATGCATCAGCTAGAAGGTTTCTCAGAAAAAGGGAAAGACAACATGGTGTGCAGACTTAAGAAGAGTTTGTATTGCCTGAAATAAGCCCCAAGACAGTGGTACAAAAATTTTTACAGCTTCATGCACAATGAAGATTTCCAGAAGTGCAATGCCTACCACTGTTACTACTTCAAGAGATATAAATTCAGTTATATCATTTTGCTACTTTATGTCGATGATATGTTAGTAGCAGGTTCAAATATGGATGATATCAGAAGGTTGAAGTAGCAATTGTCAAAAGAGTTTGACATGAAAGACTTGAGTCTAGCAAAGAAGATTATTGGAATGTATATCACAAGAGATAAACAGAGAGGGTTTTTGCAGTTATCTCAAGCAGAGTACATCAACCGTGTTTTGCAGAGATTCAACATGAACAACGCCAAGCCAGTTAGCACACCATTGGTCTGTCATTTTCGTCTATCCAATAATCAATCCCCTCAAATGGATGAAGAGAGAGAATTCATGGCTAAAGTTCCTTATGCCTCAGCTATTGAGAGTTTGATATATGCAATGGTCTATACTATACTAGATATTGGTCATGCAGTGGGAGTTGTTAGCAGATTTATGTCAAATCCAGGAAAAGGTCATTGAGAAGTAGTCAAGTGGATTTTGAGATATCTACGAGGCACCACGGAGAAGTGTCTGTACTTTAGTAAAGGAGAGTTAAAAGTACAAGACTACGTAGATGCATATTTTGGAGGAGAAGTCGATCTCCGAAAAAGCACCACCGGTTATATATTTACTGTTGGAACTACAACTGTTAGTTGGATGTCACAAATACAGAAGATTGTCACTTTATCCACTACATATGTTGTGCTCAACTTCAGTTGGTCTGCTAGAGTAATAAGACCAGAAAGGCTGCTGCATTGATCGAAGTGTGAAGACAGATTGAAACCAGTCTTCAAGTGGGAGATTGTTGGTCAAACTACAAATGCATCAGAAATAAATGACAATAAAGATGAACGGTGCATCTTTTATTGAAAAAATATTTGGTAGGTAAGATGGTAGTTAAAGATTAATCTTGACCATCCATTTGGTGGGTGGAGATTAATCTTGACCATTTATTTGGTTGGTAAGATGGTAGGTGAAGATTAATCTTGATCATTCATTTGGTGGGTGAGGATTAATCTTGACCATCCATTTGGTAGGTAAGATGGTAGGTGAGAAATGATCTCAACCATTCATCAAAGTAAGTGAAAATTAATCTTGGTCTTTCATTGAGAAGGTGTAAGCATATATATAGCCTTAAGAATTCATTTGTAATGCATTCCATCCAAAAGTGAGAGAAGCTTTAATGAGAGGTTGTGAGTTATGAGTATTTGTAAACATTTTGTAAATTTCTCTTCTTTCAGTAAAAGATCTGCAGCAGTCCGGAGACGTAGGCATAATTGGCCGAACTCCGTTATCAACTTGTGTCTTATTATTCCGTATTTTTTTCGCTTTCTTATAAATCTAATTATAGAAAAATTGATGTTATTTCCTAACATATGTATATATATTAAAATTTAATTTAGTGGTATTTATATAATAATAAGAATGGAGGATTTCTGAAAGTCCAGTTTTACCTTTCATTTCATTTGGGTTAAACGTATTAAAATTTTAGTATAGTGATACAGACTGCTGAACTGGGGCAGAAATGCAGAATTTTTTTTCTCAATGCTGGGGCAGAATTGAAATTCAGCTTGGAAAAAAAGTGCCCAAGTTAACAAAAAATATATATGTTTTGTTTTTCTCTCCTAAGTGAACAATGAATTGCACAATTATCAAATTTTGGTTTTCCTGCATGTTTTTATTTCAAAAGCAAGATTTCTGTGTGCTGAAAAAAATCAACAACCGAGATTGAAGATTTCGGTTCTGGGTCATAAACACCATAGTTGCAAATAGATTTAAGTCCTATTTAAGATTTTTTTTTAAAAAAAAATGGAACCAATATTATAAAAACCCCTATAATTAAGTATAATCATGGATGACAACAATAAAAAAACAATAATAAAGTTTTGTAATTATTTCATCAATTAATTAATTTGTTCACAACATAATGACAATCAGATATTTTGTATAGTCTTAATATTTGAAAAATGCATTATTTGAAAATAATTTAGAATTCATCAAACATTATAGACCATATGTAATTCCAATTTTGAAAATAAACCAGAATATAATCATATATATATATATATATATGATGAAAATTGTAAACAGCATGCTAGATGTCGATATCAAAATTTGAGATTAGATGACTGATATGATTAATAAATGAGTTGGGTGTGGATTGAGTCTTTTTGTACAAGGTTATGATAGTGGTTTTTTGGACAATAATCTTAATATAAAATATAAATTATATGTATTCTTATAATAATTTAACAATTATATATAATTTTTTGTAATAATTAGATAACATATGATTTAATTTAAGAGTATAAAAATAATAAATAATTATTTTATATAATTTAATATATAATATAATGACGAATATATTAAATAGATCAATTCGTTTATAATATGATAATAAATAAAATTAATATTAATTAAAAAAATTAATATAAATATTTATTAAATTGACAGGACATCCAAAAATTTACAGCCAAGGGATCTCCAACCCGAACCCACGTTATGGTAGAATAATTTTTTTTTTTTCTAGGAAAAAAAGAGGGAAAAAGACGAAGTTGATATTTAATCGCTTTGTTACCATCACCATGTCCCATTGTCATCATATGCTCATTTTTCTTTTATAGATAATACGAAAATTGTGTAATAAAAGGACATTAAAAAGGAACCGCTAAAAATTAATTAAATGTTTCCAAAATAAACAATAATTATTGTGTAGTTGAAATTATTGAAGGGAATTGGGAGGTTCTAGTTGAATGTCATTCTCTACATTTTTTTTTTTACCATATCTGTGACATTTTTTTAATATTCGTTAGTTGTCATTTTTATGAATGTTGTTCACCTTTTTATAAAAAAAAATGATATTTTTATTAAATTATAACAATTTGTTTTCATTCAATTTTTTTTAAAAAAATATATCACAAAATATGACAGTAAGATGTAATTTTAACTATTTTTTTTTTAAAGAAAGCTTCAAGCCTTCAACTATCATTCAATGCAACGTAGGCAATATAGGTAAACTCCTAATAAAAAAAATCTTGCAAACAACTTATAGGCTGTAATTAAAAAAAATTATGGGCCTTTAAATTAGCAGCATAAGAGTGTACCTAGTGAGTATAAATATGCAGGTTATATTTTTCCCTGATTTACTACAATATATATTATTCTTCCTATTAAAAATCAGTAAGAATCATATCGATTCCTCCCGTAAGTATCCATGGTTATTTGATATATATGCAAATTGTAATAAAATAGACAAATATGAAAACACGTAAAATTTTTTCTTGATCATATAATTTTAATTTTGTGCATGATTCTTGCTTTGAATTTTTCTTACACTTCTAATTATTTTGACAATTATTTATTTTGTGTAATGAGGGATTTACAATCAAACAAATTACTCATATAAATCCTCCATTTTATTTCGAATTGCAAACTCAGATAAAACTTAAGATTAATTAATGATGCAAATTTCAATTCATTAATGGTATAAATTGTTATTTCAAAATTATGAATTTATTAATTGAAATCCTTATATATATATATATATATATATAACAATTTGGATGGATGTAAACAAAATTACAGGATAAACCATTTGGATGGTGGGTCGTGAGTGACGCATGCCATCGCTCTGTCATTTTCATAGAAATATTGCTCCCTTGATCGGGTCATTTTCGTAATAATATTATGTCCATATTCTTTGCCAGGTCTGTGTATATAGATAGAGAGAGATTGGTTTCCCATAACTTGCAATTGCACCTCATTCTTTAGTTATTAATTACCTCTAGTTTTCTGTTTGGCCATGGAGACAATAGAAGTAAAACCCCATTTAGTATTGCTGTCCAGCCCTGGATTAGGGCATCTAATCCCAGTTCTCGAACTCGGAAAGCGCTTAACCACTCGCTGCAACTTCGACGTCACAATATTTGTGGTTACGACCGACAAATCACCAGCTGAAGCTCAACTTCTTCACTCGGTCACCACTCCTCAGCTTTGCCAAATCATCCAGCTCCCGCCGGTCGACATTTCCGGCCTGGTTCACTCCTCAGCCACCGTCGTTACCCGAATATGTGTCATTATGCGCGAAATCAAGCCAGTTTTTCGGTCGGCGTTATCCTCCCTGAAGTTTCGGCCGGCAGCTGTGATCTTTGACCTCTTCGGAACTGAATCTTTCGCTGCAGCTGAAGAGCTTGGGATACCAAAATATGTGTATATTGGCTCCAATGCTTTGTTTTTAGCTCTTACTGTATATTTACCAACCCTAGATAAGGAAGTCGATGGGGAGTATGTTGATGAAAAAGAAGCACTTAGAATTCCGGGTTGCATACCGGTTCGACCAGAAGATGTGGTCGACCCCATGTTGGACCGAACCAATCAACAATATTCAGAGTATGTTCGCGTTGGGCTTGAGATCCCTAGAGCTGATGGGATTTTGATCAACACATGGGAAGCTTTGGAGCCCACAACTCTTGCGGCTTTCAGAGATGAGAAACTTTTAGGCCCAACCGTTAAGGCCCCGGTTTTTCCTATCGGCCCGATAAGAAGATCGGTCGGACCGGTTGGTTCGAGGTCTGAGCTGCTTGATTGGTTAGACCAGCAACCAAAATCATCAGTGGTTTACGTGTCGTTTGGTAGCGGTGGAACTTTGTCGTTTGAGCAAATGCAGGAGCTGGCGTTGGGGATTGAGCTCAGCAAACAGAGATTTATTTGGGTAATTCGCGCGCCTACCATAAACACCGGAGACGGGGCATTTTTCAGTGCAGCCAAAGGTGGGGATGACATATCAAGATACTTACCAGATGGGTTCTTGGCCAGAACTAAAGATGTGGGGGTATTGGTACCGCAGTGGGCCCCGCAGATCGAGATCATCAGCCATCCATCAGTGGGGTTGTTTTTATCGCACTGTGGGTGGAATTCGACCATGGAAAGTATAACGAATGGGGTGCCTATGATAGCGTGGCCGTTATACTCCGAGCAGAGGCTGAACGCGGCGCTCTTGGTGGAGGAACTTGGCGTTGCCATTAGGCCGAAGGTATTACCGTCGAAAGGAGTGGTGAAGAGGGAGGAGATAGGGAGTATGATAAGAAGGATAATGGTTGAAGAAGAAGGAACTAAAATCAGAAACAGAGTAGAACAACTTAAAAGTAGTGCAGAGAAAGCTTTAGGGGAAGGTGGTTCTTCTTATAATTCGTTATTTCTATGGACTGAAGAATGGAAGAAGAAAGTGGAGATGCAGTAACTTAACACTACACTAGCCAAATGGAAATAGCGATTAAGGACGGAATTGTCCGTCTGCTGAATAAGGACAGTCCGCTGTCCGCTAATCAAAACAGCAAGACAGTGGTGTCCAATACGCTACGATTCCGATCAGACCACGTGGATGATAAGTACACAAATTTTTATTCTGTCATCATATAGGGAAGGTATTATCTTTTATAATTTTATTATTAATTAAACTTTTAGATTGACGTATACATTATTTATCTTTACAATTTAAACTACAATGAAAAGTTGTGTGATATCATAGTAAGAAAAAAGAAAATTTTAGAAAATTAAAATACTCCTCCCATCATATAAAAATAGACTCAGATATAATTAATTTATTAATTATTTATTATGCCTCAAGTGTGTCTTATTTTCAATAAATATAAGATATTTTTCATTTTAAAATTTTCAACAATATATCTCTAATTAATGTGTCTCTCCTTTCCATTTAATTTTATAAATGTAATCTCAATTTTATAAGAAAAAACAAACCTTTTTCATTTTTTATTTTATTAATTAAGATAGCTAAATGTGATAGGAAATTATCAAGGTGATAAGAAATATTTAAACATAAAGAAGATAAAAGGTAAAAAAAATAATTAAAATTTTCTTGATTTTTCAAAAAAAAAACTATATTCAAATAAAAAAAATTCTGAAGAAACTTTTAAAGTGGAAGAGAGAAAGTAATAAATTTGGTGTTGCAAAAATATGATTGGACAAATGTACTGTCACCCTATCAAAGAGAGAGAGATTGTATTTAATATTGAAAAATGAAGATGATTTTTGCTACTGTATATCACTTGTCCTAAACTTTTTTAAAAAACAAGAAAACGGGATTCCGTTTTTTTAAAAAAAAAAAATAGGACGGCATTTTCTGCTATTTGGATGAGCAGACAGTTATTCAAGAGGACAGTTACGTCCTGTTATGTTAACTTTCACCCCAACATCTCAAATTACTAAATAATTTGAAAAACACCCTAAATTAGGATTTTTAAAATTTTTCACTTTAAATTAATAAATATTTTATACAAAATTCCAAAAAAGGAAAAAAGAAACCCATGCATGCTGAAATTTATGATTTTATTATTGATAATTAAGTTTATAAATAAAATTATAAAACTGTTGATCTTAATTTACTATTTTAAGTTATATTTCCTCAATGCACACGAAAATATATCATGAGTATATACCTGAAGGGAGAGCTTTCTAGTTTTGTGTATAGTCAACTAATTTGTTAAATAATCTTTTCAGAAACTAATAAGAGGACAAGAAATACTATTTCATATCAATAAATTTCAAAATTCAAGTAAATGAATTGCATACTAAATTTTTCATAATCCGTAAAACTAAATACAAAAATAAATATAAACACAAAATAAAAATTACTCATATTCACACTGCGTAATTTTCATGAATCTTGGATGGGAAAAAAACATTGCATTGAGAGTTTGCCCCGGCCCAATTGGATTCCTCCTCTTTAATTTCAAGTATTTCCTTTGTCAGAATTAATATATCTCTCTAATAATTCATTTTCGGGGTTATGTTATCCATGAGGTGAAGTGTATGCGAGTTCTTAATCTTGGAAGAAATCATTTGTCTGGTTAGATGCCACATAGTATGTATTTAATTGTAAACCTTAATATTGGCTATTAATAGTACAATTAGTAGATTTAGCTCCCAAATGACATGCTAATAAAAATACATTCAATTCTATGGGATATGGGAATCCATAAGATCCTCATACTACTGTTTTACTTAAATAAGTATCAAATAACCATACTCCAATAAATTTAATTAAATAAAGAGATTAGCATAAACAAATAAAAGAAACCTAATGATGCATAAAGAGAAATTCACCAAGAAAGGGAAAAAAACTAATTTTCAACTCAACCCAAATTCATCAATCCACTTATATACGTATGTATAGTCATAGAAATTTATGATAGTTTATATAAATATAGAGCAACAAGATGAAAAGTGATTGAAATAAGCAGAATTGGGAGAAACTAATAATCTAATTCAATTCTTTCAAAATTAAATTGAATTAGGCATGTGTTAAAAATCACCAGTTTTAGCACATGCAGTAGAGATATAGACAGAGATTATGGGGAGATATTCGCTTAAAATATGTCTAGTTTTTGATATACACTTAAAATATACAAATCGAGGTGTTTGACAATTTTATTTTATCAGTTTTTCATCATATTTGGACATTGTATAGAGAAATGACGCGTCGTATGAATTTTTCCATTGAATAGTTATCTTAGCACCTAAACGATGCAGATAAAAGAAAGGTAAAATTTTTTATTTGATCTTTATATTTTTTTGAATTTTCTGATTTGGTTTCAAAATAAACTACATTATTATTTTTTTCAAAAATTAACTCTCTATATAAAATATTTTTTATTTAGCTTGAATTAAATATAATGTAATAAATATATAATTAAATTGTATTCTTAATTCAATTAAAAATAATATATAAATTACATATTTTAATTCATTTAATTTTAAAATTATAAAAAATAATTTAATTATTAATTAAATAATAATACAAAAAATTATATTATTAAAATAAAAATATAGAGGATAAATAAAAAAATTAAAAAATACAAAGGCTGTTGTTGTTGCCTAAAATTAAAGTAAAATGGTCCACATCTCAGATGACCGGCGAACGAAGCCTTTGGTTTTACTTCTGCCTTCTTTCTTTCTTTGCCCAATTTTGTTTTTCTATTCTCATTCGTTCTTTTGTTTCTTATCTTTCAATTGCGTTTTTGATTTCTTCATCAAATCAACTCAAATCTGAGTCCGCGGATTGAGGTGCTAACTACTCTTAGAATTGCGCTGGAGAGCTTATGTCCACTGCCAAACCGATTGCCTCTCATCTTTTTTCTCATGCATTAAATGAGCTGTTATTTTTGCTTTAACTGAGTTTGAGAACCATATTGTTGCATTTTTCAGTGCAGACTACAAAAGAAATGCTAAGGTAAAATGGGAAATTAATGTGAAATAGTTATGGTCCTTTCAGAGTTTGGCTGACGCCGATCATGTGTTCGAACTTTTTCTTGTAAATCAAAATTAGATGTTTGGTTGAATTATTGTGATAAATGGTTTGATTTTGGTTAACAGTGAGTTTGACTTCTATTCTTGCTTGTGAATATGAAGTTATTATTGATCAAACTACATATAAAATGCAATAAATGATTAATAATTTTGATTTACACATTAAGATGGATGATATATTTTTTGTTGAACTAATTAATAATTAGTTAACAAAATATTTAGTAAATAAGATGGTAAGTGAGAATTAATCTTAACCATCCATTTAGTGGGTAAGGATTAATCTTAGTCATCTATTTGATAGATAAGATAATAGGTGAAAAATAATCTTAATCATTCATTAAAATAAGTAAGAATTAATGGAAGTGAATGTCTATATATAACTTTATAAATTTATTTGTAATGCATCTTATCCAAAGTAAGAGAAAAAAAATAGAAGTTTAGAAAATGTTTAGTAAGAGATTTTGAGTTGTGGGTGTTTGTAAAAACTTTGTGAATTTTTTCTGTTTCAGTAAGATCTTCAACAGTCCGGAAATATAGTCATAATTGGTCGAACTCTATTATTAATTTGTATATATTTTATTATTCTGCATTTTTTTTGTTTTTCCGAAAAATTGAATAGTGACGAATAATCGAAAAAACTGCTCTATCGTGTTGGATGTTGTTTGTTTTTTTTTTAAAAAAATTTGGTTGCTTCTTCTTTCTTCTAGATTATTTATATTGTAGAAATCGGGTTAGTTTCCACCAAAGTGAATAATTGTGCCAAAAATTAAGACAAAGAAAAATTTCCAGGTAGTTGGTGGAGTCACAAATGATCTCCCTTAAAAACCAACTTCCTTAGACTCTTAGAGTCTTGGTGACAAAATTTTTCTCAGATAATTTAAAGCACAATATATCACAAAGTAAAAGACCCGACAATAGCTATTAAATAGAAATAAAAAAAATACCAGAATTTAACGAGGTTCGACCAATTTTACCTACGTCCTCGGACACTACTAAAATAATATTTCACTATTTCAAAGAAATATTACAAAGTGAAATATTACAAGAGAGAGAAAAAATACAATCAATCTTAGAAGTAGAGAGATTGATGTTTTTGGGATTGAATTGTTAAGAAGCGGATGAATCCTTTTTATAGGCTAACATTTTCCTTCCTCCCTCTCCCACTTCCGATGTGGGATTGGGAGATTGCTACTATTTCAACAAATCTCCACCTTGACGATCTCACAATTCCAAACAAACATTCTCTTTACAAATTTCAGTAATGTCTCCAAATGCGCTTCAAAGCGCTCAATTTCAAATTCTGAGGACATTTATCAAGTCCAAGCAATGTTGGAACTTGATACCTGTCACAACTTTTGTTGTCATATCTGCGAGATTTTCAGCAGTCAAAATCTTCTGAAGTAGTATCCCACCATCTTCAAGAATTTCTCGTACAAAATGATATCGAATATCGATATGTTTCATCCTTATATGATAAACTTGATTCTTTGCTAAACAAATAGCACTTTGACTGTCACAATGCACTTTGACATGCTTCTGACCAATTTCCAAGTCATTCAACAACCCCTGAAGCCAAATTGCCTCCTTAACAGCTACTGAAACTGTCATGTACTCTGCCTCTGTTGTAGACAAAACAATTGTTGACTGCAAGGTGGACTTCCAACTAACCGGTGCATTTGCAAGTGTGAACACATAACCGGTAATAGATCGACGTTTGTCTAAATCACCTGCATAATCGGAATCACAATATCCAACTATATACTGACCATTTTTCTCATCCCGCTCAAACATTATACCAACATCTACAGTATTCTGAATATACCGTAAAATCCATTTCACAGCTTGCCAATGTCCTTTGCCAGGATCATGCATGTACCTACTCACAACTCCAACTGCTTGTGAAATGTCAGGCCTCGTACACACCATTGCATACATCAAGCTACCAACAACATTTGCATATAGAACTTTTGACATATATTCTCGTTCTTTATCACTTTTCGGAGATAAAGATGCACTGAGCTTCAAATGAAGAGCAAGTGGAGTACTAACTGGTTTTGTATTCTCATTTATCTCAAAACGCTTTAGTACTTTTCTCAGATATTGTTTCTAAGTCAAACAAAGTCTCCCTAATTTTATGTCTCTACATATCTCCATACCGAGAATCTTCTTAGCTTCCCCTAAATCCTTCATTTCAAATTTCTGATTTAGTTGAGCTTTTAACTTCTGAATCTCTCCTTCATCTTTTGAAGCTATCAGCATATCATCAACATAAAAGAGAAGATAGATAAAGATCATATTTGCTTCTTGTGTATTTCTGCCTTATCATAAACTTGTCAAATCGTTTGTACCACTGTCTTGGAGATTGCTTCAATCCATACAATGATTTGCTCAACTTGCACGCCAAATTTTTTTTTTCCAGCAACTTTAAATCCTTCTGGCTGAGTCATATAGATTTCTTCTTCTAAGTCTCCATATAAAAATGCAGTTTTTACATCCAGCTGAACTAGTTCCAGATCAAATTGTGCTACCAAGGCCAACAGTATTCTAATGGAGGAATGTTTTACAACTGGAGAAAATACTTCATTATAATCAATTTCCTCCTTCTGAGCATAGCCTTTAGCTACCAATCTTGTCTTGTAGCGGATATCATTATTATCAGGAAATCCGTCTTTCTTTGCATAAACCCATTTACAGCCAATTGCTTTCTTTCCCTTTGGAAGACTTGCTAGCTTCCATGTCTGATTCTTTTCAAGGGACTGCATCTCTTCTTCCATAGCCTTTCTTCACTTTTCTTCTTCTGAGCTTTGAATAGCTTCACAATAAGTGGAAGGAATCTCATCATCTACTGAAGATGTATAATTAGTCATATCTTCAAGTCGAACAGGTTTCTTAATATTCCTTTTCGGCTTTCGTAATGCAATTGGCTCAAGTTGCTGAGGAGGTTCTTGTGCTAAAACCTCTGCTTCCTCATCTGATCCATTTTCTACCATTATCTCCTCTTCTGTCATAGGAGTAATTTTATCATATTTTACAATTTCTGGATCAACAATTCTTCTTCTATCAAACTCCACCTATTTGGGAGTTTCCTCCACCTGTTGTGGAGAACCATCCATTTGCTCCTTTGTTACCTTTAACATGGTAGACTCATCAAAGGTAACATCTCTACTAAAGATTATTTTTTTCGTCTTTGGGCACCATAGTCGATATCCTTTGATACCAGATGATATCCCTATAAAGATAGTTTTCTTTGCCCTTGGATCTAACTTCGATTCCTTAACATGATAGTATGCAATGGAACCAAACACATGTAAGGAATTATAATCTGTAGCAGGTTTTCCATACCATACCTCCAAAGGTGTTTTGCCATTGATAGCAGTTGATGGCAAATGATTAATGAGATGACATGCGTTTGTTACAGCCTCAGCCCAAAACTGTCTGCCTAATCCAGCATTAGACAACATACATCGAACTTTCTCCAGTAGAGTTCGGTTCATGCGTTCAGCCACCCCATTCTGTTGTGGTGTATTTCTGACAGTGAAATATCGAATAATTCCTTCATTTCTGCAAACTTTCATGAATGGATCATTTGTGTACTCTCCGCCATTGTCTGTTCGAAGACACTTGATCTTTCTGCCCGTCTGAGTTTCTACCATCTTCTTCCAGATGAGAAAAACTCCCAACACTTCATCATTTGTCTTCATTGTATACACTCATACTCTTCTTGAACAATCATCAACAAAGATAACATAGTAGTGTTTACCTCCCATTGAAGCAGTTTTGGAAGGACCCCATACATCTGAGTAAACATAATCCAGAATACCCTTGGTATCATGGATTGCAGTGCCAAACTTCACTCTCGTCTGCTTCCCTTTGATGCAATGCTCACAGAAGTCTAATTTGCAGGTTCGCACTCCTTGCAATAATCCTTGATTCGCCAGAAGTTTTAAGAATTTTTCGCCTGCATGCCCCAAGCGCATATGCCACAATCTAATTGTTTCTAGCTCCTGATCATCATTAGAAATTGTTGCTGTTGTTCCAACAACTGTATTGCCTTCATAGTAATACAAGTTGTTGCTCCTTTGAACTCCTTTCATCACCACAAGTGCTCCAGATATAACCTTCATTATTTCATTTTTAATGATTATAATGAAACCGTTTCTCCCAAGGATTCCCATAGAAATAAGGTTTTTCGTCAGACTGGGCACATATCTTACGTCTGTCAGAGTTCTGATTGATCCATCTCGATTCCTCAACTGGATTGAACCAATTCCAGTTGTTTTGCAAGGGTTTTCATTTGTTGTATAGACAACTCCACCTTCAATTTCTTTAAAATCGAAAAACCATTCCCGATTGGGACACATATGGTGGCTACAGCCTGAATCCAGGATCCAAGCAGTCGAACTGCTTATTGATGGCATCAATGCTAATGAAAAATCTGAATAATCACATTCAGCTACATTTGAATCTGCAACAACCTTGCCTTTGCCAAATTTGCTTCTCAACTTAGGACAATCTTTCTTCCAGTGCCCATTTTCTCGACAAAAGGCACATTCATCTTTGCCCACTCTGGACTTTGATCTGTCTTTCTTTCCCCTTTTTTTATTTTTCAAACGGTCTCTTACTATCAAAGCTTATGCTATTCCACTAGTGCTATCTTTCTTGTCTTTTCTCCTCAATTCATAGCTGTATAGTGCAGCACATACTTCACTAAGAGACACCTCAGCTTTCCCATGGAGTATAATAGTTTCTAGAAACTCAAACTCCTCAGGAAGGGATCCCAACAACATTAGGGTCAAATCTTCATCTTCAAATGTCACATCCAAGTTCATCAGATCTGCTACAAGTTGATTGAAATTGGTGATGTGATCATTCATTGTGGTACCAGGAACATATGTGAATCTGAACAGTCTTTTCTTCATATGAAACTTATTTTGACTGCTCTTTTTCAAGAATTTTTCCTCCAGTGCATTCCACAATTTACTTGTAGAATTTTCTTTACAAAAGACATACTTCTACTCTCTAGACAAGCACGATCGAATTGTACCACATGCCAAACGATTTATTGTCTTCCATTCATTCTCATCTGCACCTTCTGGCTTTTTTCCCTCAATGACAATGTCTAAGCCTTGCTGAAATAACGCGTCTAGAACTTTACTTTGCCACATGCCGAAATGGTCTGTACCATCAAAAATCTCCACTGCAATTCTCGTATTTGTCACAGCAGTTCTCGCCAAAATTGATGAATTAGAAGCTGTTGTGTCCATCGTGGATTTTTGTCCGTCTCTTGCCATTTTCTCTTTAAGACTATTTAATAGCTTTCAAAAGCGGAATACCCAAGAATCCAAGGAAATCTTTTTGATGTGGAAGATCAGTTTACGCCGCAACCACAGAGCATAAACTCAGTAACCTTGGCTCTGATATCAATTGTTGTGGAAATCGGGTTAGTTTCCACTAAAGTGAATAATTGTGCCAAAAATTAAGACAAAAAAATTCTCAGGTAGTTGGTGGAGTCACAAATGGTCTCCCTTAAAAACCAACTTCCTTAGACTCTTAGAGTCTTGGTGACAGAATTTTTCTCAGATAATTTAAAGCACAATATATCACAAAGTAAAAGACCCGACAATAGCTATTAAATAGAAATAAAAAAAAACACCAGAATTTAATGAGGTTCGGCCAATTTTGCCTATTATTAAAATAATATTTCACTATTTCAAAGAAATATTACAAAGTGAAATATTACAAGAGAAAGGAAAAATATAACCAATCTTATAAGTAAAGAGATTGGTATTTTTGGGATTGAATTGTTAAGAAGCGGATGAAACCTTTTTATAGGCTAACATTTTCCTTCCTCCTCTCCCACTTCCGATGTGGGATTGGGAGATTGCTACTATTTCAACAATTTATACTATACAATTATAATCCTAACATCTGATTTTAATTCGCTCTTTCTTTTTCCTGCGCATTTTTGGCGTATTTTCTTTGCCGCCGACTAGCAAGACCTGCCTTCTTTCCCTGCTTACAGGCAGAACGTCGGCCAGAACATCTGCCGCTGACATGTCCTCCTTATCCACTGCATGAGTAGAGGCCAAGAACCCTTCTGCGACCTACAGCTGCCTAATTGCCGGCAAACTATTTGTCCAACTTTCGCTGCCAGTTTGATACTAACTCCTGCTTCACTGATGATGCCCCTCCTGAAAGCTGCTTGAGCAGCTTCACGGTGCATAACTTGCATATACTTGTGCATAACTTGAATATAAATTTTCCTTTTGGATCTTTACTGCTTTGTATATAATATTGATCTTATATCCGTTTTGACACGAAATGTTTGTATTATTTATTAATCAGATATACATTTTGGGTTTATATGGACGACCAAAGATTTGATCCTGTAATTGAGGAAATATTACCATTTTTCTCTTGCTGGTGCTAGAGAAGAGTGAGTTTTTGAGTTGTCGGTCAGTGAGGCAGTGTCAGCTACTGAAGGTGGCACATCATGTATCCTTCGAAGATGAGGTATTAACTGAATTTTCTTTGGCTGCAGTAAGTTTTATTACTCGAAATCAAGATATTGGACAGAGTTCAATTATATAGTGCTGTTTTGACATTTTCATAGGACGAAAATATGCATTCCGGTGCAGACGTGGAGGCCATCCAGGCTACCCTTAATCGGGATATTGGAGGCACTGTATCCGCTTCTCAACCTTCTGATCCAGGTGTAGGTCTCAGTTTTCGTGGGAACATGTTTCTCTTATATTGATTTATAGTGGAAAAACAGTTTGTGCTTTTTCCTTTTCAACTTGTATAATGGTTTCTGCTATCATTGCTGCAACTTGTATTGAAAATAAGGGCAAGATAGAAGTTAAACTGAGATTGGATTGATGATTCAAATTTATTAGGTTAGGGAATTTGGCCAAATAACATTTGATTGTTGTTGGTATTGTGCCTCTTGTTTAGGATGTGGAGAATTTCTGGGGAGCAACTCCATTAGTAGTTAGCTGTAGTTAGGTCCTTCACTTTTTGCTTGAAAGATACCCTTGGTAGTGATTGTAAGTTTGAAAAGAACATTGGACAATCAATAAAGCAGGAAACAAAAATGAAAGTGTTATGGAGATGATACTTTATTATAATTTTGTTTTCATATTTTGATAGGTGAAAATTTAGTGGAAAAAAAAATTGTAGATAAAATATCAAGGAAGCTCTAGGACACCCCCAAAGTGCTTTTTTGAGTGATTTCGTTCGTAATTACTCTTGTTTCTGGTGGGATGTGGAACTAGTGAAATTGTGGGGCTTCATGGTATGAAAGTTTATTTTTAAGTTATAAACATGTATAGTTTATGGTTTCATGAGATTGGAAGTCCCTGGTTGGTATAGTGTTTAGTAGCCACTTTTTTTTTTGGTCTTTGATCTTCTTTGAATTGATTTACTGGTGCACAGTTGAGTGTTAAAATTACTAACGTGGTGGAGGCAATTTTTTAGGTATGAGGGAATAAGGTATCTTAATTTCCTGGTTGGATGGTGTTTGGTAGCCAGCATTATATGGTCTTTGGTCTCCTTTTCATTGCTTTACTGGTGCCTAGTTGACTGCTAAAATTACTGATGTGACGGAGACAATTTGTTTTATGTGTACGGGAGTAAGACATGTTAAGACATGTTATGTATAGGGGAAGGACAAGAAGGCAATGCATCTTAAGGATAAAGAATAGTGTTAGGATGACTTAGTGTTTCTGGTATCATGAGCTTCTTTGTTGAGAATCTTTGTTTTTGGAAGTTCATGAATTCTTTGCATCCTAGGCATTAATTATTTTATTTTCCCACTTTAGTTGTTTGTCTTTTTGAATCGAGTGTTAATTTTGAATGATAATTTAGGAAGTAATTGTATTATTTTTTTGCTGCAATTTAGAATTATATATTTTGATTATAGTTGTAGAATGATTTTCCATTAAAAAATGGAAATAGATTTTTAGTTGTTAAAAAATAAAAAACAGAAAACACACAACAATGCCGAATGCGCCCTAAATGATTCCTTTTTTGCTTTTTATTTTTTTGGTAGATTTACTTAAGATGTTGGAGTCTTTTAATTGCAAATTGAAAATAGGAAGAAGAAGAAGTGCTCTGTTTGCTTTATATATAAAATCTTTTGCTTTATTTTACTCAAAAGATTTTTTTGTCTTGTTTGAATTCTAATAATGAGTTTATTTCTGTTACGATTTTTATGTAAATCTTGAAAGGACAAGGCCTAAAAAATCTTATGGAATCGGCCATTTTGAAAGCTCTGCAATTTTACGAGTAGTGCATGAAAAGAACAGAGCATGATCCAATCAGAGAGGACCAGAGGAGTGGTCCTCTGTTTTTTGCAAGGCATATTAATTATAAATTGCTCTTGCCAAATTTTTTTTAAGAATGTACCCTCTAACAGGGACGTACCTAAGCTCACCCGCAAGATAGTGGGGTTAATTGATCCCACTGACTTGGAAAAGTTTTCTTTTTGATACCATAACAATGTATTTATTTCAGTTTAATACAGGAATAAAAAATTAGAATTATCCACTGAAAATTGAAAATAAATAATAATAACTGTACTTTCTACAAATATTCACCGATTTTTTTTTTAAATCACTAAATATTTAAATTGATGATATAAAATTTTGACCCCTTTAATTCAAAATCTTTAATGCACCGGTACTCTTTCGGGTTAAACCGACCTGATTTACATTTTCGGATTACAATCTTATTTATAGAATGATTGTCATATGTTCTAGTCACTATTCTACACTATCATGCACTGTCCCCATGCACCCCTTCAGCTACTGTAGTAGAGACAGCCTCCATGTTTGGTGACTTACCTGCTGACTTAGCTGCCACTAAGAGAGTCTGGAGTCTTAATCGATCAGCATGTTATCTTCATTAGCTGCCTCACCCAGCTGATCAGCAGTTAAATCCTCTGGTTCCTCTTGTTGATCATATCTGCTATATATAAGTAACGACATCTTATATCCTGAATACTGAGATTGTTTCCATCTTTATGTCATTATTTACATACTTCTCATAGCTTGCAGAAATTTGGAAAAACTGATCATTATGTTTTTATATTTATTTTTGGTATAATAATACTTTGAAGTCAGCAAAGTTCTTTAACTGAGTATAATTTAAAAACGAATTAGTTTAGCGGGCTAACTATTTCAATAATATGATTATCATGATGATCAAGAGATTTAAACCAAAGTAATAAAAAAAATCAGAGATGACTGTAAAATGAGAACTAATAAATATCCTAAGATTTATTACTTCTATGGTGAAAAATTATGAAAACAAGAGGACCGCTTCCAATTTGTAATCTAACATAAGGTGGGAAATTAAGATAATGTACACTTCATCGATTTGAATATTAATTTTCTAATTAAAAAAAAATCTTTCATTTGGATTTATGGTTTGGGTCAAAAGGAATTCATGCATTATATTAGCAATATGAGTGGTACAACCAAAATCAATCCACCAACCTGTATAAGGAATTTTAGCTAAATTATGATTCAAAACATACAAAAGCTAGTGGCTTAGCTTTCTTTTCAAGCCAAGTTTTACATTTTTGGCAATCTTTCTTTCTTATAGTGTCAAACCTTCTTGTAGAAGTGACATCTATCTGTCTTTTGTTTCTTCTTGTTGATTTGAGCAGTTGACTCACACTAACATTTAGTGATTCCCTTTCCTTTCTTCTTTCCTGATTTCTTTTTAGCTCCAGATTGCCCTATGATATTTACTTTATGTGTTCCTTGTACTAGGAAACGTTCATCTATTGTTATTTCCATGCATTGTAACCTTGCTGCCATGTCTGATGTTTCAGTAACATGCTCATGCATAGTATAAGAACAAGCGTAAGCGTACTTAATGATGGTTACTGTACCCATTAGTATTCTAACAAGTGACTTGTCTAAAGTTTCAAACTGTGAGTGCTCTTCTATAACCTTCAAATATTCCTTAGTGCTATCCATTTTAGGCATAGTTGACTTAATAGCACTATTTTCTACTGTCATTTGCATGATGGTTGTTACTTCCATTTATACCGATTTCAACAACGTCCAAGAAAGTTTGGTTGAGGAGAAGAAACAAGATGATTTCATTTGCAATTCTCTTAAGGTTTTTCAAATAATGCAACAGTAAAAATTGGAGGTGGTCTTCTGGTAATTTTTAATATCATCGCTAATTATCTTTCAACATTAATTATAAATTATTATTTTTTCAACTTTTTGCATGTTTGTTATCAGTTCACATGTTCTTCAGTTTACTGGAGATACAATTACCCATCATGTCAGCTAAATGAAGCCATATGTAATGAAATTGTAATTCTTTGAGGAGCTGTTTGTACCAAAAGCATAGTACTGAAGGCAAGTGGACCAAAAACATGTATAGAGGGGCAAAGTGGCAAATATATGTTTTAAGCCTACATAATTTGATGCTTAAAATTAATTTTATACACTTAGCAATTATATATACTATAATTAGACAAGTTTACTGCCTTTGGATACACTAAACAAATATAACCAAGTATATGAATCGACCGCAACAATTTTCATAATTATAAAATGACTAATCAAATTTTGGATGATCCATAAATATTTTATAATTAAGAAACTTCAAATTACTTGTGATAAAAAAAATTATATCTTCATGTCATCTCATTAATAGCATCAGTTAATCATCAGTAGTTAAATATTATTTAATTTGACATCTATAAATATATTTAGGCATTTAATTATAAAATACCAACACTTTAGTAGTCAATGTGTATAAAACCTTAATCCAATCCCGTACATAAAAAGAACATAATTTAATTACAACAATCTCATAATTTCGTAAAATATGAACACCAACATAAAAAGGAATAAAAGTGGTGAATTAAAAATTACAAACACCAACATAAAAACAAAAACCCACACGAACACACACACACACATATATGATGCTCCATGCCAAAACCATAATGGAGATAAAAGCCCCTTTAAAACAAAAAATATGTGACTATGGCTACAAATCAATAGAAGAAAGTAATGCAATAAAATTTTTATTACATAGAAAAAGTAAAATCCAATAAGAAACTTGAAATTACAATGGAAAATGAAACATTACATTTCCAAACACACTAAAATGGGCAAAGTAATTATACAACAATTCAACTATTTGTAACTGAATTTTGGAAAGTGGGAGAGATGCTGGTTTAGTAAAACTTATGTAAGAAACTCCACCATATCTTCTCTCCCAAATTGTTTAGGAACCGAAAATAAAAATACCTCCATCTCCTAATGAAAATAAGAGAACCCACTGTACTCCAAAATCCTACCACAAATCCAAGTGCCATGCTTACATAAAACCAATCTACATCCACCCCATTCCCCTCCTCTCTTCTTCCACTGTCAGTGCTAGGCAAATCATCAGACCCTTCTTTGCTGCAATTCCTACTGAGAGGACGCCCACAAAGTTGATTGCCGCTGAAACTTGATGGATCAAAGCTTTGTAATTGAGTGCTTGAAGGAATTTTGCCAAATAATTTGTTATACGACAAATTCAAGCGACTGAGAAATGTCATAGTGGACATACTCTCAGGAATTTCACCCGAAAGTTGGTTTCGAGACAAGTCGATAGATTCCAATGATTGCATAACCCCGATATCCTTTGGAATGCTTCCAAGCAAAGCATTTTGTGACAAGTTCAGTGACTGTAATCCTACAAGACTTGTTATGTCTTTAGGAATTTGTGCAGATAAATTATTCTGGGAAAGGTCTATACTTCTTACAAATCCAAGATTGGTGCTATACTCCAAAATATTCCCCTTCATTACTAGTAAACTGCTTTCAAAGAATGGATTACCAGCAGCGGATCTATTATAATAAAAAGAAAGCTTGCCCATAGAGTCATTCCTTGTAACCATTGCAGTGAAATTATTGAAGCAACTTGGTATTTTACCAGAGAGGTTGTTATTGGCAAGGTCTAGGATGTGCAAAGAAGAGACATGACACAGCTCCTGAGGAATGCGACCTTCGAACTTATTTCCACGAAAGTTGAGAATGATCATACTTGATAATTTCTTCCCGACCCAGGTTGGAATGTTTCCAACCAATTTATTTTCGCTCAAATCAAGTGTGATTAGACTGGTACAATTTACAAGTGATGATGGAATTACACCTGAGAGATTGTTATCACGAAGACAGAGTGACTCAAGCAAGCCTACGGCTCCAATGGAGTTGGGAATATTTCCGATAAATTTATTGTTGCTCAATTTTATGACCATCAAATATTTCCAACTCATCCAACAATCTGGTATCTCACCGGACAAATTATTCCCTCCAAGATTAAGAATTTGCATATACTTCACCTCATGGATGTTGTAACATAAAAAGTTGGATATGGGCCCTGAAAATGAATTATTAGAGAGATCTAATGCACTCAAATTTGAAGAGAAGAAGGGTACCACTCCGCTGAAATTATTGGAACTCAAATCAATAACCGTGTAGGTTAGACCGAAAAAAGGGATATTTGGAATGAGACCGTGCATTTGGTTATGTGAAAAATTTACGAAACCATATTCATAATTCAAATCCCAAAACCAAGTGGGAATTGGACTTATAATACCCGAGTTAGATAAATCCAAAATAATTAAATTCTTCAATGAACGAAGCCATATTGGAAATTGAGGTCCGATATGCCAAGATCTTAACTCTAACGTTTGAAGTTGAAGAGGAGGAATCCAATTGGGGCTAACTCTCAATGCAATGTTTTTTCCCATCCTAGATGCATGAAAATAACGCAGCTTTGTGAGATTTGCAAAGTGAATTTCAGAAACCTCTCCTTCCAATAAATTATCAAAGATAGACACATCCTCTAATTTTGAAAGCCTCCCAAGAGATACTGGAAGAGTTCCGTTCAGTTTGTTCAACTGAAGCCATAGTGATCTCAAGGAAGACATTTCTCCCAAAGACAGTGGAATAGGACCAGATATCAAATTATTAGAAAGATCAAGGCTTATAACATTCTTCAAGTGGCTAAGATTATCCGTCAATTGACCGGATAGTTGACAATTGGACAAAGATAATACTTGTAGCCCATGCGAAATGCATCCTGATGATATAATTTCAAGCACATCATTTATCTCTTGCCCCAATCTAGCACTTACCAAATCAAGTGACTGCAAATTGCAAAGATGCCTTAAGGATATTGGAATTGGACCATTGATCGAATTACCGTAAAGAGAAAGAGATTTTAAATTCTTAAAATGACCTAAATGATTTGTCAAATGACCAGACAAATTACAAAACCCTAATTCCAATAATTCTAGCTCAACCAAAACACATCCCGATAACAAAATTTCGAAAACATTATTTATTTCTTGGTTTAGTTGGATATAAGACAATTGAAGTGACCTCAAATTGCACAAGTTTTTAAATGACTTTGGAATTCCATGTGCAAATTCAAGGTTAAAATTGTGTGAGAAGTCAAGGCTAATGAGAGAAGTCAAGTTTCCAATGTCACTTGAAATTTGACCTTGCAAGTTTAAATTGTAGCCAAGGTTGAGGTGCTGGAGATGGCTTAAACCATATAACCAATTGGGAATGGAAGAATTGAAACGACTCGAAGACAAATCGAGTTCCCTAAGGAAAGATGTCATATTTTGAAGAACATTTGGAATTGGACCTTCAAAATAATTGTGCGAGAGATCAAGAATAGAAAGCGAAGAAAAGTTGAGATGGAGAAGAGGACTGAAATCTGGAAGTCCACAATCTGACAAGTGCAATTCAACCAAAGAAGGGAGTGAGTTCATCACTTTGAGCCAATCAAAGGATTTACTGAGGTCCACCAAACTCAGATCAAGAAATTCTAAAGAAGAATGTCTAGAAACCCAATCTAAATTCTTCCCCAATAAATTATACTTGTACACTCCTCGAAGATTGAGATAATGTAAATTAGAGAGGTTCCCAAGTTGAGGAGGAATCAATCCTCCGAATCCAGCCCTGGAGAGGTTAAGAGATCTTAAACTCACCATGGAGCCAAAGAAGTTGGGAATAGAAACTCCTCCAAAATCATTATTGCTAAGGTCTAAGTACCTCAAATGTTTCAACTGAAGCAAAGATGAACTCACCTTTCCACCCAATGCAGACTTCTCATAGTATTCTTCATAATCCGAATAATACTGATCAGGGCCAAGATATTCTTGAAAAGAAAGAGTCCGGAGATGAAGCTCAAGGACATGACCAGTTGAGTTATGGCAAACAACTCCGGCCCAATTGCAGCAGTCTCCATTGGCAACCCAATCTGCTAGGCGGTTAGATGGATCAGTAAGATGATGCTTGAACTCCAAAAGAGAATCTCTCTCAGTTCTATAGCACCCCGCAAAGCAAGAGGGTGCCATAATGATGAGGAGGGACCAAAAGAAAAGAATGGTGGTGCTACTCATCTTTGAAATTTCCATCACTATAGTACTAATAAATTAGAGAAAATAGAGAATAATTTTGTAAGAATGTGCATACATAAAAAAAAAACCCACATTAATTCTATTTATAATGTTTAATTGGTAGTAGCCTTGACCTTTACTTTAAAAAAATTTCAGTAAATTTTATTTTATGGTTTAATAATAAAAATTAATTAGTTTTTGATTTACAATTTCTAATATCAAAACTTTAAATGGTTGTTTGTGACTTTTCTTTTCTCTTAATTACTAATTAATTGATTGCAATATATAATAATTGTGGTTCAGCTTTAGAATTTATATTTACCAATACACACGTCAAGTAATTGACTTTAAGAACCAATATTTCTTTTCCTTATTTGTTTTCTCCTTTTCTCTTTTTCCACTTTCCAGAAATCTTATTTCCATCTTATTCATTCTTGCACCGATTTGAAGTGAAATCTATTTTATTATAATAGACCAATATAAATTCCTAAAACAAAACTTATTTTTCTCTCCTTTTTTAGTTTTCCACTTTCCAGGAATCTATTTCATATATAAATTCCTAAAACAAAACTTTCCACACCACTTAATTATGTAAATATTTACTTATTTTGAATTCCTAAAAGAAACTTTCCACACCACTTTAAGACCAATTTTTACTTATTTTCTATTGCTCATGTTTTGACTATTTAAACTTTCCAAACTTGAAAATTTTGCTGATGGGCATTTCAAAAATGGCTTTTTTGAGGGTAAACTATTTTTATTACATTTACTATTTTTATATTTATTTTTGTAATTTTGATTATTCAAAAAATTAATAATACATTCATTTACACAAATTAATTCTTATTAGTGGTATAATTTTTAAATTTACATCAATAATTTTTTCATTATTTTAATTTGTATATTAAAATGTAATTCTAATTGAAAATAATGTTACTTATGTATAAAAATATATATAAAGTTATTATTATCAAAATATGATATGACTATAATAGTTTGTTTATTATTTCAGAGATTTATTTATTGTCAGCTTTAATTGAGAATTTATAATATTATAAAAGGTTTAAATTATTTTTATTTCTTAAGATTGAAACGTGTCTAGTATTTTATTAAACGGATCAGTAAGATAAAAGAGAATATCTATCCCAAGAAAAAAAAGAATAAATTATTAATTATTTTATATTTAAGTTAATGTTTTGTTAAAAGAAAATTTAGTTTTGGATGTTTATTCAGCACAATCTCTATCTTAACTTTGGTTTTTGATGAATTTTCTTCTCTTACTAAATTAATTGTGATAATGGTTGGATAGAATTATTAGTCCACCAAATTAATTGTAATAAGGCAAAGTGTTTATCCTCCACAACAACTTAGTGAAGCTTAAGAAGCATATAATTTATTTAGGCAAAATGTTTATATATATATATATATATATATATATATATATATATATATATATATATATATATATATATATATATATATTTGATTTTATATATTCTAAGTTGTTGATTGAAGTCTTTGGAATGCTTTTATAGCTAATAAGCACTAATAGATTATTATAGTGGAAAGAATGTAAGTCCTTGTTTTTTTATTTCAAAGATTTTAAAAAAAAATTCTTGGTCTTGCTTTATTATGGAGTTTATAATAATAATTTATTAATTTTTTTAAGCATATGAGTCATAAAATTATTAAAGTAAATTTAATAATTTTTTTTAAAGCATATGAGAGTCATAAAAAAATTGCTAACAGAAGTTAATTTGAGTAACATAAATTTACAAAAGAATATATTATTAAATTTTTAATAATTAATGTCAATATAATCCAGATAATCAATTAAAATTTTGTTATCAATTTCAACCACTAATAATAAGTAAATTATATTTTTAAAATCATCAAAAATCCATACTAACAATTTATAGCGAAATACGTAATTAATTAAACTTCTTGTCCTGAGCAAGAAGGCAAGAAGACGTACGCTATATATATAATTAAGTGGACAAATCAATAAATACCACAATTAAATGGTCAAAAATTGGATATCGCTTAAATAAAAGGACTAGCTAACCAATGAAACTTTTTCACTATCTATATCACTTCATATTCCTAGTAGACATATATATGCTATCAAGACAATGACATAATAAAGAAATTAGACAAATAACTTTAATTTTCTCAAGTCTTTGCAATTAAAAACAAAAACAAAAAACTTAAATTCACTCCAATTCATATTCCTACTTATAGACTTCTACTCTCAATAAAATGACATATAATAAAACAAAGACTAAGGACTTCTCTTATGTCTTCGCAATCAAAAACAAAAACACCTAAAATAATTCTCATTTTTAATTAGACGTATGTTGAATGCTAATAAAATCCTAGAAAATTATATTATTATTAAACATGCCTTAATTGATTTAATATTAAAATTACAGTTAATTTCTTTTTATTGTCCCTAATTAATTAATATTTAACTTTTCCCTAAAATTAAAAAAAAATAAAATGTAACAAAATTTCTAAAACATAATCAAAATCATGAAATCACTGTGATGATTTGTCTAAAAATATTTATTGGGTGTGTGGTGGAGAGGTTTAGTGCACCTAAACGGTTTCAATTCATAGGTAATACCTATCCAAAATTAACTTGTTTAGTTAAGTTCACTAATCAGCTACTAATTAACTAATTAATGTTGGTTCTTATGAGCAGCCGATTCATTAATTTAATTTTGGAGTTCTTTTGTCTTTCTTTTTTTTTTAAAAAAAAATTAATTTGCATTTACTATTTTAAAATTTATTACTCTTCAAATTAATTTATTACAATTTACTTCAATAATTTTATTAATTTTCTAATAGTAGTAATATATAATAAAAAAACTAAGTAGAAAAATATATATTAAATACTATATTGATTTTTGAAATGAATATTTAAAGTTAAACAAAAAAAATCTTAAATAAAAAGAATATATTAATTTTATTCTAGTCAACCTCATGGCAAATGGACAGGTCTACTGTCACACCAATGTACACGTTCCTAGCTACAGCATTCCACTCTTTTCGTTTTCTATTGCAAAGACTTAAAAGAAGTCTTTGGTTTTGTTTTATTATGTGATTGTCTTTGGTTTTATTACTGTTTTAGTAAATATAAACACAAACTATAAAAAAATTACTGAAATTCACTTTGCAACTCTCACGAAACTGCTTGATTTTGATGAATCTTGGATGGGAAAAAAACATTGCATTGAGAGTTAGCCCCAATTGGATTCTTCCTCTTCAACAAGGCCTTCATTCTCAGACCCCAGATCTGCTGGTTTTCTTGTGATAAGTGAGAGCCCATTACGTCCCACATGAGATCAAAAGAAATCAAGTCAAGAAAGGAAATCAATTGAAATTGTTGCACTTTCAAAAGCTCAACTTGCATACCTAAATCATTTGCATTAATCAATCACTAACATAATTATAGTGAGCATTTTAAAACTAAAGAAACTTCAGTGGGTGAAGGCTTTAGAAACAAACGGAAATTATTTTATTAATTGCCTGTAAAAGAGAAAAGTTTCTCAGGCGTCATATGCTTTATTGAAAGATAGCATTTGATTCACTAATTAGCATATAGGATCGAACAATTAACACAACTTATCATTGACCTAATTGGTCAGTTAATTATTCAAATATACAATTATTTGTTTTTGTTAAGAAAAAAATATGTAATTATTTAATTTGATTTCATCTTATGAAAATAGCTTCCTATGAAGAAAGTTTTGCAAAACAGAAAATCCTAACGCTTCATGAAAGAAGAGTAATATCCAAGTCAATTAAATATATTCCAGTCTTCCCTAAGTGAAATTGTTATTGGTATAAGATCATTTTTGGAATCTAGTCTAGCTGTTATGTGACAAAGTTGCACTTATTCCATCCCCATATCGTTGGTTGGAATAAAAATTTTATGTCGCTAATATATGAAAATAACAAGATTTTATAAATTATAATTATAAATAAACTAATTATAAAATTACTTAGATCATATTGAAACAATAGTAAACCGTCAGGGATTGATGAAAGAATATAAGTATTATGGGGGACCAAGTATAAGTTCTTTTCAGGGCCACCACCCAGACTCTCTTGTCACATATTTTAAATTATGCTGAAAAAAATTAGCCACGTACAATACTAATTATACTTGGCCATGTACACATATTATAATCTTGACCTGATTTCTTTTGATTTCAGGCTCTCACTTGGTTTCATGTAACATACCACATAGAACTTTTTAAGGTGTTTGTATCTTCTCTTATAAGACTACGAAAGAAACGAAGTAAGTGAATCAAACCGAATTATGATTCAAAACTTATCTTAAGATTTGGAAATTCAATGCATAAGAGCTGTTGGTGCATGTTTGGATTGATCATTCGCCTTAAAGTTTATTCGACATTAGCCATAATTTCATTCACAAGGTATGAAGTCAGATTTATATTTTAGATTAGATGAGAAGATGCTGATTTTTATTTTGTTTTCTTCCTCAATCTATAAGTTGTCGTCTCAATTTTAGAATTTAAAATTAGTTCACATGTGTAAGAAGATCGTGACATAAATATAAAAATTTAAATTTAAATAATATTGTCAATCTTTAACAATGGTGCCAAAAATTTGATAGCTATCAAAAATAGTAAAAAAAAATTCTACTCTTTAATATAAATTTTTTGTTAAGTATGCTGTATTTTGACTGAATGAATCAGAGCTAAAATATCCTTACACGCCTGAATAAAATTGACAAATTGCACACTGTAATCACCATGACCGGATACCCATTGTATCATAAGTTGAGAATCAACTTCAGGAGTGTTTAGGATTGCTATTAGTTATCCAAAAAGCAGGTTTAAAATTTTTTTGATTTAATTAACTGATTTTTTTAATTTTTTATAAACTATTTTTCTCAAACCTACTTCTGGAAAAAATATTTATTTATCTACTTCTCTTTAAAAACAGTTTTCAAAATTTAAAAAATTTAAAAATAAATTTTTTTTCTAAAAGTGTTTTTATCAAACCTAATAACAGATGATAACTCCGGTTGCAGAGGAAATAAGCCCCTTCAACACTGGCCAAAGCTCAAACTTAATAGTTGTACACTCCCCGGTACTAAGAAAACCAAAAATCCAACCACAAAATTTCTGAACACGCCCCCACCTCCTATTCTGTCCGGATTTTCTTTAGAACAACCATCATAATTTAGCTTAATCCAAACACACAAATGAGGAGACCAACTTAGAAGGCGTTCCTCATAGTTGGCCGTAAGAAGAAGCTTATTAAAAGAGTTACAAGTCTTCTCCTCTTGATGAGCATAACTACGAAGGAAGTATATCTTTGAACCCACATCCCTCTCAGTCGCACAAAAAACTTTCTCATTCCTCCACCACCATAACCACCAAAGAGAAAAAGCAAAAAAACATGGTCAGCGACCATCAAAGCCTTGTTTATTCCTGCAACGTAAATTCACCGTCAGCCACTTAGCCATGTCAAGGTTGCGCTCCCTATTCCGTTGAGAAAGTGTACCATAAATCTGCCAAACCCCGGCACCCTTATTGCAGTCACGCAAAACGTGGAGAGGATTCTCAAGCTCACCCAAACAATCCAAGAAAAACGGGTCTGAACTCTGAAGTGAACCCCCTTTTAAATCGTTCCAAATTGTAAAAAATTTTACCTCGCGCCACCAACCATAGGAATACTCGGATGCGTTGAGGCAAAGGACATATCCAAATCAGACACCATAAAGTATTATCTCTGCCGGAGCCATGCGTACATAAAGCACCATAAGCAGAACTAACAGAATAGTCCCCATTTTTCAAACCAGTTTTTCCGATCAAAAGCCTTGTCTTTCTCAGAAATTAAGCAAACATCCAGCATATGTCTGATTGAAAGAGGGAGAAAATTGTCCAATTCAGACCAGTTCCAACCACAACCAGGTACCCAATAATCTGGAACGCTTTTAAGCAAATCAGCCGAGTAAAGAGAGCAAGAGGCATGGTTAATTAAAGGATCATTTAACAACCAGCTATCAAGCCAAAAATTTGTACCTTTACCATTTCGAACACAGGATTTGGTACCCATTTGCGCAAAATTAAAGCTTCGACTAATGCCCTTCCACACCGCAGAAGAATTAATCAGAATAGCAAATTCGACCCCCTTTCATATATTTGTTTCTCATTGCCCATAATTTTTCTCGACAGTGAATAAAATTCCAGCCAAACTTTGCCATACAGGCTGAGTTCATTTTAGTAAAGTCCCGTAAACCGAGTCTCCCCTCACTTTTCGGATTAAGCATTGTATCCCATCCCATTTAACAAGATTAATAGCCCGATGATTATCACTGCCACCCTACAAGAAACGACGGCATAACCGCTCCATCTCCTGACAGACCCCTTTAGGAAGTTGAGATGTTTGCACTGCATAATAGGGCATGGCATTGAGAATCAGCGGGATGCGTCACTATATATTCTTCTTGATGGAAGAGTATTTTAATTTTTGAATTTTATAAATTTATTTGATTTTTAGTTAAAAATTTATTTACTTGATTTTTTTAATATCTATTAATTTTATTCAATTAATTTTTTAACCATTAAATTTATATAATTATTTCCGTAAACATATATAAATTTTAAATATTGAGTCAATTAATTCCATAAACATATATAAATTTTAAACTGATTTAGTTCAGGAACTATACAAAATTATACAAGTCAAGGATCAAAATTTTCCTCTTTTTTTCTTTCATTTCCTATAAGGATGATAAAAATACCATTAAAATTAATGAAAAATATAATTTTAGTTTTTGAAATTCATAATAAATTTCATAGACTATTTTTTTTAATAAATCCCTTAATTATAATTTGTAAATTAATTTATTTTATATTTTTCAAACACTTATCATCTTTCTATTATAGTTAATAAAATGAAATTTCAGTTGGAAAGCTTAAAATCCAACTACAGGTATTTGCATGTTTATAATAACATTGCAATATTATTCAATAATAACAATAACAGTCAGTGTACAAATGAAATTGGCAAGCAATGACAAATTTAACAGAAATTGTAAAAACTAAAAGGTTCCAAGAGCCTGGTCCATAGAAGTTCCGCGAGCTCAGTTATAGAAACTTGTGCGTTGAATTGGGGTTTAAGGCCTTTGGTCCTGGCTCCTCATGCTGTTCCACAGTTGATTTTGGGCTTGATACAGAGGCAATCCTCCAGAACTTGTCTGGCATTTTTGTCCTTCTTGTTGGTTTTTATTTTTTATTTATTTTTTGGTCAATTTCCAACAAATTCTGTATCAAACTGAGTAGCTTTTCTAATTTTTTTTGAGAAATGTTTTTCCTCGAGATCCAAAAATTATATGATCAGTCTCATTTGTTTTATCATATATTTATTAATATATTCTTCCGTTTGATTTTTTTGTTCAAAATAAGATAGATTGTAGTGAAATGATAAAAAAAAAATTATTATTTACCCCTCTAAGGTTTGATATATTGTACCAATATTCATTGAGCAAAAAAGAATATTATTTCTGACTAATGGTAAATAATTTAAAATTTAACAAAATAACTACATAATTTAACAAAAATAAAACAGATAGATCGATTGTATAATTTTTTAACATAAGGATAAAACTGAAGCAATAGGTCAAACCTTAATGGGTAAATAAGATTTTTATCATATTAGTGAGAAAAGAAAAAAATTTTAAGAAATAATTAATTGCTGTTTTTATCATTAGAGAAAAGTTATCACATTACGAATTTCAATCATTTAGAAAGAATTAGACTTATGCTGTGATCATTTAGTTAGTTATATGTATTAGTCGTTTAGTTTGTTTATGAATTTCATATAAAAAAAATTAGTATATGCATCTGATAAACTGTAACAGCATGTCAATCCGTATGTGGTCATTCGATATCATTGCAGTGCATTTTCATAAATTGGGATATGAATGTTTGCAGCAAATGCAACGATATAAAGAGGGTTGGAAGGTAATAGAAAAATGGGTTGGGTAGATTATGAAATGAAGAGAAGAAACATATCACATGGAAAAAGGGGCCCTCTTACAGTACAAGGTCTAAAGATGCTCCTTTGACCGACAAAACGACACTAAAATAGCAGCAAGCCTCTGCTGTGGCCATGTTCATACTTCATCCTTTCATAACAAACCAAAATTCTTTACGTTTGCAGCTTATAATTAGGGCTCCCTACTTATCCTTCTCTACATTACAATCATAATGGTTCAATTTTCCTCCACTTTTCCTTGCTTTTTATCATTATTCATGTTCACTCTTCTAACTTCATAGACTTGATCCATGACTTCATTCATGCTCGATTTTGTTATTTTTACAGACATTGTAACATCAACTCAATTCATTAATAAAATCATAAACCAAGTCCTGAGTCTTTGGCAGTATACTTGTAGTTGCAGACTAGTAGGTGTATGCTTTTCAACTTTTCTATCTTCTTCCATTTGTAGGATCACAAGCCAAAATCTAACATTATTGTACGTAGTATATGAAACAAACTCTAATTCCCGAAAGAGAAGTACACAATCACTACACTTAGTTGAAGCTTGAAATTAGATATCTATTGTAATGAAAATAAAATATATAGAATACTATAATCAATGAAGAATAGAAGCGAAAACAATCTAAACATACAGATATAGCAAGAATACAAGCTTACACATCAATTGCTCCAATCTTTTCCCCATAACAAAATGTCGGGATACTAGTTCTCCACCAAAGCCTGCGAGAAAATTTTGGTCAACAGCTACTGTATCAGATAATCCTGGATTCCTGCATTGCCCCCAAGAAAAGGAAACTGTACATCTAAAAGGAAATATAGGATGCATTGAGCATGAATTCAAGCTTTCCCCAGCAATTGCAGAACTGGGATACGATGGCAAGGATAAACATAATATATGATTGAGAATGTGTGACAAGCACCGGCATCTCTCTTAGTGTTGCATCACTAAGCTTCAGTTATCGTCTAGCTTAACCATGAGCCTTTGCACTACCTAGTGTGAGCTCGAGATCATCCACCCCTATCTCATGAATTCTCTCACCCTCCCATGGCTTTACCCTGCCATTCTCAAAATCAAACTCTGAACCTCTTGCCCTCTCTGCTGCTGCCCCCCAGCCTAATCCACCATTACCATTAGCTCCATCCTGAAAAGCAGTCTGCTGAACCACTGGTTTGACGAGATTAAATGTTGGTGAAGAAGGAGCAACTTGTGGTGCAACTGCCTGAAAACTAACCCAGCGGCCTGAGTCCACAGTGGAGGCATCAGACTCATCACATTCTGGTATTGTAGCTGGGGTTAAATGCTGGCGCCGCCTGGGGCTAGAAGGGGCAGACACCACAAAAACAGGATGCTGGAAGGAGTTTAGAGACCCGTTTTCAAAGGAATCCCAATCCGCTTTCCGCTTTGAACTTCTTGAAGTAGGGGAAGAAAGTGGAGGGGTTACAGGAGCACTATTGGATATCCTAAGAGGAGGGAGGTATGTGGGAATTGAAGCTATGTTACGAAGGAATGGAAGGAGGTATGAGGAGGGGTTCCCATCGAACCGAGTAGGGCTAGGGAATGAGGAAGATGTTGGACTGGCATGGTAAGAAGGTACAGGACTGGGGAAATTTGAGGATTGTGGACTAGGTTGAACAGAGGAACATGCACTGATGTTTGTAGGAGTGCCTGTAATCTCCCTTGGTGGTGGCCTGTAGCCCTGTTAAGACAAGATTACAAGACTAAATTATTAGCCAGTGTTACTGATATTAGCAGAACAAACTTCAATGTTACATAACACTGAAGCTTGGATGTATTTCCTTAAAGATCATGCTTTCTGCCTCGCAAATAATTTGATCACATCATAGACAAAGTGACATAGAACTATCTATGAATATTAAGAACATTATTGTTTGGTTATTGATTTTGATTGAAAGAAGAATTCATAGAAACACAAAAATAAAAAGAAAGTTATATTCACAAGAACTCAAAATCAAAAACAGGAAATAGAAACAGTACATCCATCGAACAGAGAGAAACCTGTGATAAACCTGGCAAAAATTAACCATCATCTTGGATTCAGAAAAGCAAATAAACATAGAAAGATAATTTATCAAATAGCTCTCAGGCATAGATCAAATTCCAGAAATACCACAGATCAAACATGAATTAAATCAATTGAATCTCGTTATGATAGAGAAACAAAGACTTCCTCGAATCTGGACAAAATGATATCAAACTATGCGACTAAAAGAGCACAAATTCCAGAAGCAGACAAGATAAACCAAGAAAGGAACACAAAAAACCAAGATCGATAGAATTCAAAACCCATAAACATTCTTGGTAGATCTACGAAAGTAATTGAACAGAATGAAAAAATAAGAACAACCCATTCAAATTCGAACACAAAGAATCCTTAAATGGAAAACAGACCTTGCGATAGGTGGTGCCATCTTCTTCAACGGTCCAACCAGCCTCAGCGCAAAGAGCTTTCAAGACCTCATTATTATCACAGTGTTTAGGAAGCTTATAGTTCCCTTGAGCTCTAAGCCCTGAAAAAATCTTTGCGGCTATTGCTCTTCTCCTTCTTTCCCTCCTCTTATTATTCTCTCTTTCCTTCCACGTCGGCAAACGCCCTGAGGATCCACCGGCAGTCATTTTCCGGCGAACCCCTTATTCCTGCTCGGTTTAGCTTGTGAATTCGCTCTCTTTATCAAGGATAGTGCTTGGTGGTTTCTCTGTTGAATTTTGGTACAAAAAAAAGCTGCTTCCTTTTAAGATTCCTCTTCTCTTCCCTTTCTCTCTCGTGCTTCCCTTTTCACACTCGCATGAAATTAACGAAGTTTGTTATTAATAGCAACAAAAAGACGCTAATCCATAAAATGGGTAATCAAGAAATTTTAACCCTTTCTTTGGGATCATGAAAAAATATATTATATCAACAAAAACTCCATTTTTGTGCTTCTCCTACTTCTTACCCACCTTCCCAAGCGAAGGAGTTTTTTTTTTTTAAGTGATTTTGGAATAGCGGTTAGATATAAAAAAAAAATTATATTTAAAATTTTTTTAATTTAATTAATTGATTTTTTTAATTTTTTATAAATTATTTTTTAAAAATTTATTTATGAAAAATATATTTATTTATATATTTTAAAAATAATTTTTTTTTCTAAAAATATTTTTAATAAATACAATGTCAAACCTAAGCAAATCATGTATGAAATATTGGCTGGAAATAAAAATAAATAAATAATTAAATTTCTTAACTAAAATCATATTCATATATTTATTATGCATCCAAGTGCCAAATAATATATTATCTTATAAAAATATTAATTTCTATTTTTAACTTAAAATTTTTTAAATGATTTATTATTAATTTGATACATAAATTAAGAAAAATAAATAAACTCAATTTGGAGAAATACTTGTTATGAATTAACTTAATTAAATGTTATCATATTAAACCATTGAAATATGTAAATAGTGTAATACATATATATAAAATGATCAAGGTGAGAAAATAATTATACAAGTTTCTGTAAGAATAGTGGGTACACTGCTTAGGTGGGTTTAGTCTAAAGAGTAATAATTGTCTACAATCGTGTAGTAGTGGGTACACTGCTAGGATTCATGCTCCTGCCTAATTTTTGGGTGGTGAATGGTGATAGAAAGAAAACCAATCAGAACCAGTGTTGTAATTTTTCCCAATGCGATTTGTGTATATATATATATATATATATGATTAACTATGAAACCTCTTTATAATACCTCATAGTTCAACACATCTTTTAATCTGATCACATAAATTATATTCTCCTAATCATTAACTTAATTTTTCATGATTTCCACTTACTAAAACACACAGTATTATTTGGGAAAAAAATCATTTTTCAAACACCCACACCATTTATTCATTATTATATTTATATCGATTAATATAAATAAAATAATTAAAAATATATTATTATTTAATTAAATTATAATAAACTAAATCTATCTAAAAAATTTTTTCCGCCCAACAAACAAATTTGGATGTGTGTTAAACTATTAATACATGCAATGCTTTATGTCTCTAGTCAACATTTCATTTAATTTCGCCAATAATATGGGCGCCTCTATTAGGACCATAGCCTATTAAGTAGGTTAGCCATTCATAGTCATCACTTTCCAATCCCTAAATTTTCTTTCAGAAATTAATTTTGGACATTTTTTTTTAAATTTATTTTTTATAACTGTAAAATCTTTCTTGCATTAAGTTTTTACAAAATAAAAAAGTAAATGAACCTTTTTTTTTACATTAAGAATTTGGATTAGCAAAAACATATTTGAATAAAATTTCAACATTAGAAGGATTTATTATTATAAAAAATAAATTAAAAAAATATTTATAAATTGAAGTTCAGTAAATATAGTGCAATTAGTACAAAATTTAAAATGATGGATTTATAATAATTTTTTTCAAATGAGTTTATTAATTATATAGTGCAATATTCATCTAATCGTGATAAGCATATACTACTAATTAAACTTGTTTAGGTTATTAAGATGGAAATTAACACACAGAGCGATCTACCATCTCATGAAAAAAACATGATAGATTAAACAAAAAAATATCATTATTAATAATAAAATTACTTTTTATATTATTAATTATTAGAATAAAATATTTATTATTTTATAAAATGATATATAAAATAATAAATATATAATAATATAATTTTTTTTCTTATAATAAAATTATCTAAATAAAAAAAATAAATTTTATTTTTTCATCTATTTTATTATTTTATTTATATTATTTCAATTCAAAGCCCGATGATTTCTTCTATATATTTTTTTTCATATAAAAATTGTTAAATATAATAGAGGAGGAAGAAAAATAAAAAAAAAATTAATTTTCTTCTTTATTTTTCCTACCTTATTTTTTCTCGTCTTGAGGTAAAGTTGCCAAACAGGACCTTACGGTGGTTGTGTCTCCGTGATGTTCTGTTTGAACGGTGCAGACAAAAACTGAGGCTGAGAGAGAAAGAAGGGACCCAGACTTGCCCTTTTTCACTCCACACGTGCTACCCCAGAAATTGAAAATTAGTAATATAATAATTAAGCTAAAGATCACTGGCTGAGTGGGGACCACACTAACTTTCGACCAACGAGTCTGGCTTCGCACCGAACACGTGACGCGGTCCCCACCGGCTGCTATCTCAATTCTCTCTTTTTCCTCACAGGGAAAATAGCACCCGAATCGCACGGCACAGATTTTTCCGTTTTGCAATAAATTATCGATTAATGTAAATATCAACAATTAATACATTTTAAATGTTTATAATTAATAAAATACAAAATACTTTTGATAAAAAAAAAAAGAATAGATATAAAATAAATTTCATTTAATTTTATAAAATAAATTAAGAGTGGATGAAATATCCAACAAAATCAAAATTTTAATTTTATAAAAAAATGAATAAAAATAAATAAACTTCATTTAGCAGTGGATGAAATTCGTTTAATTCTAAAATATTATTTTCAATTATAATTTTGAATGTATATTTCTTCTTTTGATTGCATAATTTTTATTTTTAATAATGTCAAAATAAAAGGGAAAAAAAAAAGAAATAGGAAGCGTGACTAGTCAATAGCTGGGAGTGGGGGATACAGAAAGATACATTGGAAAATAAAAGCATGAGAAAATGAGAAAGCAGAATAGTGAGAGGTGTCATAATCGGCAGACAGGAGACAAGGGCAGCCATGGTCGCGTCGTGGGCACGTGTGGATCCAACTAAGCATGAAGATGACGCTGCAGCTAACTACAGAACATAGCAACGACATCCGCACGTGCGGACCTCTTAAATTCTTTTTATGTTTCTACGTTATTTAGAAATTGCAGAATTATTATTATTATTATTATTATTATTATGAGAATGAAAAGCCAATTATAATTATGTTATGGGGTCAATTTCCATTTCTTATATAATTTGTCTTGGATTGTTGAGTCTCAAAAAAATAATAAATTAATTTTTTTAATGTTTTGTAAGTTATTTTTTTCAAATTTACTTTCAATCACATAAATCAATCTCAAACATGCAAAATAACCTAGGAACTGCCCGCCAAACATTGAGCTTAGATACAAAAAGTTTGGTGAAAAATAGCCTAGAGGCTGAAGTCCTGACAAACCAATAAATAAATAAATGCAAATAAAGTAGAGACTTATATAGATATTTGTTAATGAATCAACAATATACTCTCGTATGCGTCAAATTGATCTTTATTTTATACGTATATAAAAAAAATTGAAAGCAATTATAAATTGTTAACATTGGCTCAAAATTGGATGGATTTGGATTAAATTAGAGAGACCTAATGCAAGGATCAAGTCCCCTATGGAAGATACTGGTAAAAAGGGTTAAATTGGTTCATATAAATCACTTATCAACATTCAACCAAGTCATATACTGTGGATTGTCCTTTTTTTCTATAAAAGAAAAGGGATTAATGAACTAAATGACTCTCTGACTTTCTCATTAATACTTTGCCATTTTATTTTGTATTTGCATTTGTTGCTTTCTTTTAAGTTTTGTAGTTCTTTTTAGCAAAGCTTGTAAAGCTCAAATTAAAGTTTAGCTTGAGCGTCATTTTTATTGTAACAGTTTTCAATTCATCATTCTCGCTAATTGGTGTAGTTAGATGCAGCCCAGGGTGGTCTCCAAACTACTATTTTACCCTGATAGACTAGCTTCAACATTCTCGTTTGCCTCAACATTCTGGTTGTATCCAAGAGTACTCTGGTAGTTCGAATCCATCATCCAATATTTTAGCCATCAAGATCGACCCATGTACTCGGCATCCATTTTATTATAGTTCTAACTTTGGATCGTTTTCATGCTACTAGACCACAGACTCTTAAATCGATGCTACATTTTCAATATTTTAGCCATCAAAGTTGAATTGTATACCCAACATCCATTTTAGTATAGTTCTAACTTTGGATCGTTTTCATGCTTCTAGACCAGAGACTCTTGAATCGAAACTATATTTTCATCCTAAACGTGAACATATAAACATAATTTCTTAATATGATAAGAAGTTTTAATGCATGAATAGATATATGAATTGAACTTAGATAAGAATTTTCCTAAATAATAATACGTGGTTCAAGAAAAAATGTTTGATAAATTTGATTTATCAAATTTGTTATGAATTAAAAAAATAAAACGATCTCATCATAATAAAATTATTTTCGAAAATAGATAAATAATGTAGCACCTTTGATTGAAATAATTATACAAAGGCATGATATATCCAGCATAGGTAGGAACCTGTGTTGCTAGAATAACTGTACTAGGTTTCCGCCAGGGCAGTATAAGAGAGGACTACTCTTGGGCGGGTTTAGTCTCAAGAATAATAATTACAGCCGGGATTCTTGCCTCTGCTCCTGCCTCATTTTTTATTAGTGATAGAGAGAAAACCAACCAATAATTAGATCTCGCACTTCAGTGTTGGAACCAAAAATAAACGTTGATGGAGCTTAATTTCAGTCAAGAAACTTTCGAAAAGATGAACGAACTTCTTTCATTATGTAAGAGTCGCCAATCTGATAGCTAAGTTATGTAAATCTAATCTGCTCCAACCCAACTGGGCTACTAATCCTAATCCAGTTTTTAGTTGATCTTATAGCCTTGAGAGGCATATGCATTATCTCAAATAATGTTATCCACTTCTTGTTAAAAAAAAATATTGATGGAATATTATGTCCCGAAAATTCCATATATGCATTATAATCAACTAAATAATGTCAAAATACATTTTGTATCGATAAATTAAATCAACCAACATTAAACATCACATTAGATCATCCAACTTAAATCATTTTAGCATTAAACCAGTGTCTCCTTGGCAATGTAACTCATAACAATTCATGCAAATGAGATAATTGAGTTAATAGAAAAAGAGAGAGAGAGAGAGAAACAAGTCCATGATTAAGTCACCGAAATAGCATAAAGAATTCCAAATCATCTTCTGTTTACAGAAAAAGAATTAGTCTATGACAAAAAATAAAGAAGAAGAACAAGATCCCACAAGCAGCTACAGTTTATCAGTCGGCGAATAATTGAATTAGTATTTTCCAATAGAAAATGAAAAGCATTATGGATAAGAGAAGGGGGAATTTATTAAACCATTGGGAACACATTAAGGCTTAAAGCATATCCAGTAGTCTATAGTGGCGCGATTTGTAAGTGCACCCCTGTACATTTTACAGAACCTAATTAACACCTATACCTGAATTTTCAGTATCTAACTGCCTGTCTTTTGCAACTAGAGTTCCGAACAAGATAATGGAGACTTTGACGCTAATTTCTTGGAATGTTTCCAAACAATTAATTCATTTTGGGGCATTGTAACTCGCGTCTTAGTGCAGCCTAAAATTTTCAAGTAAAAGGGTAGAAGTTCGAAAATAGCAAACTGCCAAGAAGGATATAAGCGGTAGAATATGCCCAAATCAAGTACCCCCATATCTTACCAATACCATGAGACATCGTTACATAAGCTGCAAACCAATAAAGAAGAGGACTCGAAGACAAGAAACGTGTTGCAACCTGCAAATTTTCAAACACTAACATCATGAAAAAAAAAAATTAATATGAGAAGACCTAATCCATCTTTAGATGATGAAAAAAAAAAACTAATGTTTGGAAAGCTAAACTAACAAATAACGGTCACAACCAGATAGAAGTGTTTCTTATTTTTTTATTTTTTTTTATTTTTGAGAGTACCAGATAAAGGTATTACTTGAACTCACAAGGGGACAATACTGCAAACACCATGCATAAACATTGATCCTACAGTTCAACAAGTGTTGAATGCAGCATCTTTCTCAATGGATTATATAAAATTATCTATTATTGCAGGAATAAACTTTTAATTTCAAACTCCATTTTTAATTCTTATATATTGAGGAAAAAGAAAAAAAATTACAGTAAGCATATAAATTTAAGCTACTGATATGGAAACCTTTGAAGAACGAGTTGCAAATTTATGCAGCAGGATCTTTCTCAATGGACGATATAAAAATATCTTTTATTGCTGCTATGATCTTTTAATTTCAAACTTCATTTTATTTCTATATTTTGAGAGAAAAACTACAATTCTCGCTTATAAATTTATGACTTCCCCAATTATAAGTTTTGTAAGTAACTCATTCTCCAAAGGTATCCACATCAGTAGCTTAATACTAATAGTGAGACAACACTAAATTCACTTTCACACCATAATCCTTGGAAAGTGGTAAGGGTTGAGCAAATCAAGCATTCAGTTTCATCCCTCTAATTTACCACTTTCTGGAGCTCATTTCAAATAAACATATCAGCTCCACTGAAATTAGTTTAGACTTTTCACAGCTTTGAAAATAATATATTGTAAACTCTCAGTGCCAGCAAAGAAGTGTCAGTGAGCTTGATTACTCTTCCATCCCAATTTGATAGGCTTACTTTCCTTTTTCTATTTGTCCCAAAAAGATAGTTCACTTTCTTTTTTAAAAATATAGTTATGTGTGAATTCTCTATCATATCCCTATTTAATGTGCCATGTTATGAACAAATATGAGTTGTTATCTCTATTTTTCAATAATTCCCTTAATTAATGTAGTGTTTTATTAGGCAAAATGTATATTTTTTTATCAATATTAACCACATTTTCTTAATTTGTGAAAAAATAGAAACAAGCCTACAAAATTGGGAAGGAGAGAGTAAATTTTATCGCCAGTGAATTACAATTTACCTTCAAAAGATTTGAAAAGAGAATACCATAGGAAGAAGGATGAGTCTAACCTGCACATGCATGACGAAGAATGCTGTAGCTGCCATGAAGCTCAAATGCAAAGTGCAGGGAATGATAAAGGTGTGAAAGGATCCTGGCTTCTCAAAGGAATCATGTCCTTCAGGAAGTGGAAGATCATCCACTTTGACTGTCTGTTTCCTTTCTATAAGATTATGATTTTCTGTAACAAGCACAAGAATTGATTAGAAGTTGTATATTGAAATACATTTTACTCCAACCCACCACCAACGATAACATGGTCTAGAAGATAATTCATAAAATAAACATGCATAATGAATGACTAAATTGAATGCCTTGTTCATAACAAACCTACTTACATTTTAAATCTGTACCTCGTGTTTTAGTAGCGGATTTCTCCTTTGAGGAGCTAATATTTGGTCCTGGAACCATATCTACAGGAAATGATGAAGCTGTGGACCTCTTCTGCCTATTAGGAACTTCAAAATACTGAGAGAAAAAAATCTCTAGTACTAGCCTTACATAATGGAGAATAGAGCAAACTGCCAAAGATAAAACTGGGGATGCAAGCAGAAAGTTGGGCAACTGTTTCAACTGAAAATATCTGAAGAAACCTACTCCCCTGGGATCAGAGGAGCACACAACTCTAAGAAAGCCAAATGATTATAAGCCAGTGAACCACATCACACCAAGTGCAAATTATAGAATTCTGTAATGAAATCCTAGCCCATACAAATACCAGAAGCAATCAATGGTCAAAATGCTTAACAGACTAGAATATCCTAACAAAATTAAAATGACAAACAAGATTCCTTGCAGTGAGACCTTAAAACCTTTCCAGTTGTCAAAGGTAAAATGATATTTCAAAGACTTGATTCAGTAGAATACCTAGACATAGATTGCTCACAAAGACAGAGAAACAAACCAACAAGAAACAACAGCATCCAGAGTTCAAGATGAGCATACCAATAGTGGTTCTGAATATAATCATACAGCATAGGTATTTTGTATTTGCACCAAGGCCTCATTTCATCCAGAGAGTGTCCATGGCAAATATTGTAGTAGCCATATGCTTGAAAAGCAACAAATGGAAGAAAAATACATATACAACGCAGTGTTCCAACGATAATTGTCTTTACTGCCAACTAGCATAAAAATAAGAGATCAGTAAAGACACTTTCTTATCTCATGCATCAATAAAGAATGGACCTACATTTGCAATTGAAAAGTTGAAACTTTACTGAACAAGTTATATATGAAAAATTTCAGAACACAAATGACAAATTAAATAAGCGATTCTTACAATTCAGTTGTATATTTACATTATGAATATTACATGCCAACAACTTAGTTACATATTTAGAATTTACATGCAAAAAATAAAGTCATAATCAACCAATACATAACCAAAAGACAAATAGAAACACTATAACAAAAGTAGAATGAGCGAATGAATGAAAACAGAAACTTACGGAAGCACGTTTTTTCAGGAACACATCGTTATAGACTTGATGCACTGTCTGAAAACCGATATAACCAGCATTAAGCACTCCATTAGACCTTGCACAACCAGAGAGAGCAAACCAAAGAACAGCAATATTATTGGCACCAGTTAATAAGTGATACAATCCTCCAAGGGAGAATAGAGAATACAAACTCTCTGAGTATCTGCAACCACAAGGATAAACAACACAATCAGTCTAATAGAAAATTTAAACATAGTTTTAAAATGAATGAAAGAGAGTTACATTGATGAATAAAAGATGGAAGCTGGATTGAAGCAAAACAAAATTGAAGCCTGCAATGCCACTCCAGTGTCCTTCAAAATAATAAGTGAAAGCCTGTTGTACAACCAAGGCAAGAACAACAATCAGCAATCAACACTGAGAGAACTGTGATTGTAAAGATTATTTGCAGTGGAGGGCATTCAAATAATTGATTCTTTTTTCTATATGAATCATCAATAATCTAAATAAGTATACCTAAGCATAACAGTCTGATAAAATTTGAAAGATAATTTAAACATGGAAGTTAAGCAGTGTGAATCATGATATTTATCAAAGAAAGCAGGATTTAAACCTTTGCAGTGCAGAGTTCCATGAAGAATTTATGATTTCTTGAAGTCGCACACCAATTCAATACTCATAGCCAGCTAGATCATAGTTTTAAGTTTTTGAAAATAAAATTACCACAATTCACTAGACTATACAAACGTATCGGCTCTAGTTACAGTCAGAACAGTAACAGCGAACAGTCACCTGTAAAGATAAACTGCAGCAAGCACAAATGAAATGTTATCAACCAAATATCCAGCAAATGCCAGCGCAGCCCTGAGTCCAAAAAGATGAACTAAAGGTGCCAAAACTGCAAGAAAAATACCAAAATTAACAAACAGAAACAAGCAATTCAAATTATAAATACAATTCATATAAATTCAGGGAGGAAAAAGAAAAATAGAACCTGTACGGGACAAAGAGGAAATACAAAAGGGAAGCAGAGGGAAGAAGGCATAAGATTGCTCATACTCATAACCGCATTCAGCAATTCGAACGAAGTACACACTATCCCACACTATACTGCCCTCAATTGCAGAGCCAACACGTGGCAAGAGAATGTTTCGATATTGATGGTTGGTGGAATTTGATGATAGGCAATTAGGGTTTAAGGGAGAGGAAGTGTCGTACGGAGGAAGTAGACTGCGCCAGAAAAGGATTAAGGCTACAAGAAGCAGTCTAGATGTGATTGCATATTTGAAAATTAGGGTTTGGTGATTGACAACTGATGATCCTGCGCTGTTTTTCATCTGATTTTTTTTTTCCTTTTCTTTATCAAGGATAATGTGAACTGATCTATGGTGCCTTCACTTGTCTACGCCTGAAAAAAATAAAAAATAAATTTAAAAAAAAACTAAACTTTTTTATTAATTCAAATCAGGAAAAAACAAAGAAACAATGGACGGAAGAGGAGATTCTCAAACACGGCATTAAAGCAAGCACTTGTTAAAGCATGAGCAATTCTTACAATACATACTTTTGTCATATTATTAAAATTAATATAGATATTTTAGTAATCTTAATATTAATTATATCATATATCATATCATTAATAGGAATGATAACAGAGCATGTTCGGAACGGTCTTTTTCCGATATCTTGCTTCATTCCCTTGATCCTACCTCGTTCTTTATTGTAAAAATTTTTTGGAGTTTTTCCTTGCACCATACGGAGGGAGGGATTCCTGAATCCAATCATAAATTTTTATTTTATTTTAATATTAAAAATATTTTTTATTTTAATTAATTAAATAAATTTTTATTTTAATTGAGTATTTTATTTTTATTTTATTATTTTTTAAAACATTAATTATATTAAAATATGAATAATTAATATATATATATATATATATATAATATTCGAGACAGGGCACCACACGAGTCCAATTTTCATCTCTAATCATTAAATCAATTTACCTTCAGAAAATATATACCATTAAACTAAATAGTATGAGATTATTTTTTATTGCAGAAAAAATTTAATTGAAATTGAAATTTTAAATAAAAAATCTCACAATTTTTTACTACTATATTATCACTAAACAAAGCTTATTAATAATAATATAAAATTATTAAATAATCTTTTAAAATACCATCTTCTAAATATGTTAAAAATAAATATGTTATGATTTCAAGCAAATATCAATGGAGCAAGGATGGTGAAGAAAAGAATAAGGCAGAAGCAAATCAAAGAATAGAAAAATAACAAAAAGAAGAGGATAAAAAGAAGAAGAGAGGAGAGAACAAAACAGGAAATAATTTGGAGGAAAATTTAGTTGTATTCATTCTATTGCATGTATTTTTGTTACTCAATGTAATATATATAAAATTCAAAATTTGATAGCTCATGTACACCTCATTACACCTATTATCTATTAATATATATAAAGTGCGGTGCAAACTATTACTGTAGTTACTACAGTATAGTGACCATTTAGCCTCTATCGAAAATGATGTCATATGAGTTATTGGATCACTTCTTCAACCACAAACTACATTGTTTTCATTGAATTAGAATGTCTGCATCACCAAAAATCATAGTTGAAATATCCATTCATACATACAGTATGACAAATCTCATTGACGAATGTCACACAGTTGTATCTGTATAAACTTGTTTTGATTTAAAAGTTTTTTTGTATCTGAATCAAAACTAAAAGTTGGTTTAGACAATATCAGTCCACATTACAAAACTCATCCTTATTAAACATAATTAAATTCAATTATATGTCCTTATTAAAAACATAAATAACTATTTATCTCTATCTCATGACATAAAAGATAATCAAATAAATGAAATGAACGAAATAAATAAACAAATCCAATACAGGTCAATTCTGACTGACTCAGACTCTTTTTCACGTCAACTCAGCTACATATCGACTCCAAACTTGCATGCAAAGAAATTCACACACTAATCTACTGAAAGTTTAATACTATATATAAATATAAAAATTATAACATGCATTCATATATACCATAGCATAAATAAATATACAAAATGCGTACTTGTATTCTTAGCCATGCCATCATATATATTTCATATCTCAATTTACCTTACTCATGTTGACTTATCTAGATTACAATACAATCATGGAATATATCACAAAAGTGTTTCCACATCATTATTTGTATATAACAACTATATCATATAAGATAAATATCTAATAACTGGTTTCATATGCTTGATTATTGGTTTTTCATATTCATTTCTAGGATATAACTGTATCTCGTTACCATATTCTGATTTACTTTATGTGTTACTAGTTTTACACTTTTCATTGAGTATTGCATTATAATTTATTGTGTTATGTCCAATAATGAAATATAAAAGTTAAAGATTGAGTGATGAATTAGGCACCTTGCACTGCCTATTGGTGGCATTGCATTTATCAGCTGCTACACCTAATCTCAAGAATGAAGCTGCAGCATCTGTATACCTACATGTATTGACACCATAATTAACACACCATTTTAATTTCTTTATAAATCATTTAGTGTCCATTCGATACCAATTATTTACATGCAAACAACAAATAGCATTGGAAAACATTTGATGGCAAAATAAATGCTGCCAGATATAAGATAAATGGAACCCACTGCTACAGAAATAGAAATACGATATAATCTATATGGAATATTATCAACTGTACAACCTCGTCAAGCGATGGTTGCAGAAATGTTGCCTTGGTATATGTATGAGTACCAAGACAGCAGACATATGAAGCACCAGATTAGCAGACATCAAAAAGGTTTTGAAGACAACATTATATCATACAGGACAACGTGTTAAGCACACAGTCAATTTTCACAGCAAGATGAGGTAAGGAGAATCTGAAATCAGCATTTCATAGCAAAATTACAAGCAAATTTGAGAGTGCCTGAAAACTCTCCCTAGTAACAAGGACATACAAAGTTCATGAATGAATCTTTTCATAACAACCTACCAGCTGAATAAAGCTTTTCCTCTAACAAACAGCAGCCAAAATCTTCTATCTACCCTCTACCATTTATTCCCGAGACTGGCCAAGGCCCAACAGAACAAAACCACAAAGAAATCCAACAGAAACAATAATACCAGATTAATATAGCAGTAATCCAGTCCGTTAGTGTCCTCCCTTCTTTCAAGTATAAGTGAAGCGTATTGGGGACCTATCACAATGCATTTTCAGGGTTCAAAAGATTACTTTATCTTATTTTCTTCAAATTTGAGTGAGTAAATGCTAGTACAGTGCATTCTGCATGGAGCAGCTAAACAATTTCCGTTGCACAAAGCTAGAGTAGCCATTCAAGATCTACATGGCAGCAATGTAAAAATGGACTCTTTACCCACATTGAATGAGAATAGAAGCTTCAATGCATGAACCAAAATAATTAATTAGCATAAAAGTGATATCTCCAGAATTTGTTCTTGCAGATTTTGTTTCATTTCTCTCTTTTCAGGTTTATATATCTCTAGTTTGTTTTTTTGTAGAACTCTCCACTTCAAATAAATATTGACATTGGATCCTTTCCCCATTTAAGATGCGCAGAGGTACCTGCAACAAGGCCATCAAAACAATCCTCTATTTCCACCTCTTTTTCCTTTTTCTCTTTTGATCCAGTATATTTCTACCTCTTTAATACAAGGAACATGTTACTGGAATTTGGTAGAAGCAGCACGGACTTCCAGCAAAAAACAAATATGTCAGTCCAATTTCAAATAAGTACACCATTCACAATACTTAACACAAAGATAACAACTAGGATATCTCATTTAAAACAGGGTATTGATAATTTCCAATCTTGCCATACATTCCTGCTATTTGCAGAATATCAACAATTCAACACCACAATTGAAATTTCATATATAAATTTATCAAAATTCAGTGCTATTTGTAGTACAATGAGTGTATAATATTAGAACAACTGAAAACTTTCCGATTATCAAATCTACATGCATTTTTTTTCCAAGAATATTTAGCAAGAATATGCATTGACACAAAATTTACCTCACATATTGATCGTAATAGAACATTTCTGTAATTGCAAATGAATTGGTATATGAAGCAAGTGCATGCGTTTATGCAAAAAATATTTAAAATATGAACAAAAAAACAACTGTACATTATGAAAAGAATTTCTATAGTAAATGGTTTTTGACACCATAACAAATGTAACAGTAAGAGTATCAAAATAACATGCCTCTGGCAATACACACAAGGAAAGAGAAACCAAGTATAACCACAAAGCATTTATTTATATGATTATTAATTTTTAATATCTGAGCTTATAAAATTATGAAGGTAACAATTTCAGCATATCAAACAGACCAATGAAAAATTTGAAAGTGCTAATCTCAATTTTATCTCACTCTAAATGGGAAATGCAACACTTACTTCTCAAGCTTTATGTAAGCACTAGAACCAGCACGGTATAGATCAAAGGCCATTTGTTCCCTGCCATCCTCTTCAAGAATAACACAAGCATCAGTATACAGTTGAACAGCGGCATCAGGCACAGCATCTTCAAGAGCACTGTGATAGGAAAAAAAAATATATTTCAACTACATTTCAAGAGACAATTTTGATTCATATGGTAAGTTAAACAACGAAGTATCTAAAGCTACGTTTCCCACTGTTGTGGAAATCGGGTTAGTTTCCACCAAAATGAATAATTGTGCCAAAAATTAAGACAAAGAAAAATTCCCAGGTAGTTGGTGGAGTCACAAATGGTCTCCCTTAAAAACCAACTTCCTTAGACTCTTGAGTCTTGGTGACAGAATTTTTCTAAGATAATTTAAAGCACAATATATCACAAAGTAAAAGACCCGACAATAGCTATTAAATAGAAATAAAAGGAACACCAGAATTTAACGAGGTTCGGCCAATTATGCCTACGTCCTCGGACACTACTAAAATAATATTTCACTATTTCAAAGAAATATTACAAAGTGAAATATTACAAGAGAGAGAGGAAAAATACAACCAATCTTAGAAGTAGAGAGATTGGTGGTTTTTGGGATGAATTGTTAAGAGGGGATGAAGTCCTTTTATAGTCTAATGCTATGGTGGAAAAATCATCTCTTTCCGATGTGGGATTGTCATATTTCAACAAATCTCCACCTTGACAATCTCACAATTCCAAACAAACATCCTCTAAACTCTTATATTACAAATTTCAGTAATGTCTCCAAATGCGCTTCAAAGCGCCCAATTTCAAATTCTAATAACATTTATCAAGTCCAAACAATGTTGGAACTTGACACTTGTCACAACTTTCGTTGCCATATCTGCGGGATTTTCAGCAGTCAAAATCTTCTGAAGAAGTATCCCACCATCTTCAAGAATTTCCCGTACAAAATGATATCGAACATCGATATGCTTCGTCCTTGTATGATAAACTTGATTCTTTGCTAAACAAATAGCACTTTGACTGTCACAATGCACTTTGACATGCTTCTGACCAATTCCCAAGTCATTCAATAACCCCTGAAGCCAAATTGCCTCCTTAACAGCTTCTGAAACTGCCATGTACTCTGCCTCTGTTGTAGACAAAGCAACTGTTGACTGTAAGGTGGACTTCCAACTAACCGGTGCCTTTGCAAGTGTGAACACATAACCGGTAGTAGATCGACGTTTGTCTAAATCACCTGCATAGTCGGAATCACAATATCCAACTATATATTGACCACTTTTCTCATCCCGCTCAAACATTATACCAACATCTACAGTATTCTGAATATACCGTAGAATCCATTTCACAGCTTGCCAATGTCCTTTGCCAGGATCATGCATGTACCTGCTCACAACTCCAACTGCTTGTGAAATGTCAGGCCTCGTACACACCATTGCATACATCAAGCTACCAACAGCATTTGCATATGGAACCTTTGACATATATTCTCGTTCTTCATCACTTTTCGGAGATAAAGATGCACTGAGCTTAAAATGAGGAGCAAGTGGAGTACTAACTGGTTTTGTATTCTCATTTATCCCAAAACGCTTTAGTACTTTTCTCAGATATTGTTTCTGAGTCAAACAAAGTCTCCCCAATTTTCTGTCTCTGCATATCTCCATACCGAGAATCTTCTTAGCTTCCCCTAAATCCTTCATTTCAAATTCCTGATTTAGTTGAGCTTTTAACTTCTGAATCTCTCCTTCATCTTTTGAAGCTATCAGCATATCATCAACATAAAGGAGGAGATAGATAAAGGAACCATCCCGTAGCTTGCGTAAATATACACAATGATCATATTTGCTTCTTGTGTATTTCTGCCTTATCATAAACTTGTCAAATCGTTTGTACCACTGTCTTGGAGATTGCTTCAATCCATACAACGATTTGCTCAACTTGCACGCCAAATTTTCTTTTCCAGCAACTTTAAATCCTTCTGGCTGAGTCATGTAGATTTCTTCTTCTAAGTCTCCATGTAAAAATGCAGTTTTTACATCCAGCTGAACTAGTTCCAGATCAAATTGTGCTACCAAAGCCAGCAGTATTCTTATGGAGGAATGTTTTACAACTGGAGAAAACACTTCATTATAATCAATTCCCTCCTTCTGAGCGTAGCCTTTAGCTACCAATCTTGCCTTGTAGCGGATATCATTCTTATCAGGAAATCCGTCTTTCTTTGCATAAACCCATTTACAGCCAATCGCTTTCTTTCCCTTTGGCAGACTTGCTAGCTTCCATGTCTGATTCTTTTCAAGGGACTGCATCTCTTCTTCCATAGCCTTTCTCCACTTTTCTTCTTCTGAGCTTTGAATAGCTTCACAATAAGTGGAAGGAATCTCATCATCTACTGAAGATGTATAATTAGTCATATCTTCAAGTCGAGCAGGTTTCTTAATCTTCCTTTTCGGCTTTCGTAGTGCAATTGGCTCAAGTTGCTGAGGAGGTTCTTGTGCTGAAACCTCTGCTTCCTCATCTGATCCATTTTCTACCATTATCTCCTCTTCTTCCGTAGAAGTAATTTTATCAGACTCTACAATTGCTGGATCAACAATTCTTCTTCTATCAAACTCCACCTGTTTGGGAGTTTCCTCCACCTGCTGTGGAGAACCATCCGTCTGCTCCTTTGTTACCTTTAACATGGTAGACTCATCAAAGGTAACATCTCTACTAAAGATTATTTTCTTCGTCTCTGGGCACCATAGTCGATATCCTTTGATACCAGAGGATATCCCCATAAAGATAGCTTTCTTTGCCCTTGGATCTAACTTTGATTCCTTAACATGATAGTATGCAGTGGAACCAAACACATGTAAGGAATTATAATCTGTAGCAGGTTTTCCATACCACACCTCCAAAGGTGTTTTGCCATTGATAGCAGTTGATGGCAAACGATTAATGAGATGACATGCGTATGTTACAGCCTCAGCCCAAAACTGTTTGCCTAATCCAGCATTAGACAACATACACCGAACATTCTCCAGTAGAGTTCGGTTCATGCGTTCAGCCACCCCATTCTGTTGTGGTGTATTTCTGACAGTGAAATGTCGAACAATTCCTTCATTTCTGCAAACTTTCATGAAGGGATCACTTGTGTACTCTCCGCCATTGTCTGTTCGAAGACACTTGATCTTTCTGCCCGTCTGAGTTTCTACCATCTTCTTCCATATGAGAAAAACTCCCAACACTTCATCCTTTGTCTTCATTGTATACACCCATACTCTTCTTGAACAATCATCAACAAAGGTAACATAGTAGTGTTTACCTCCCATTGAAGCAGTTTTGGAAGGACCCCATACATCTGAGTGAACATAATCCAGAATACCCTTGGTATCATGGATTGCAGTGCCAAACTTCACTCTCGTCTGCTTCCCTTTGATGCAATGCTCACAGAAGTCTAATTTGCAGGTTCGCACTCCTTGCAATAATCCTTGATTCGCCAGAAGTTTCAAGGATTTTTCGCCTGCATGCCCCAAGCGCATATGCCACAATCTGGTTATTTCTAGCTCATGGTCATCACTAGAAACTGCTGCTGTTGTTCCAACAACTGTATTGCCTTCATAGTAATACAAGTTGTTGCTCCTTTGAACTCCTTTCATCACCACAAGTGCTTCAGATATAACCTTCATTACTTCATTTTTAATGATTATAGTGAAACCCTTTCTCCCAAGGATTCCCATAGAAATGAGGTTTTTCGTCAGACTGGGCACATATCTTACGTCTGTCAGAGTTCTGATTGATCCATCACGATTCCTCAATTGGATTGAACCAATTCCAGTTGTTTTGCAAGGGCTGTCATTTGCTGTATAGACAACTCCACCTTCAATTTCTTTAAAATCGAAAAACCATTCCCGATTGGGACACATATGGTGGCTACAGCCTGAATCCAGGATCCAAGCAGTCGAACTGCTTATTGATGGCATCAATGCTAATGAAAAATCTAAATCATCACATTCAGCTACATTTGAATCTGCAACAGCCTTGCCTTTGTCAGATTTGCTTCTCAACTTAGGACAATCTTTCTTCCAGTGCCCCTTTTCTCGACAAAAAGCACATTCATCTTTGCCCACTCTGGACTTTGATCTGTCTTTCTTTCCCCTGTTCTTATTTTTCGAACGGCCTCTTACTATCAAAGCTTCAGCTGCTCCACTGGTGCTATCCTTCTTGTCTTTTCTCCTCAATTCATAGCTGTATAGTGCAGCACATACTTCACTAAGAGACACCTCAGCTTTCCCATGGAGTAGAGTAGTTTCTAGAAACTCAAACTCCTCAGGAAGGGATCCCAACAGCATTAGGGCCAAATCTTCATCTTCAAATGTCACATCCAAATTCATCAGATCTGCTACAAGTTGATTGAAATTGGTGATGTGATCATTCATCGTGGTACCAGGAACATATGTGAATCTGAACAGTCTTTTCTTCATATGAAGCTTATTTTGACTGCTCTTTTTCAAGAATTTTTCCTCCAGTGCCTTCCACAATTTACTTGCAGAAGTTTCTTTACAAAAGGCATACTTCTGCTCTCTGGACAGGCACGATCGAATTGTACCACATGCCAAACGATTGATTGTCTTCCATTTCTTCTCATCTGCACCTTCTGGCTTTTCTCCCTCAATGACAATGTCTAAGCCTTGCTGAAATAAGGCGTCTAGAACTTCACCTTGCCACATGCCGAAATGGCCTGTACCATTAAAAATCTCCACTGCAATTCTCGTATTTGCCACAGCAGTTCTCGCCAAAATTGATGAAGTAGAAGCTGTTGTGTCCATTGTGGATTTTTGTCCGTCTCTTGCCATTTCCTTTTTAAGACTATTTAATAGCTTTCAAATGCGGAATACCCAAGAATCCAAGGAAACCTTTCTGATGTGGAAGATCAGCTTACGCCGCAACCACAGAGCATATAACTCAGTAACCTTGTCTCTGATACCAATTGTTGTGGAAATCGGGTTAGTTTCCACCAAAATGAATAATTGTGCCAAAAATTAAGACAAAGAAAAATTCCCAGGTAGTTGGTGGAGTCACAAATGGTCTCCCTTAAAAACCAACTTCCTTAGACTCTTGAGTCTTGGTGACAGAATTTTTCTAAGATAATTTAAAGCACAATATATCACAAAGTAAAAGACCCGACAATAGCTATTAAATAGAAATAAAAGGAACACCAGAATTTAACGAGGTTCGGCCAATTATGCCTACGTCCTCGGACACTACTAAAATAATATTTCACTATTTCAAAGAAATATTACAAAGTGAAATATTACAAGAGAGAGAGGAAAAATACAACCAATCTTAGAAGTAGAGAGATTGGTGGTTTTTGGGATGAATTGTTAAGAGGGGATGAAGTCCTTTTATAGCCTAATGCTATGGTGGAAAAATCATCTCTTTCCGATGTGGGATTGTCATATTTCAACACCCACTTCCTATGTTTTTTACCATAAGAAGATAGCGTCAATAAAAAAATATGAGCAAAACATCCAAGCCTGCAAATGTGTCTCTTGGTACATATGCTAGTATATAATTGAATCCAAAGTGTTCTTGCTCCTGTTCAACCTGTGACTCCTGAAATGATTCAACAAATGATCATTTCTGCATTATCCGCTTTAGGACTCACGTAAACACTTTCCTACACCACCTCCTTGGTACTTTGATTTTGGGGGCTTCCAATCATATGACAAACAATGCTAATTTGCTCACCAATGTAAACAAATATTCTGGAAATCTCAAGATATATACAGCAGATGACAACCCTTTACCTATTACAGCCACTGGTGATGTCTCTTCTTCTATAACCAATGTGTTTGTCTCTCTCGGGCTTACCAATAATCTTGTTTCTGTTGGTCAATTGGTTCACAATAATTGTGAAGTGGAATTTTCTAAATCTGGTTGTGTTGTGCAAGATCAATAATCAGGGAAGATGATTGCAAGGGGGCCTAAAGTAGGACGTCTTTTCCCTCTTCAATTGCCTTTGTCTCCATGTTTTCCTTTGTCATTTATCACGTGTTATTCTGCTCATGTTGATTACCAAGTGTGGCATAAACGCCTCGGACATCCAAACTCTAGTGTACTTCATAACTTGTTAAATTCTGGTTTACTTGGGAATAAAAAGTCACCATCTCTTAGTACTGTCCAATTTGATTGCAATTCCTATAGACTTGGCAAAAGTAAAATTTTGCTGTTTCCCACTCACACACCAAATGTTGTCCAACCTTTTGATTTGATACATAGTGATGTGTGGGGTATGACACTAGTTGTTTTTTATGCTAATTACAAGTATTTTGTCACTTTTATTGATGACAATAGTCGTTTCACATGGATTTATTTGATGAAGTATTTTCTGTTTTCAAACTTTTTCATGCACATGTTTAGATCCAATTCTCTACTAATATCAAAATTCTTCATTCTAACAATGGGGGTGAGTACATGTCTAATTTATTTCAGGAATTTCTGCAAACCAATGACATAATTTCTCAACGATCTTGTCCTTCAACCCCACAACAAAATGGAGTAGCTAAACAGAAAAACCGTCATCTTCTCGATATTGTCCACACCCTTCTATTAGAATCATTTGTGGCCTCTCGATTTTTGTGTGAAGCTCTTTCAACTATTGTCTACCTCATCAACAGATTGCCTTTTCCCTCATTAAACCATGACTCTCCTTTCATTCGATATTTGGTCATGCCCCAAATTATTCTAACCTTCAAATTTTTGGTTGTACATGTTATGTTCATCTTCCTCCTCACAAACACAAACTCATGGCTCAATATGTTCAATGAGTTTTTTTAGGATATTTTGTACACCAAAAAGGTTTTCTTCGTTATGATACCAATCTGCGTCGTATTCGAGTTTCTTGCAATGTTATTTTTTTTAATCAATATTTTTTTCTCCTCACCGTGATTCTCTTTCTCCTTCATTTTTAGTTTTGCCATTGTTTACTGACTCCACTACAAAACATCTACCTTTTGAGCCTCTCCTAGTGTACAACACATCTAATCAAGCTTTCACACCCACTGGGCCTCCCCAAGATCATTCCTTAACTACTGATCCTATTCAAACAACTGAACTAGCCCCTCTAAGACACTGTACTTGGGTTAGTAAACCCCCAGATAGGTATGGTTTCACTCCTCCTTCATCCTTGACAGTCACCTATCTTATGTTCGTATTTCCCTCATCTTACAAACAGGCAATGGAGCAAGAATGTTGGAGAAATGCTATTGAAATGGAACTTCTTGCCTTTGAAGAAAACCATACCTGGGATGTTGTTCCATGTCCCCAATTTATGAAACCTTTTAGTAGTAAGCTTGTATGTTCTATCAAGCTACGTTCTAATGTATCCATAAATCATTACAAGGCTCAGTTGGTGGTACATGGCAACAGGCAAGAGTATGGCCTAGATTATGACGAGACCTTTGCACCGGTAGCCAAAATTACCACTGTAAGAATAATACTAGCCCTTGCAGCATCTCGATCATGGTCTTTACACCAAATGGATGTCAAGTACACATTTTTACAAGGTAGTCTCAAAGAGAAGGTTTACATAAAACTTCTCTATGGTATGCCTACTTCCTCTGCTAATGATGTTTGTAAACTCAAACGTTCTTTGTATGGCTTAAAGTAGGCACTGCGGGTATGGTTTGAAAAATTTTAATCTACACTCATTGGTTTTTCCATCATTCAAAGTTGGTACGACTACTCTCTCTTTCTACAAAGGACATCTAAGGGCATATTTGTTCTCCTTGTTTACATGGACGACATATCACCAGTTCTGATAAAGAGGTCATCTCTACAATTTAGAATATGTTGCATTCTACTTTCCACATGAAAGACCTTGGACAACTCACTTACTTTTTGAGGTTAGAGGTGCATCATCGGCCTCAAGGTCTATTCCTTAATCAACACAAGTACATTCTAGATTTGGTTAAGTTAACTGGACTCCTAAACATTACTCCTATTAACACACCCATGGAAATTAATGTGAAATATCATAGAGACAGAGGGGAGCTTCTTGAAAACCCGATGTTATATTGGAAGTTGGTTGGTAGTCTTATCTATTTAATCATCACCTAACCAGATATCTCTTATGTCGTCCACATTGTCAGCAAATTCATGCAAGCCCCACGACATCTCCATCTCTTAGCAGTCCGACGCATCATTAGATATATCCTTGGGACACCTAGTCGCGGCTAATTCTTTCCAATTGGTTCTTCACTCCATCTACAAGCTTATAGTGATGCTGATTGGACCAGTTGCCTGGACACCAGAAAATCTACTACAAGATGGTGTATATTTCTTGGTGATGCTTTTATCTCTTGGAAATGCAAGAAGCAAGACTCTGTCTCCAAATCATCAATAGAGGCAGAATACTGTGTCATGTTTGTTGCATGCTCTGAGATCATTTGTGGAGTCTCCTCACAGAGCTTGATTTCTCCTAAGTTCGACCTACTCCACTACATGCTGACAACACTAGTGCCATAAAAATTGTTGCCAACCTTGTCTTCCATGAACGGACCAAGAACATAGAGGTTGACTGTCACTCTATTCGAGAGGCCTATGACCGCCAAGTCATAACATTCCCACATATCTCCACCTCTCTACAAATTGTAGATATCTTCACCAAATTAGTGACATGACAACGCCATAATTTTCTTGTTAGCAAATTGATGCTTACAGATTTACCAGCATCAATTTGAAGGGAGATGTCAAAGGTAATTAATAAGGATTTATTGTTGTTGTAAGATGCTAATTCCTACATGTGTAATTAAAGGTGGGTGAATGTAGGTAAAGTAGGTGAGACATGTAATTAAATGTAGATAAGTGAAGGTAAGTAAGGTAGATAAGACATGTGTAATTAAGGGTAGATAGGTGAGACGTGTGGAATTAAAGATAGGTAGGTGAAGACAGGTAAGGTAGGTAAGACATGTAATTAAGGGTGGGTAGGTAGGTAAGATAAGTGGGAGTAAGTATGATTAAGGTTGTATATATATGGGACATCTTACTATTAATAAGGATCATAAAAAGTTCTCTCAATTCTTTGTTCTTTACAAAAACCTCTTATTCAAATAGTTGAAATTAATAGCTATTAAGAATGCAGATTATGCTACATAGCCTATTGAATGTTTGAGTGTTGACATGTTTAGAGTTGCCAAGAGTAAATGCAAATTGAAAGAAAAGGATAGGAGAAAAAGCTTTTAAAGAAAAGGTGGAGAGCAAAATATTCTACACAAGAAACTTTCAAAACATCCACTAGTTGTCACACCTCACATGTACACATAGAGGGGTGCACAAAATGGGTAACAAAGAAAGAAGAGTCCTTGTAGAATTTTAAAGCAATTACAATATGCACAGACCGGATAACACAGTAAATACAAACCCTAGCATGTAAATTAAATATGTGACTGGACATCCTCAAAAGAGATTGAATCACAAAATATATTGCAATACAGCAAATAGACATCTCTTTTTAAGCCCATAAGGCTTGGCAATCCACACAAAATGGCCAAGTATAAGAAGAAAATAAAAACTATAATAGTCAATAACAAGAGCCTAAATTATGCGTTTACCGAGCAGCTTTTGCTAGAGCATCTGATGCAGGTTGTGATCACCCACACTCAATATACAGCTCAGATGCCCTTCTGTAAAGATCAGCAACTTCATTCCAGTTACCTAGTTCCTTTGCTAGAGCAGCAGCAGATTGATGTTGGTTATAAAATATGAGCACTTTAACCCAACCTTAAGTCACTTTGTTCACTAACTATATATGTCTGTATTGCTAATACCGAGTTTCTTAAATCAAAAGCGCTTTAACTCAAACTTAAGTCACCCTGATTAGTAAATATAATATTTGCATGCATATGAGAACAATGACGTTCTAACTCAAGTTTAAACCATCTTGTTCCTAAATAATCAAAAACGCTCTAATCCAAATTTAAGTTACACTGATTTAACACAATAATAATATTATATGGTACCGTAACTCTCTCAATGACTTGGCATATATCCTAAGCTAGTCCTCGAATAGAGAATGAACATTTATAATCATATTATGGTTATCTGCATCATTTATAACTCATTACATGATTTCACATAATCACCGCATAATTTCTTGTAGTTTAGAGTACAATATGTATATCTATGTAATTTATTGATTTGATGCATATAAAATGTATTTATGTTTATATTCAAGTTATCATAATGTATATTCTCTTATTTAATCATGTTAAGTGTGTGTGCATATCAAATTTATGTAATTCCATCATATAATCCGAATAACCAATTTATGGATACAGTGCATTCATGGGTGTGAAGCCTTCTTTCATGGATTGTCTACTCATGACTTAGCCATGACCAAAATAGTGAACATTTGCCACAAAAATATTCACTGGCATGAACATTAAGTCATGACTATGAATCTTGCATGTCACAATAATGAACAATCATGTCACGACCGTTAACCTATAGTTATCAGCAAAATCCGAAGCAAACATCAAGTTTTGACATCCTACAGACAAAGTAACAAAAGCTAATCAATATTCGTCACTTTTATCAAAACTTCCCAATATTTTCTTCATTTAATCAGCTATAAACAAGCTATCTTTCATTCAATCTAAATCAATTAAAAACTTGTCTACCATTATCAATGTCATAACACAATCAATTATCATATATCAATCTATATTATGCATCTCAGAATTAGACATGTCAATTACCTAAATTCCAGCAAGTTACTCATAACCAAATATGTCAATTAGTACAATATTTACATCATTAAGCACACAAGCATACTAACATTTAAATGAAAATGTGTATATATATAAACCTCAACTATTGGAGTCTTAAACTCAATTTCTTGCATCTACTGCCTCTGGTGGGATTATCCACCCTTTATCTCAGTCTCTAACACGAGATCAAAAACCACATTAAAATCTATTTATGCCACTTTATCTATTTATGCCATTAACAATGTAGAAACCTAACTTAAACCTTTAAAACTCACAACTCCATCAAAAGTGAATTAAACCGTTGAAATATTAACAGAAAACATAGTTCTTTACCTTTGTATCAACGATTATAGATAGGTTACAGGGTTCAAAATCATGTTCTTATACTCCTTAATTCTGTCTTCGGCTATCTTAATAAAATTATTGTTCCTAATTTGTTTTTAATCTTTTTTTTATGGTGGAGATTCACTTATTATCAACCATAATTGAAAGGAATTGAAGAGGAATTGATTGTGGGGATTCAAAGGATTGATGACTAGGGTTTTAGGTAGAATTTTTATGAGTTTCTATAAAAATACGAAATTATTCAATTTAAATTATAGGGCTTCACGAGCATGAACATGTACTACAGTTATGAAGCTCTTCAATTTTAAAATCTGAATTTCGCGATATTTACAACCGTGATTACACTTATCATGGGCTTAAACAATGGAAACTTCACTTTTTCTTATATTTTTAATTATTTCCAAACTCTTGACTATACATATACCTCTCATATACCATGCATATACTTTTATTAACATAATATTTCTATAACACCCTTATATCAATCAATCTATACATATGTTAAGCGATGTGTGCCAAATTTTTTTACCTTATTTTAATTTACTTTATTGACTATTATATTATTAACACTTAATTAATCCTTTTTATTATCCAAAAATTTCGACAGTATAACGGCTATAAACTAACTATTCTACCTGTAAAGCAAACAATCCACATCCCATTTCTGGGCACAATAATATATATATATATATATATATATATATATATATATATAATACAATATATTTTTTATTCAACCTTAAATCCATATTTCATTCTTTATATATATAATAATAATTCACAAATATTTTTATCAGAACATATATAAAATTTCTTTTCTACAGCTCTATATCCATACATATATATACATGTCATACTAACCTACTATTATTTTATTATTCAGTTAGCTTCCAAAACTTGTATGCTTGCTTCCGCCTTTCCCGTTACTACTTTCACGTAATCAAATAACTTCGTGTTTAACATTAATATGTCCAATGGTGATTTATAATTTAAAAATTTCCATCGTACTTAATTTTCATGCATACATACATACAATAACATCTTTAATACACTATTCAAAATTTCTTTATATTATTTTTTTCAATACTTTATTTTTAATTACTCTTAATTCACTATTTAATATCTTTATTCAATTAACAATATTTCTCATTTTATCTCATTTTTTTAATTCCTCTCCATTTAACCATTTTTCACTTTTCTTTTTTAATTAATCTTTCTTTTCAATTTTTTATTTAATTAGCTATAAATTTCACATTAATTCTTAAATTTTCATTTATTTACAATTATGCCGCTAACTATATATTATTTACTCTTTTGCCACTAACATTTTTATTTTTTATTTATTTATTTATTTATTTCTTTTTACTACACAATTTAATATTTATCTTCTATTTATTTTTTATTTTTCAATTTTACTATTTTTTTCTTTTGTTACAATTATCACTTTTGTCATCATTATTATTATTATATCATTTTTTTCTTTATCACTTTTATCATATTTATCAAATTTATCACATTTATTATTTTTTTCCATATTTTCACTTTTATCATTTTATTCTCATTTTTGACTTTTATATATATTTTTTTACAATTATACCATTTTATCATTTTTATCATATTTTTCACTTCTATTATTATTACTACTTTTATTCACATTACTCATAGTTTCCATCCAATAGAAAATCTTTAGACCAGATACATAAGACGTAGACCAAAAGTCTACTACACTGAAAAGTAATCCCGCAAGATCACCCGAGCACTGCACTGTATAATATTCACTGAATCACTATTATTGTAGTAAACCATATTGATCTACATAAACGAATTGTCATGACCCGCACTGCGGTAATGATGTCCCTATGGCCAGCCAATTATAACATAAGTTAGATTTAACCATTAGAAAAATAACTAAGAACATTATTTTATTTATTTAATTTAATTTCTATTAAATTCATACATTCCATTATTTTTGCATTATTAATCACTTAATATTTTATTCATTCATACAATTATCTCACTACTATAATTTTTTCATACTTTCCATTCTAATATATCAATTAAGTTATTAAGCATCACTAAACACACTTTAATCATTTTTTTCATGCATAATAAAATCAATAATTAGAAAAATATTCAATATATCATAAAAAAAATTCTCAATAAATTCCTACATACCCAAAATCATATTTTCTTACATTTTATGACCAAATTTTCATTTAATTAACAAGGAAAATATTATTTTTTCTTTCTTCATATTTCAACCTATAATTAATTTTCATCATTAAAATTTATCTTTCACATTCTAATTATTCATTTCACTAATTTATAAAATATTTTTATATGTCTACACAAAATTTTTTAACTCAATTGGAGTCCATTTTCTATCCAGCTTACTTAAACTGGACTGATAATTCAATTTTTTGTGTCACCCTAAAATTTCTTTTTCATTGTCAAATAATCCTAAATATTATTTAGAGCTTATTCATGTCTTAAAATAAAATTTTGGATATCGTTTTCTATTTTTCATAGTCCGATCAAAATACGGTCAACTAATTTTTTTTAGTTTTGACTTTTGAGGGCTTATTTGACTTCATTTTCACTCCAAATTTTACTCTCAGACTAGTCATAATCTATATTTTTCGATGATTAAATAAAATATTTTCACCTACTGGTGTATTTTTGACCCTCAAGTATGCTGATTAATCTTGGAAACTATAGTTTACCACTAACCCGGTATTTGGGCCATTACAATTCTCCCCTACTAATAAAAATTTCATCCTTGAAATTTTACTTGTATTGAACAGTTGTAGATATTGTTGCCTCATTGCAGTTTCTGGCTCCCACGTGGCTTCTTCCACATTGTGATGACTCTATAACACATTCACTAGTGGGATTTGCTTGTTCCTGAGCTGTCTAACCTCTTTGGCTATGATCTTTAATGGTTTCTCTTCATAATTCAGATCGGCCTGTATCCGAATTTCTTCTAGCTCGATCACGTGGCTAGGGTCTGACCTATACCTCAGTAGCATTGACGCATGGAACACATTATGAATCTTTTCTAACTCTTGAGGCAGATTCAATTGATAGACTACAGGTCCCACTCATTTTATAATCTTATAAGAGTCTAAAAATCTCGAACTTAGTTTTTCTTTCTTGCCAAATCTCATAACCTTCTTCCAAGGTGATACCTTCAGAAATACTCGATCTTCGACCTGGAACTCTATATCCTTTCTTCTTAAATCAACATATGATTTCTATCGGTCCATGGCTTCTTTCAATCTATCCTTGATCACCCATACCTTTTCTTCTATTTCTCGAACTAAATTTGTTCTCATTAGCTTATTCTCACTCAATTATGTCCAACATAAAGGAGTTCTACATTTTCTCTCATACCTTCATATGACATCATTTTGATGCTAGACTGATAACTGTTGTTGTAACCAAACTCTGCTAATGGCAAATACTTTTCCCAACTACTTTTAAACTTGAGGATGCAACATCGCAACATATCCTTAAGTATCTGAATCACACGCTCTGACTGCCCATCAGTTTGAGGATGAAAAACTATACTAAAATGAAGTCTTGTCCCTAATGCTTCCTGCAACTTTTTCCAAAACTGGGAAATAAATCTGAGATCCCTGTCTGAAATAATGGAGATGGTACTCCATGAAGTCTCACTATCTCATTAATGTAGATTTCTGTTAACTTGGCCAATAGATAGTCCCTCCGTACTGGTATGAAATGGGCTGACTTCGTGAGTCTATTAATGACTACCCAAATAGCATCATGTTTTTTTCCAGTCAGAGGCAATCCCATCACAAAATCCATGGTCACTCAATCTAATTTCCACTCTGGTATCGCGATAGGCTGAAGTAAACCCGATGGAGGGACTATAGGAGCATACACAGGTATAACCAGCTTCACCATTAACTATTTTCATATGTGAATCACCGTTAGAAACATATTATATAAAGGTAATTTTAGATTTTAATGTTTAACAAAAAGCCATCGTTAAAAAAAAGGCCCATATTATATTTCAAGGCGAAGTTTTAGATAGATATTTGACATGTGATTAAGTGCATGAGAATGCGTGTGAGATTTAGAAGTAAGAGTAGAAACAACTAGCATGGATTAAGCAGGTTTACTTACTACCCACTGATTTATAATTGGCACCTTTTCTCATCCATTTGATTTGGGCTTTGGCTCAAATAAATAATAATAATAATAATCTTTGAATTATAACTCTTCTTTTTATGAGTCATTAAATAAATATTATATTGCTATTAAATACCTAAATGGTTATTTTAGTATACAATGAGTTTAAATTTAAATTATTGAAAAATTACTTAAAGAATTAATATGTTGTCATAAATGGTTAATGTCATTAAATTTTGACTAAATGTATACCAACAAAAGTTATTTATGATCTAAATAAATTTTTTGTGCATAATACATTTTTTGAAAATTTATGATATGAAAATTAATAAAAATAATTATATTATATATTATTTCTTTTTTCTACGCTCTTATATTATTTGCTCTATTTATTATTTAAGTTTTTTTTCCAATGGAACGCGATGACTACTTGATAGTTATACAATAATAAGTTATTATTCTTCTAAGAAAGTTGCCACATGTCTAATTGTATAATGACTATTAACTAACTTAACTAATTTCAACTGACTAATAACAAACTTGATCTAATTCCTCTAATAATCGCTAATTGCTACTGAACTTGTTGCCATTTAAGCATTTCAAGTTGCCATTGAAGTATTTTCAACTTTCATAGAAGCTTCTAGCTCATTTACATTGAGTTAGGCTCCTCCCCTTTTGTATCACATAACTAGGAATCTTCCTCATTATATAAAAAAATGTTACAATGAATGAGTCTCAAAAATCGATTAATTTAAAATTATTTTATGCACTATGATTATAATGACTTTAATAAAACATAATAAGATAATAATACTAAAATTAAAAATTTGCATTTATAGGGCTATCACTTGTCCAAAGTTTACAAAAGGATATTCTAAAAATTAGTTATAAGATTACACGTTCTTACAAATTAAAATATGTACACTAGTAACTAATCTCATTCCCAATAAAATAAATAAAAGTGATATATCACCAACCCCCAAATGTTTGTTCTTTTGCTATTTCTCTTGGGTGTCTTTTCTATCTTTTCAATGCTCAGCTCCAAAATGCATGTGAGAGATAAAATACCCCATATGCTAAACTTATCTTGCTTAATAATACATAACAAAATATTAAATATAATAATAAGTGCATGCATGATCATTATTTTTCGTATGCCAATATGTATACATGAACGTGTGAGTTTTCCATATAAATTAAGAATTTATCACAATGTATATATATATCATGCCACCATTTACCAATCATTTCAATTTAATCATAAAAACTCAACCCATTTACCTTTTCATTCTTGCCCAACTCTCTCTAAACAAGACTAAAATAGATACAGACACACGACTCACTCCACAACCACTCAGGATACCTGCTTGAGAAAAACAACAATATACTCACATATGTCTCCAAGGGAGATATTCCAAGTCTTACCCTTAATTCACAATTTTGTTCTTAACTTGGCCCATTCTAGGTCTTGTGGTATTATAAATCATCAATTACATATCATTTCTTTTAGCTTTAGTCCTAGTCTGAGTATTGGACATAAAATTCACATTTATATCTCAAGTTTCTCAATCCCACATATGAATCTTTCATGTATATAATCTCAATATGCATTCTCTTATAATAATAGCTCGAATGCATATTATTCTTATTCAAAATTTTAGCATTCATTTAACAAAAAAATTAAAAATTTACATACAAATGGTTCGCACCTGTGAATATCAATTCACACCCGTGAAACTTCTTTTTTATGGCTTACCTGACTGTGAACCATGCAGTGACATAACCCACGAACGCTTATGTTAGGTATTAGTTGTGTCAAAATCAAAGCTTTTATCAACATGCTTTTACGTCTATCAAAACTAACTTGACACTTATTATCCCATTCATACTTTACATATTTTTTTAACAGTCGTGTCAATGGAGAAGAAATTATGGAAAAACCTTTCACAAATCTCCTATAATGCCCTGTCAAGTCTAGAAATTTTTTGATCTCGGTCATATTCCTAGGTGGTTGCCAGCTCATGATAGCCTTTATTTTACTGAGATCCACTTTAATCCCCTCTATCAATACTATATGCCAAGAAAAAAACAACCTCATCAAATCGAATTTTACACTTAGAGAGTTTAGTATATAGCTTATATTCCCGAAGAGTCTATAACACAATTCTCAAATGTTGATGATGTTCCTCTCTACCTTTAGAATATATCATTATATTGTTAATGAAAACCACCATAAACTGATCCAAAATACGATTGGAAAACCCGATTCAATAAATCCATGAACGTCGTAAGAGCATTGGTTAGCCTAAAAGGCATAACTAAAAACTCATAATATTTATATCTAGTTTTGAAAGTAGTCTTGGCAACATCCTCTCACTTAATTCTCAACTAATGATATCCAAACCATAGATCAATCTTAGAAAATACTCTAGCTCTCTTCAACTAATAGAAAAGATCATTTATCCATCATAATGGATATTTGTTATTTATAATCACTTTATTCAGTTGTCGATAATCTATGCAAAATCTCATAGACTCATTTTTCTTTTTAACAAAAAGGACTGATGCACCCCAAAGAAAAACACTCAATTTAATAAAACCTTTGCTTAACAACTCTGCCAACTGTTTTTTCAATTTTCTCATTTCTGATGGTGTTATTTTATATGATGATGTTGAAATATGAGCAGTACCTGGTAGGATTTCTATGGAGAACTTTATCTCTTTTTCTAGTGGTAACCCTGGTAGTTCTTTTGAAAATACCTCTGGATATTCATTCAATGTCAGAATGCTTTCCAAGCTCGGACTCTTTTTCCTCGAGTCAATCACGTGAGCTAGATAAGTCTCATATCTCTTATGAATCATTCTTTATCCTTTCATCATAAAGATCATTCTCGATTACTGTGAGAATCCCTCACCTTGAATTACCATTGCCTCTCCTGTCCGGATTTTCAAGCTAATTGTCTTCTTCTTGTAGTCACTCACTGCATTATATTGAAAGAGTCAATCCATACCCATGATGACATTATACTCATAGGAAGGTAGTTCAATCAAGTCTATAGGAAACTCCTTTCTTTGGACAACAGTAGGATAATATCTATACACACAATTTACCATCGCACTATGCCACAAAGGATTGGTGACCTCTATCTCAAAATCCAATTTTTCTACTAGCATGTTATACTGTTTAGCTAGGTTGGTAAATATATAAGAGTGGATGGTACCCATATTTATCAAACAAAACAATTCAGAGTGAAAGGTAAAAATGTATCAACAACCACATCAGTGACACTCTGATCTTCATAGGCTCTCATAGCGTAAGCCCTAGCTAGTGTTCGACAGGATCCTTGCATATTTAATGTCTCTGAAGCTACCCGCTTATGCCCCCCTCTACCATTCCTGATTTGACTTTGGCTCCTCCCTGAGCCGATGTTGATATTTGTGTTTGAGTGGGAGCTTTCACTGGTCTGAAGGGGGCAATCTCTCTTGTAATGGTCTCTAGAAGCACACCTGAAACAAGCCCCAAAATGTCCTTAACACTTCCCTCTATGTCTTTTATCATATGTTGAGCATTCTGGTGTTGAATCTTTCTGAGTCTAACTGCTAGCAGCAGTAAAGGTGGTTTTAGAAGATGGTGATTGCATAGTGGGTGCTGAATGGCCTCGACCTTAACTCAGTCCCCTAGCCTGAAACTGTCCAGAACCCATACCAGTCTTCTTACTTAAAGAATGCATAGCATTGAAAGAAAACTTTTTGTGGTCCCTCCTTAAGGGTTTAATAGGCCTATTAAGACTCTTCATCTTCTCTACACTAATTACTAAAGATACGAATTTGGAGAAATCTTGATATTGGTGGGAGACCACATGTAATCCAATATATGGATTGATTTCATCTTCAAAACAATGACATTTATCTACCTCATCAACAATCAAACCAATTGCATACTTGTTCAGTTTGGTAAACTCCCATTCATACTCGATCATTGTCCGACCTCTCTACTTCAAGTTCGGGAATTCTCGCTTTTCCAGTCCATATAGACCCCTGGAACATATTATTTCTTGAATTTCACCATAAAGAATTCCCAAGTAAGTGGCTTTGGTACCTGTGGATTCACTACTACTGACTTCCACAAGTCGTATGCATCCTTCTAGAGTAAAGAGACTATACTAGCCCGAAGCTCTTATGGACATATGAGCTCCTCAAGTACTCTTTCGATCTTTTCCAACTAATACTCAATAGCGGCGGGATCATCCTCACTATTGTCTAAGAAATTTGTAGCCTTAAATTTTTGCAGTTTATCCATCTCCACTACCCGCTGCAGTGGAGGAAAATGTGGGGTTGGAGGTGGCAGCATTACATGTGCTATTATTTGTATAAGTGCAATTAGCTATTGCATCACCAGACATGGAAACTGACCCATCAACCCTTCCATGGGTGGGGATGGAAGAGGTGTGGTAGAGCAACACCTGGCCCTTGTACACTAGCCTGACTCGGTGGATTTTAAGCCTCATTATCAACAAGACTATTACTGCCATCATGGTTATGAGGATCACCCTCTATAATTTTTACCTAACCTACACGCCAATAGATAATAGCCCATATTAGAGTCATATAGGATGAACCCCACTTTAAGTGATATAATCCTTTTCCCCTCATAGGTTCAGAACAAACTAAACCTAAACTCTAATACCACTAAATGTAATAATCTTTCACATAACCAAAAATTATCCTCATTATATAAAAGAATGTTACAATGCATGAGACTCAAAAACTGGTTAAGTTAAAATCTTTTTATGCACCATGTCCATTATGACTTTAATAAAACATAAAAGATAATAATACTAAAATTAAAAATTTGAATTTATATAAATAGGCTATCAATTGTCCAAAGTTTCCAAAAGGATATTCTAAAATTTGGTTACAAGATTATGTTCTTACAAATTAAAATATGCACATTAGTAACTAATCACATTCCCAACAAAATAAACAAAAGTGTTATATCACTAACCCTCAAGTGTTTGTCCTTTTACTCTTCATCTTGGGTGTCTTCTTTGTCTTTTCGATACTCGGCTCTAAACTATATATGAGAGACAAAACACTCACACGTTAAGCTTGCCTCGTTTAGTGGTATATAACAAAATATTAAATATAATAATAAGTGCATGCTTGATCATTATTTTCTGCATGCCAATATATATACATTGTGATAAATGCTTAATGTATGTAGAAAACTCAGATATCATGCCACCATTTATCAATTATTTCAATTTAATCATAAAATTCAACTCGTTTACCTTTTAATTGTCCAACTAACTCTAGACAAAACTAAAATGGATACGAACATACAATAGCTCACTTCGGAGCTCTTCAGGATACTTGCTTAAGGAAAACAACAATATGCTCACATGTCTCAAAGGGAGCTACTCTGTGCCTTACTCTTAATTCAAAATTTTGTTTGGCCCATCTTAAGTCTCTTGGTATTATGAACATTCAATTTCATGTCATCTTTCTTAGCTCTAGTCCTAGTCTGAGTATTGTGTATAAAATTCACATTTATATCTCAAGTTACTCAATCCTATATACAAATCTTTCATGTATATCATCTTAATATACATTCTCTTGTAAAAATAGCTTAATGCATATTATTCTCATTCAACATTTTAGCATTCATATAACAGAAAAATTAAAAATTTACATACAAATGGTTCACGCCTGTGAAACTTCTCTTTCATGACTTGTCTGGCCATGAACCATGTGGTGACACAAACCATGAACGCTTCTGTCCCAAAAATTATCACATGATTTACAACCATGAATAACTATTCATGCCTGTGACCCTCTGAAAAATTTCTAAAATTAATGCTTACACATTAAATTTTACATTCCACATGCAATTTCCATATGGTTTACCAATTTAAACATCCTTACCAACATTCATATCAATCCATATATCCCATTTGTGCACAAGAGCATATAAATCCTAATATCATGCCATTATGCAATAAGTTTTGAAGAAACTAGCATTTACATATAATTTTCTTTCCAATTACAATATAAGTTACTCAATATGCTCAAGAACAACCATATAACATTAATTAATCTCATTCACATTTATGGCATGTTTTAACCCTTATAAATGTATCATTAACACCACCACACTCTCATTTTTAATAATGCAAGCATTAATTTAATTTAACCATCATGCAAATTTGATAATTTAACATACAATTTTAGTCATTAAATTTAATATAAAATTATATACAAACCCCAAAACAAAATGGAATTTGAAAAACCTTTAGCTTATTCTTTCAAGCCCATTTTCCTTTCTTGAAGGGGGAACTTCCTCTCCAACAAGGGTCTCTACTACATAATAACAATCAAACATTAATAAAATCCAAGCTTTCTTAAGAATTCCACCTTACTCTAACCCACATTTAACAAAATATGGGTTTTTCCTAAATCTAAACCTAGGTTACTTTTACTCACTCTCAAACCTACGAATAAAATACTACCAAAGGAAGATTGAGAGAAAGAAAAGAGTAACTTACTCAAATCCATTTGCGGTTATGGTTGGGTCCTGAAATACCCGCTCCAAACCCCAATCTTCTTCCTCTCTTAATTAAATCCCTTGCTAATCTTCCTTTTACCTTGATCTCCTCTCATGATCTTGTTGTTTCTACTTATTTTGGGTGAGTTAGAACAAGGCTTGGGTTGAAAGATCTCGAATTCTCTTGAAAAATGATTGAAGGTAGGGTTATTTTTTTGTCACAAATGGAGAAAATAAAGGGTGGTTAACTCTTCATGGGTGTGAATCACCCTTCATGATAATAAGCAAATCGTGACCCAAAACCTGCCAACTTTTAAACTCGCAATTCATAGTCGTGACTTTTTTCTTTACTGGTGTGAATCCTCTATAAACTCACTTTCTCTTGTTTTTTTTTTCTTTCCCTCCAAAATTTTAACCTCAACACTCCAAACACTTGTCAAGACACTACTTTACATCATAAAAATCTTTAACCCTATTTTATGGGCATGACACCTTTTCTGAATTGGGTTAGACTTTTTCGCTTTCTATTTCTCTTATATCTTGCTCTAGGCATGTTTCCTTCTGCTCAACCATATTTTATTGCTAGCTTATTTCCATCAACACATTGTTTTCATCCTGAATCATAACAATACCATTTCATTTTTTAGTCACCTTATCTTAAGGTGTAAGTATGTAAATTGGTAGTAGATAAAGGAGAAATCCTTCCAAATCCTTCCAATTGGTACCAATAAGTGACAAGTTGTTCCACTTACCCAAATTGAAAATTTGGCTTTAGCAATTTAGTGGTCAATGTTCATCCTTTGGCACTCCAAGTGGTGCACATAGGCAAATGAAGCCAAAATTTTCTTTGTATTTGCCTCATCCGCATTTCAAATGCCATCTTCTTAAGTATAACATTAAGGTTTAGCCATTTAAGGTTAAGAAAACCATAATAACCAATAACATGACATGTATCATCAATTCTAGCATTTTCCTTTTTTGGACCTATAAAATTTCCAACACTAGAAAATTTGATTAAATCCACTATAGTATTTCTCATTGATAATTTCGACAAGCTATAGTTCATTTTGGTATTTTCATAAACATTGTGGTTACAAGCAAAATGGAGTTCACCATTGGCTATAGCAGCAAAGACTCTTCTGCCTTTTTGTCATTTTCATCTTTTAGGGGGGTAGGAAGAAATCTTTTCTCTGAGATGGATATAGTTTCTAAAGTAGGAGTCACTACTATTGGTTCCTTGCCTCAACTATTCAACATCATTTGCTCTAACATTTTCTTCATCATTCTCTTAAATCGGGCTTCCATCTCACCCATTATTTAGTCCAATCTTTGTTATTGGGCGTCTTGCATTTCATGGAATCATGAATCAATTCGTGAGTCAAGTAACTAAAGTTGGAATTGTTCGCCATTGTTGATTTCTTGTTTTTTGCCAATTTATAACTTCATATTAGTTCATGTAATTCTTTAGAGGATATAAATTAATCGGCATAAAATGTTGGTCTATTCAGCCTTTGATACCAAATTGTTATGATCTCAGGCCAAAATCAATAGAGCAACAATCGTGAAAAAGATAATAAGGCAAAAGTAGAGAAGAGAAAAGAAAAGAGAAGAAAAAAAAAGCAAAAAAAGATTAAAAAAAGAAAAAAATAAAGAAAAAGAGTGAGAAAACAAGAGAGGGAAGAATTAGGAGGGAAATTAGTTATATTCATTCCATGTAATAAATTTTTGTTACATAATGTAATATATATAGAATTCAAGATTTGATAGCTTATATGTACACTTCATTACACCTATTATAATCCAATAAGTTATTATTCTTCCAAGATGCCACATGTGTAATTATTCAAATACCGGATTAGTCGTAAACTGTAGTTTCCGAGATTGATCAGTATATCTGGGGGTCAAAAATACACCCGTTGGTGAAAAATATTTTATTTAATCATCGGAAAATATAGGTTATGACTAGTCTGAGGATAAAATTTGGAGTAAAAATAAGGTCAAATAAGTCCTCAAAAGTCAAAATTAAGAAAAAAATACCGGATTTAATTAAATAGTGAATTGACAATAATTTGACTGGACTATAAAAATAGCAAACGATATATAAAAAATTATTTGAAGATATAGATAGACTTTAAATAATATTTAGGATTATTTGACAGTGAAAAAGAAATTTTATAGTAACACCGAAAATTGAATTATCAGTCCGATTTAAGTGAGCTGGACAGAAAATGAATTCCGATTGAGTTAAAAAAAATTTGTAGACATATAAAAATATTTTAAGAATTATGGAATCAAATTTGGGTGAGATTGAGCTTGGAAAGTGAGAAAAATAATTTATAGTGCATATTTGGGCCTAAATGGGTTGGACTTTATTTGGCCCAAGCCCAACCAACTTAAGTCACTATAAATTGGCCTAAATATCAGAATTCTCTAGAGAGAATTCTGCTTAATCTTCTTCCCCAAATCCCCTTGTATGGCCGAAACCCACATTTTCCATTTCTCCTCCAATTTTCTTCATTTTTCTTCAATTCTCACACCAAAATCAACCACCCAAAATTAATTTCAGCCTCTCTAATAGCTAATAGAAGTTTTTAATCTTCATTTAGGAGGTTAAAGTGGAAGTAAATCAAAGGAGAAAGTTTAGGATATTAATTTGAGGTAAGTAAAATTTATAGTTTTAAATTAATTTAATGGTTCAAATAGGTAGTTTAAGATATGTAGATAATAAATATGAAGTTTATTTGAGCTAAGGAAGTGAATTAATGGTGGATTAATGAAGAAAAATTTTGGTCATGGTAGGTTCAAGAGAAGGTGAAGGTTCTTCTAAGGAAAAGACAAAGAAAAAGGAAGCTTAGGAAGACCAAAATAAGCAATTAAGGTTAGTGATTTTATAATCTAATTATTTCCATTAATTAAGTATGATTTAGGGTTATGAAAAATTAAAAAATTGCGTATTTTGCATGTAATTTCTAATTAATGCTAAAAACATGATTAACGGATTATGAAAAGTGAATTAGAATGATTAATTTCAATTAAAAAAATTAATTAGTGAAAATTGAAAAATGTGACCTTAATAAGTGAAAAATGAATATTAAGGAATAAATACATTTTAGTGTAATATTATGATATATATGGAATAATGAATGTATTAATTAGTAAAATGAATAATTAGAAAGTGAAAGAAAAATTTTAATGATGAAAATTAAATATAGGCAAAAAAAAGGAGAAATTAATATTTTCTTTACTAATTAAATGAAAATTTAGTCATGAAATGTAAGAAAATATGATTTTAAGTGTGTAGAAATTTATTAAAAATTTTTAAATTAAATATTGAATATTTTTTCTATTTATTGATGATATTGTGTATGAAATGAAAAATATTGAATAAAATGTATTTAGTGAGTTTATAACTTAATTGATATATTAGAATGAAAAATGTGAAAAATTTTGGTAGTGATAAAATTGTTATAAAAGAATAAATTATTAAGTGATTAATAATGTAAAAATAATGGAATTTATGATTTTAATAGAAATTGAATTGAGAAAATAAAATAATACTCTTAGTTATTTTTCTGATAATTAAATCTAGCCCAAAATATAATTGGCTAGCCATAGGGATACTATTACTGCAGTGCAGGTCATGGCGACACGCTTATATAGGCCAATGATGGTCTACTTCGGTGATTGTAACTCAGTAATTCAGTGTACAGTGCAGTGATCGGGTGATCTTTCGAGATTACTCTTCAGTGTAATGGATTATTGGGGTTTACATCCCATGTATCTGGTCCAAAGATTTTCTATCAGATTGAAACTAGGGGCAAATGTGAATAAAAGTGGTACAAATGATTTAAGTGAAAAATATGATAAGAAAATATCCAAATGAAAAAATATGATAAAAGTAGCAAATGTGAATAAAATTATTAAAGTGACAATTATGAATAAAATATGAGAAAATTGATTAAAATGAAAAATATGATGAACATGAAATAAGTTAAAAATATAAGAAAAATAACAAAAGTGAGAAATATAAGATAAATGAAAAAAATATATGATAAAAAATGGTATAATCATAATAATGATAAATGTGAAAAAAATAATAAAGTTGAAAAATGAAAAATAAGTGGAAGATAGATATTAAATTGTGTAGTAAAAATAAATAACCAAGTAAATAAATATAAATAAATAAATAATAATATTAGTGGCAAAAGTATAAATAATATATATAGTTAATGACATAATTGTAAATAAATGGAAATTTAGGAATTTAAGTGAAATTTGTAACACATTAAATAAAAAAAATTGAAAAGAAGAAAGAAAAGAAGGATTAAAAAGAAAAAAATTATTGAGAAAAAAATTGATAAAATTAATTAAGATATTAAATAGTGAATTAAGAGTAATTAAAAATAAAGTATTGATAAAATGAATTATATATTAATGAGAAAAATTGAATAGTATATTAAAAATATAATTGCATAAAAATATAATTAGTGGAAATTTTTAGATTAATAATCACCACTGAGCATATTATTGCTCAACACGTAGTTATTTGACTACATACAAATAGTAGCGGAAAAAGCAAAAATAAGTATGCAAAATTTGGGAGCAAATGGAAGAACAAAATAGTAATAAAATGTTACTAATAATGACATATATATATATATATATATATATATATATATATATATGCATAGATATGAAATTGTAAGAATGAACCTTATACATATTATGATAAATGATATTTGTAAATTATTATATGTGTGAAGAATGAATTGATGATTTGTGAATAGATATAAAATATTTTGCATTATATGTGTGTTGTTGTGCCCAAAAATGGACTGTGGATTATTTGCCTTGCAGGTGGGTTAGTTAGTTTATAGCCGTTATGTTGCCAAAATTTTTGGAAAAGTAAAAAAAAAATTTAATTAAGTGTTAATAATATTATGGTCATTAAATTAAGATAAAAAAATTTGGCATATATCGACTATAATCGTATTTATCCATGTAACGTATGTATAAAATAAGTTTTCTAAGGGTGTTACAACATGTCTAACCATATAATTACTATAAACTAAATTAATTTCAACCAACTAATAACAAACTTGACCCATTCCCTCTAATGATCACCAACTGCCACTGAACCACCTGCCAATGATAACTATCACGTAAGCTTTTATTTCCTTTCCATTGAGCTATTTTCCTCCCTTTTTTTGGATCGAGTTGTCTTTTTCTCTTTTTGGTTTTGTTATTTCCTTCTTCAAGCCTGCTTCCTTATGCTCAACCATATTTTTCTGTTGGCCTATTTCCATATACACTTTGTCTTTATCCTGGATCATAACAAAATATTATGGTATATTATATTATATAACAATTAAAATTAATAGAAAATATATAAAGAGAAAACTTATTTTCTAAGTTGATATAGCAAAAAGAAAACTATAACTTTTCCTTTTTTGAGATAAAACTCTCTTTTTCATCTATTTTTCTTTTGCATGCTGTAAAAATTCAAAATTCAATTCACTCATAAACGGGTTTGTTGATTGATTTTCTAAAATATAGATATGTGTCAATTAAAATTGACCAAACCCTTTTCTTTCTGTCTTTTCTTCTCATTCTCTCTATATCTCTTCTTCTTTCTCTTCCCTCTTTTTTTGTGTTTTATTATCTCAGACCCACATCTCAGATTCTATGATACATTTTTCCTCTTTTCACTTCCTTTTTATTTTTTTTCAATTATTCATTTCACACCATTCAATTCAACTCATTTCTTCTTTATTTCAATTTGTGTTGAGAAAAAGCAGTAAATAAAACAGTGATGGAAATTGCCATGGCAGTCGCAACAACGACGATAACACACAAAGAAAGAGGGTTGGTGATTATTGTTAGGTGGGTTTGGAAATGTCGGAATGTGAGTGGCAAAGTCGTATTGTAGCACTCACACATTAGTGCTTGGAATTTACTTATTAAATAAGGTACAATAAAGGTATAAAGGAAATATATGTGAGACTATGGGTATTATAAACTATAAAATAAAGAAAAAGATGAAAAAATGAAGTTTTCAGTATTCAAGCCTAATAAAATGTTAATCACAACTGTAATATCACAATTTTCAGTTTCAGAAGCAGAGGATCTTCATGACTATGACACTATAGTTCACGCCCGTGAAGGCCTGTAGATTTAAATATGGTAGTGTCGTATCTTTGATAGAAATTTACATAAAATCATTCCCAATCCTAGCCGTCAATCCTTTAAAACCTTAAAAAATGAACTCATCATCATTCTTGTAAATTTCGAGTGATTAAACCAAAAATAATTACCATAAAAAATAGTAAGAACAGATTTAAATAGGGTTTTCACCATAATTATCAATATTGAGGTTTAGGAGTTATAGAACATATTTTGAAACCCTTGGATTAATCTATTTTCATGAAACAGAGGAACCGAAACTGACGGTGGAGAACCCCACTAAAAACAGTAAACGAGAGAGAATCGAGTTTTAGGGCTATATTATTAAGGTTTGTACATATAATCAATTTTATTCGAAAAATATTGTGCTTGTGGTGTGAATGATGATTTTGAAATGAAATTATGCATGTTTATGGTTGATTTTAGATTATAGAATACGAAAATTGTTGATAGGTGTAACTAACATTGGTTAGCTTAAGCATTATACATGATTGTGTGTGAAAATGGTTGAAAATAGTGCTGAAAATTTTGTTTCTATGTAATGAATCACGTATGTGAAGCCAAGCTTCACGTTCATGAAAAGAACTCGTGCCGGTGAAACCAAGCTTCACTCCCGTAAAAGTATGAATTTCACGTATGTGAATAAATGTTTAAACCTATGAGGGTTCAAGAGCCAGTCACAGATAGACAAACCGTGACAGAAGATTTCACACCCGTGAATGCCTTATTTCCAGAAAAAATAAGTGGATTCATATGATGAGATTACTTAGGTATGACATGCATACACATTTGATATGATTAAGCGAAATTGTATACAATATGATAACCTGATTAAGGAATTTGATGATGCACACGGTGCTCTACATCACAGCATGTTATGTGATAATCTTGTGAAATTATAGAATATGACGTAATTGATACTGATAATCTAAATATGAATAAGAATGGCCATTCTCTATTTAAGGACTAATTAGGATAAGCGACATGTCATTGAGGCGGTTATGATACCGTAGAAATATTTATGCATGCAGTTATTATATTTGCTCATCAGGATGGCTTAAGCTCATGTTAGAGCGCTCATGATTTGAAAAGCTAGGTGGTAGCATATCCGGATTAGGGACAAAGTGGCTTAGGCTCGTGTTAGAGCGCTTTTGTACCCATATGCATGCAATTTTTGCTCATCATAGTGGCTTAAGCTTGTATCAGAGTGCTTCTGATTTGAGAAAATCAACGGTAGCAATACAAACAGATACAATAGTGAGTAGGATGGTTTAGCTCGTGTTAGAGTGCTCTTATTTCACAACCCGCATTCAGGTAGTCTATGTTTAGAGTATTGAGCTATAAAACTAGAAATCATTAATGCAGAAAATTGATTGCAGTTTACAGATATCAGTAAATTTGAATACATTATAATATATGGATATCTTAGACGACATGTAATGCTATTATGATAATGAACTCAATTATGAATGTTGAATATTATGCAAATTAATATGTTTAAGCTATCTTATGAATATTGCATGTTGATAAAATGGTCAAACACACATGTATGTTATTAAATATGAAATGCTATAATAATATGTGAATGCATGCTAAAATTTAAAAATTTATATATACCACTAAGTTTTTAGTAGCTTAGCATGTGGATTTTTCTACATGCAAATTTGAAGTCGTAGACTATGGTTAACGAGAAGCTAGTTGGAGTTGACCTGAGTTGGGTCTATCCTTTTATCCATGCATTTTACTTATATTAGTTATTTTACTTTCTGCATATCATGGGATAGAGACTATTAATTCATGTTTAAATAAAAATATTTATTTGAGATTATAAATTTGAAATAGTACAGAATTTGTAATAAGGGATTTTTATGCCCAAGTTATTATTGTTATGATTATGGATGTGATCCAAATAAATAAGGGATATTTATATATATATATATATATATATATATATATATATATATATATATATATATATATATATATGAGAATTATTCAGAAGTGAAACTTTTAATATGAAAATACATTGGAAAGTTTTAATTCAGACAGATAGATTCAATTATAGTCATGTGATATCTATTTGTATAGTGAATTTTGTCATGTCTGTGTAGAGAGTGCTATAGGTGCACTATGTTTACAATGCCAGTGATGCATTATAACACCCGATTTTGGGGTTTATAATCTAGGTTGGTATTTAGTGAGAATTTGGATTTTAAATGGAGCTTTAAAAGTTTTCATATTGCTCAAAACAATTGTTTCACTCTAGTGACAATGGGTGTCATGGGCGTGAATGTCAGATTCCAGTTAGCAGTTATAATGAGATTTTCACGACCGTGAAGATATTCTTCACGATCATGAAGGAGTTCTTCAAGCCTGTGAAATATGAGTGATGGCCGTGAAGCTTGGACAGTATGGGCAGGTGAGACAACCACGATTTTCACCCTATTATGTCCTTTTAAATCTACTCCTATGCTCTTTTAACCACCCTAACATGCCACCTTTCCATCTCTTTCACCATCAAAAATCTTTTTCCTCCATAGTGGAACCTTTGAAGTTCAAGTTTTATGAGGGGTAAGTGAGAGAGAAAAGTGAGAGGAGAAGTTGTGAGTTTATGGGTGAGAGCTTGGTTTTAATGTTTTCTGAGTTTTGACTCAATTCCAGAGGTTAAGGAAACATTTTTCTTGTTGTTAGGAGCTAGAAGCAAAGGTGATGATCCTCTAAGAGCTAGACAAACTTAAAGAGCTTGAAGGGTTTAAGCTTCTTTTTCAAAGGTTAGTACATATATGCATATTAATTCCAAATCTTGTATGTTTACTATGTTTTATGTCATAAAATGAATGAGAAACATGATAAAGAACATAACAATGCCTTTGATTATGTATATGCATATTGGTCATGAGAAAAATATGTTATTATGATATTAAATGAGTTAAGGAGATTATGATGTTCAAGAGGTATTTTGGCATGAAACATATTATAAATGCTCTGTTTTATGATTAAGACATGTTACTAGCATGAAATATTATTGAATGATGATAGGAGTGATTGACATTGGTCAATCTTAAAGACCTTTGCATGACTGTATTGATATGCTCTGGTTTCAGGTCTGTAAAATCCAAAAATTTACACCCGTGATACGATTGTCATGCCCATGAATGATGAACACAAGCATATTCCTCTCCCATGACAAAACATGTCACACCCATTAAACATGAATCCAGAAAATGCCTAGAACAAGCAAAAGCTTTCACGACTTGCATCATAACTAAAGAAGTCGTGAATGCAAAGGTTCACATCCGTGAACATATAGTCACAACCGTGAACATTGAATTCCATAATTTATGCCTTAGCTTCACGGTTTGGCTCATGGGTAAAGGGGTACTTATGAAGTTCTTTCATGCCCGTAAACAAGTAGTTCATGCCTGTGAATGGTTTGTATACAGTTTTTAAATTATGATGCTATGTGACAATTTGTCTAAATGTACTGTATAAAAGGGTATATGAGTATGGTAAATCACATGTGGATAATGTTTATGAGGTAACATATCAATGGTAAATGTTTGATAGCAAGTACATGTGATAATGGCTAATATGTGATATGACATTTATGTGTTGGCATAAGAATGCATAAATGGTAGATGATGTTGATAATTAGGATGTGTTTAAAAGGAAATGAAAATAAGGTTAAGACTTTAAAAAGCTCTTTTCTCTAATATACGACTGTTAATGGGTAGATGGTATACTCTTGAAGAAGTTACGATACCGTAGAATATTTTTATATGAGGTCTTGGTAGCTGAAACTCCGAGAGCGCCTTTGGTCCTTATGTTCCATATGACTATAAGGACAAGGTGGTTGAAGCTTCGAAAATACCTTTGATCCCGTTTATACTCAGTTAAGGTAGTTGAAGCTCCGAGAGGGCCTTTGACTTGAGAAGATCATTTGAGTTGTTATAGATAACGGGCAGAATGGTTGAAACTCCACGAGTGCCTTTGTTTCTCAACCCACATCCGGATAGTCCAACTTAGAGTTTTGAGCGAAGAAAAAAAAGTAAGATAAAAAAATAAAGAAAAGAAAAATAATAATAATAATAAGTAAAATGAAATTTATGATAGGTTTTGGGTAAAGCAAAACTATGGGTTGCTATGTGTAATGTTGATGTGAGTTATGATAATAGTATGACCGTGCATTAAAATAATATTAATGATATGATGGTATAATATAAACATGCATAAAATGTCATGATTTAACTTGTATGGTTGTATGCTTAAATTTTTATACCTATATGTACCACTAAACTTTCGATAGCTTAGCGTGTAGATTTCCTACATGCAGATTGGAGCCTAAGGGATAACTAAAGTTAACTCGAGAAGAAGAAGCGCTCATTTTGAAGAGTCAGTAATACATGTCATTTTTTTGTTGTTTTGTTGTACATGACTTGGTTTTTAGGGGCTTTATATTTTGTATAAATTATATGTAAATCTTATTGTATAAAAGATTTATTTTAGTAAATAGTGGCCAATGGAGGCCAAGTTTATATATATATAATCTGGAGGGATCAAATTATTATGTTTTATACTATTAATTTAAATGTAAAAGTTTAATAATGTGTGTCAAAAAAAGATTAAAGTTTTAATAAGATTTTAAAAAGGAAAAAAGCTCGTAGTACTCGTCCGCATAATCAGTGCTGCCAATTTTATAGACAGATGTTACATGCACAGGGAAAAAAAGGTGCAGGATCAAAGTAGTTTCATTCCATAGTTTTCATTCTAATTTCACTTTTGGATTTCCAATGTGAAGAAGGGAAAACCAATAATAGAAGGGGAACCCATTTTCATATTAGGCTCATCTGTTCTCATCTTCCTTTATTCTCTCTTGATATGCACTTTTGATTATTCTCTAAATCAAAATTTGTCTTTTCTTCTATAATTCAAATTTTTTTCCAACTGTTAAAATAATGAGATTTTTGCCCAAAACTCTTCCAATTTTTCTTCTCTTAATTAATTTGTTGATTAATTTTTCTTATCTCAATCAATTTTTCTTTTCCTAACTATCACCCATTAGTTAGCAGGGTCAACTTAGCTTCGAAGAGATGATACCACCAGCCTCACATAATAACCATCTCCATCACTTCCCCCTATTCCACCCATTTACGTAGTTCAGTGAATACTCCAACTAGACTTGATTGGAAGAAATGGGTATAAAATTATTTAGTGATCTAACCTTTCTCTTCCTCAACGAGTTAGATTTGATGAGATTTAATTAGTTTACTAGATTGGCATTTCAATGGCTCATGAGGGTAAGAGGCGATATTTTATGTTATATTTTTTCATATCTATTTGATTAATCTAATGTGTTAGCAATTAGCGTTGTGTTATTTTTTAATTTAAAATATAGAAAGAATGAAGAGAAAGATGGAGAGAGAGAGAGAGAAGAAACAAGAGAAAGAGAAGAAGGAGAAGGAGGAAGAGAGAGAAGAAGAAGGAAGATGTTTATAAATTTAATTTGCTGTGTGGCAAAAAAATTAGAACCATTTATTTATATTTATTCTAGAAATTGTTAAATAAATTTAGTTCATTACGTTATCTATAAATTAATTTAATAATACTATAATATATATATAAATTCATTTATTATTAATTAATATAAATAAAATAATTAAATATTTATTACTATATAATTAAATTAGTTTACGAATAAAATAATAAGCTGAATTCATTAAAAAATTTTAGGTCAACCTTATAGGTTTAGTTGCATGGGTAAAATAATTTTTTGGTTTAGGAAAAAAATAAAGAGGAGGCATAATTGGACAAAGGCAAACGTGTAACCATGTCGTGCATTACAACCTCATATTTGCATCTCTCATCCGATCCTAAAATCCCTGACCTTTGACCTCAGAGAAACAAAACCCAAGCGAAAATCTTAACTCGTAATCATCAGTTGCCCATTCAATGAAAGATAATCTCGTATTTTCAGTTTTTTGAAAAAGAAAAATGGAAAAAATGATCTTCCTTAAGCAATTTCTCTCTCATTAAAATGGCAATTTCCCCCAATCTAACGAGTACCCTCTTCGATTACTCTATCATGATCGCCACAAAGATATTTATTACTAAAAACAAAAAGTTTATTGACTTCCCATTGGCTTTTTTTTTTGGGTACATTTCCCATTGGCTATTTTGTCGTATCTGATTGAATCACTGAATATTCTTTTCCGTTAATTCCTGATGAATCCTACTAATTTCTATTACAATAAAGCAAGTTGTTGGGGTCCGAGATCCGCCATAGATGTTAATGCCCAGAATTTATTTCTATTCCGGTATTATAGGAGTCTCCTTGTAGGTATGTTATTTAATGGGCCTTAATGGAACCCGATTCAGATTTGGTGCTGCTCTTCCTTCCAAGCCTCTGTTTCCCAGAAATCTTCAAGCCATGAAGTAAGTTTCATCACTTTGCTTGCGTTTCTCTTGCGAGTTTCATAGATCAAGGATTAATCTTTATTTTCCTCTTTTGGCTATAAATAATGGTTTTTTTTTTGGAGTAAATTGTCATGGTAGTCATGGCCTGCTGGCTTTGAGGAACAAAAATGGATGGGTTTGTTGGATTCAATAGAGCTTGAACTATAGCTTCACTTCGTTTTCATATCCCAAGTGGAAATCTGGTGTTTGTAATTGATCAAGTGATAATTTTTGGTGGCGATATCATTTGTCTGATTTCATTCGTTTGTTTTTCGTGTATAAGATGCTGGATATCATGGTTTATGCTTACCAATTGCTGATTTTCATTTAGAACTCATTAATTGTTGTTGTTGTTATTTTCGAACTGCATCACTTTCTATTGTATACTTCATTGTTTAAGTTATAACATGAGTTAAACTTCGAGTGCATGAATCTCATTGTTTTTTCTGATGTTTAGTACCACTAGCTGTTACATGAATCATTTCATTCAATCTCCTTGGCTTGCTTGATAAGATCTATTTGTTGTTTAATTTGAGACTCGCAAGTGGAAGATTTTTTCCCAATATCTATGAATTTATGTTAGTATTCAGTCGTGATTATGCAAGGCGTTTGGAAGCTTATTGGATCTTCTGCATCCTTTTCAAACACTAAACTGGAGCAATTGAAATATAAAGTTGCACCATTTTGAGTTGTATTGTTAGAAAGTGGATATTGTAGTAATAATTAGGTAAGACTTTACGTGTCATTGATCTATGGCATTATATGACATATGACTCTAAGGATTGAGATTAAGATTCAAAATTGACTTTGGTGGTTCAGAATTTTGTCACTCCCTGATTATGATGCTCCCAACCCTTCACAAGGTTGAATGAAACTTGGGAACTGTCCCTTCCCTTTTTTTTTTTGCTGAACCATGGCTAGAAACTGAATTAATCTACTGAGGATTGATCTAGTCTTCAGTCAATAATCTCTGCCTCTCCAAATATTTCCATTATGGGTAGGCAAATGCCTTTATAGTGCAGTTTTTATCTCATAAGCTGTTGCTTGTCTTTCTTTAATTGAGACATATCATTATGATACACTGGTTCTAGGTAGTATTCACTCAATCTGTGATGTCCGTTTAATCGTTTTAACATGGATCTTTTACATCATTGATAAGGCCTATAAATTGAATCAGCTTGGAGCTACTTACGCTCTTTAATCTAGGAAGATATTTCCATGGCCTTCTATTTTTAATTCATTTGTATGCCCTCCTAAGAAGAGTTCATTTCATTTATTGACTTGATCTTCTGTATTGGCTATATTTTACTTCTTAACAGAACTAGAAAGATTTTTGGGGTTTCTCTTTCTCTCATCCTTATAAATTTAGCTGCTATAATGGAGCGAGCTGATGAAAATCTACTTCCTGCTGTTTACAAAGAAATCAGTGAAGCTTTTAGTGCTGGGCCATCAGATTTGGGGTACCTTACTTTCATTAGGAACTTTGTGCAGGGACTTTCATCTCCCCTGGCAGGTGTACTAGTCATAAACTACGACCGCCCTACAGTTCTTGCAATGGGAACATTATGCTGGGCCTTATCAACTGCTGCAGTGGGTGGAAGTCATCATTTCCTACAAGTTGCATTCTGGAGAGCAGTAAATGGCTTTGGACTTGCAATTGTCATACCAGCATTGCAGTCTTTCATTGCTGATAGCTATAAGGATGGTGTGAGGGGCACTGGATTTGGATTGGTTAACCTTATCGGTAACTTGGGTGGCATAGGAGGTGGTGTGCTGGCAACAGTTATGGCTGGCCAGCAGTATTGGGGCATCCCAGGATGGCGTTGTGCCTTTATCATGATGGCAGCTCTGAGTTCAATTATTGGGTTTCTAGTTTTCTCATTTGTTGTTGACCCACGAAAAACAATCAGTAAACCACTTGACACTGGCAAAATTCTTGAGAGGTATCAACACTCGTTTGAGATTCTCAAGCATGCCTTTGATTTGTATTATTGTTTAGATTAGTCTACAATGTCATATCTTAACTTTTCATATAGGCATGAAATCTTGGACGTGATGAACCTTTTTGTTTCCTAGCTTGCCTAGGGAGTTGAACTCTCTCTTCTTGTTGGGCTGATTCAGCTGATTTTGTCTGCAGTGATGAATTGATAGAAAGGAATAATACCAGCACATCATCCGTTTGGTCAGAGTCCTGGATAGCCATGCAATCTGTTGTGAAAGTGAAAACATTTCAGATAATCGTTTTGCAAGGAATTGTTGGTTCTCTACCGTGGACGGCTATGGTGTTCTTCGCTATGTGGTTTGAACTAATTGGTGAGCACATATACTCAATATTGGAACCATCAGAATTACATTTAATATCAAAATGATTATGATACCATGATATTGTGGATATGCCACATGCATTATTATTGTTTCAACAACTACAGAACTCGACAAGATAAGATTCTCACGTTCTTAAAATTCTAAGAGAGAAGAAATATATTTATTTCTTCGCGTACCTGACTTTATCTTGATTTTATAGTTTGAATTGACAATTTAAGAATTGTGGTAGATTATGATGCAGTACTACAAAAGTAGATTATTTGGTGATAACATATTGTAAGTGCCTTTGTTTTCTCTTTCAGGTTTTGACCATAACAGAACAGCATTCCTCTTAAGTCTGTTTGCTATTGGATGCGCATTGGGGTCCCTCATTGGTGGATTGATAGCAGATCGAATGTCGCAAATTTACCCCCATTCTGGCCGAATAATGTGTGCACAGTTCAGTGCCTTGATGGGAATTCCATTCTCTTGGTTTCTGCTGAAAGAAATTCCACAGTCAGTAAACAGCTATGTTACATACGCTGTTACTATTTTCACAATGGGCCTGACTATCAGCTGGAATGGCACTGCTGCCAATGCGCCTATGTTTGCTGAGGTTGTGCCTGTGAAACACCGACCCATGATTTATGCATTCGATCGTGCGTTTGAAGGATCTCTCTCTGCTTTTGCGGCTCCTTTGGTTGGAATTCTTTCAGAGAAGATGTTTGGCTATGATTCAAAGTCTATCGATCCAATTAAAGGTTCTTTGCAGGAGGCTTCTGCACTGTCAAAGGGCCTTCTTTCAATGATGGCTGTTCCATTTGGTTTATGTTGTTTGTTTTACACTCCACTGTATAAATTTTTCAGCAAAGATCGTGAAAATGCTAAAATGGCAACTGCAAAAGAGGTAGAGATGATTCGAGAAGCGTTATAAGGCTTTAGGACTCAGTTATGAGTTATATGAATATTGAGATGCTAATTTTTCCACGGGCATTATTTTTGTTCATATGACTATAAGGTTCAAATGAAATTCATCGTCTCTTTTCTGTTTTGGGCAAGACCAAAGCTAGCCGTTAATTCTTTAACCCTCTTCTTTTGACGTTAACTCCACATCATTTAGTAACAATAATCAATTATTAAATTAAAAGGATTGGTTCCAGTTTGCACAATTTAGTAAAAGGGTTTGAATAAGTATGATCTTCAAAGTTTCTGTTGCTACTGCTAAACTAGGACCAACTGCTCTGAGATGCATATGTTGGTCTTTTTCTCAGGACTTCTGCTCAGGTCCCCTTAATGAACAACCATTACCTTTTACCAATACATACAAGCTTCCTGCTCGCCATAAGACACGGTTTATTTTCCATTTTCTTTTTCTGAACAAGACCTTCAGATTTCAGTTTTGCTACAGGCACATGGTATGTTAGAAACTAGAATTTTCGGAGTTGACCTTTATGAAATGTTTTTAAGCATTCATCACTATAACTACATGCCTTGGTGTCTGGTGACTTGACATTCTAGCTAAGTGCAGAATATTCACAAGATCAATGGTAGCCGAAGCTGAGTCCAGCATGCATGAAAAACTGATACACTGACATCCCGATACTGTTATGCACTGGAAATTTCCTGGCGTACCTGTAATCGCAAATTTCAAATCCAACATCCGTCCTCCATCCTTGAGGAACTGATACAAATTCTCAAAATAACGATAATAATAATAATAACATAGGATAGTTTCAAGACCATGAAATGTCCAAATACGTATGTAGGATACTCACATGGTAAGAACAAGGCGACATGCTATTGCACAAGCTCGCAGCCAAAGTTGAAGAATAGTTCTCTAAGCCATTGACAAGACCCTAGCCTATGCTTTGTGCAAAATTAAAATAAATAACAAGTCAACATACAAATCACATCGTAACAGTTACAGTAACATAAAAATTCTGTTTGAGATTAAGTTGCCCTTCTAGGAATGAATGCCCCCCGGCTCCACTCAGAAAATTGAAAAGAACGGAATGTAAATTGCAGATAAATTTTACAACCACAAGCAATCAAGCATTGATAACGTAGCAGGTGAATAGGCACTTTGTGCCACCATGCAACATAGCTAAATACACCGTGGAAAAAAGGTTTGCCCCACATACCCTCCAGCCATAGCTCTTCTCACATTAGACTCGAACATTTTTGGGTTATCCCTCAAAACTGCAGCAGCATCATGATTAAGGGGATCCTCATAATTTGGTTCCTGTATGTAAAATTAGGAGAAGGAAAATTTAAACAAAAGATAGATGCCAAATGCCAACAATATTACCAAGATGAACTTAAACAAAATATTAAATAATACCGTGAAAAGATGATATAATCCATAAATAATAGTATTTATATTCAGGACAGGTTTCCAGTCTTCTCGTAAGATATTGAGGCAGACATTTCCTTCCAAGTCAATGTTAGGATGATAAACCTGGCAATTGGACAAACAATGCACAAAGGTCATATTAAGACATGAACCACTATTTATGGAACCAATTAGTTCAGGAAAACAGGTTTAACAAAATAAATATATTGGCCAGTTTACCTTGGTCTTGCACTTAACTTTTGGAGCCTCATGTGGATAGATTGGAGAGACTTGGAAAGAGAACAAAAAAGTGCCACCTCTAACCACAATTAAAAAGCATAAAGTTAATAATTATTTATAGAGGAGAACAATGTAGTCAAAGGCGCACCAGGTTCTTGCCTAGGTACAAAGGCGAGACGATGACAGCCCTCATCGCCTTTTAACATGTCAGGTAAGGCATGTTAACTCAGGCACACGCCTTATGCGCCTAGGCGAGTGCCTACTGGGCCTCATGAACCAGCTTTTTGCGCCTTAAGAATCAGTCTTTTGACCCTAAAAGAATTGTGTTTTATGCATTATGCACCAGCCTTTTCTTTTTTAATTTTAAGGGTATTATAGTCAAAGCAAGACTTTAGGCTTCCTAGGATTATGTTTTAAGTTATACTGGGACTTCTTTTAGGGTTTTTTACATTTAAAATAACTGAAACAAACAGCTACCAGCCTTTCCTTCTTCCAGAAGTGACATATACAACAGCTTTCCTTTTTTCATTCTAAATGAAAGTACAATTGTCACCTTCTGCCTTAGCCATCAATCTTCTCATCTATAGATATATATAATATTTTTTTAGAAATTTGTGCCTTACTTCGATCGGGCGAGCGCTTTTTTTTGCACCTGAGGCGATAAAAGACTATATCGCCTTGAGTGTGCCTATCGCTTTTGACTACCTTGGAGGAGAAAACAGGCAAACATTTGATATTTGTGCATAGAGAAACTTATCTTTCCACACACAAGGAGAAAATATCACAGAGTTAAAATATTAAAGATCAATATGTTGCCAGGGTAGATTTGCACTTGTTTTAGTAAATCCTAGACACATGATGCATTGATGCTTACAAATAATATCCATCATCTGGTCGGATTGAAACCTCAAAATTCATTAGATCATCCTTGCCATTGGGGAACATTATGGCGCATGATTTAGGCAGGTTCAACTCAGAAATATCTGCCACAAAATACAAGCTGCAGTGTAAGAAAACACTAAGATACAAGATAGTTGATAGTTGACGATGCAAACCTACAAAAGAACCAATTATAACTGCCAGGTTAAACAATTTCATTTTTATTGGATTCTCAAACCTGAATATCATAATGAACATCACCTATTAATGAAAATTGGATTACAAACCAGATGTACCATCCAGTTAATTACATCAATAAATCAACAAAAAGTATGGATACATGTACTTCATAGCACCTGAGGCCAGTCCAGGAAAAATGGCAATGTAAATTCAGGAACAAATGCTTTCATCATTAATTATATCCCAACAACTCAGAAATTTAATTGCTAAGTGGGAATGAAAGTTAGTACCAACACAAATTGACCAATGCCATGTTGCCCATTGCACCGTCAACAAACTGGTGAACCATGCTTCATATCCTATTCAACATGTTTTTTTTACTATTCACCAACTAGTAACATAAAAGGGCATGGAAGACACTGCTAATTTTGCTCTCAAATATTCACAGAACTGAAACATTTATTAACCACAATTATAAAACAAGGTGTTATGCATTTTTGTAGTGAACTTGAAAACTTGAAACTCGTAACATATTTAAAGACTCAATTCACTTCCTCAGGGATGTGCAGTTTAAAGATCTCTTCCCTCAACATTGCAATATTTTTATCATATTATCTAGTTATAATTTTCTGCCCAACTAAATGCACCATGTCACATGATTCGATAGAAGTGTTCTGCTAGACCTTTTTTCAAGTGAAAATACATGGTCTTCATCCCCTAACACAATTGTTCACTTCCCTCAACTTCCTAATGCTACATTAACCTTGAAAACAACTGCAATATCGCTTGAATCTTCAACTTCATCCATAATAAAAGCTAAACACTAACTAAACTGCAAAAAACTTGAGGAAATTTGGCTGAAGAAAAATTGTTGCACAATTTATTTAACCAGATGCAACAATCTTTATGCTATCCAACTGTATTCTCTTCCTATTTCACAACAAATTGTACTCTATTACATGCTAATCTCCTAGCTTCAACTTGCACCAATGCAAAAGGCAATATGAACTTGCAGCACTTACAACCAAAATAATAACCAATTGATAATCTGCATATCATACAACTTTGAATTCAATAATACCCCTTCTAAAAAAAATTGAGAACCAAATGAACTTTATGCGCTAGGGAAATCCAATCATCCAACTAAAAGAATTCAGTTCCTCTCAACGATCTCCTTTCTTTCCAAAGCGTTTTAATGCCAAAAAGAACATTTTTGAACTATCTGGATGGACAAGGATTCTCAAAAATACACTCTGAAATACTACAATAAACAGATATATCAACTAATACAACATAAATACCACAGACGAACCCTTATGAAGACGTAATTCTCCAGCAGTTTGCTTTTTGACAGGCGCACCACCCTTTGCATTTTCAGCAAGTTCTCTCTGCTTTTCCTTTACTTTAAATAGCCGAATCATAGCTCCTACAGTAAAACAAATCTCAAAAATCATTATTCAAGGAGATCAAACGCATCAAAATCTGTCAACTTATTAAAAACATTCTATTAAACCGATCAATAAAAAATAAAAATAAAAATAAAAACACATCCTCCATGGATAATAATTTCCAATTAAGACATAAATTCCCCCCTCCCTGGTAGATCGTAAACTTTAAAAAATTCCTTTCTCCCACGATAAAGGCTATCAAAATTGAAAAAAAAAACCCTAAAGAAAAATCTCAAACTTTAAACGAATAATCATGAGAAAAGGAATTTTACTTAAAAAGGAGAATATAATCGGATATGTAGCTGAAAAAATTTCAGGAAAATAAAAAAGAAAAGGGAAAAATGGAAAGAAGATGGTTGCAGATAGCAGCTCACCTGGTCTAATGAAAAAGAAAATTAGGCAGAGAGAAGAAGGAACGGAGAAGGAAAAATTTTGTGTGATTTGTGAATTGTGAGCGAGCAAAGGAGGAGAAAGGTACTTATAACTAAAATGGAAATATAAAGGCGAAAGAAGTACACAGATTTGGCTAAAGTGGACCCATAAAACCGTATTCATTGCTTTTCCTATAGGCTGATTTAGTATTTTATTTTATTTTATTTTTTTCTATTAGATCCATTTAGTATTTTTTTTTTTTTTCTCGAGGAATTGAGTTTATTGTTACATTTAAATTTTGATTAATTAAATTCTTTAACATTTGTAAAAAGTGTTTTTGAATAACTAAAATTTTTTTTTCTATAAAAGGGTTATATTTATGGATAAATTTATATTTCAATTTAAATACATACATCTCGTCATCTTGTATAAAATAATATAATTTTGTATGTGTAGTAGTTTATAATTGAATTAATTAGTAAATGTATTTATTAGTCTGATTTTAATAAATATTAAATTTAATGGATTATAAATTTTTTAACAATTTAATAATTAAATTGTAAATAAATTGTGAAAAATATTTACATGTTTTCCTATTTCATAAAAAAAAACAATTATTTTGGTTATATATGTGAAATTTTTCCAAGCATAAATCTAGCTGTTTGTCGATATAAAATAACCATAAGTTTTAAAATTTTTATGAATAAATTTGAAATTATTTATTGTGTATCTTCTTGATAAAATAAAAGTAATTATAATTATTTATTCATTCGGAAAACAAAATTATTTAATCGTTAAAACATAAAAAACAAAATTTGTAAATTGAGAACGAATAGAATCAAGGATGTAGCTAGTATATAATGCATGGGGTCTATTGACCCCACTCAATTTAAGAAAATACAAAAATTATCACATTAATTTTGTATTTTTTTCAAATTGATCCCACTAAAATTTTTAATTGGCTTCATATATAAAAAAATATTATAATATTTTTAATTATTTTGATATGAGTAAAATTTTATTTGATAATGATAAATTTTAACTCTACTGAATTTATCTGTAGAGTTTTTAATATATATATATATATTTACATGTGATTGATCAATTATCCAACAAAGTTAAATTTCATACATAACTATTTTATTATTTATTTATTTTAATGAATAAATATCATAATTAATAATTAATTATAAATAAGTGTTTGAAAGAATGTAATAAAAATATCTTCAGATTTTTTTTATTTAATCTGTAGATTTTTTAATTTTTTTAAATTATTTTTAGAAAAAATATCTATTTTATCTATTTTTTAAATAAATTTTAAAACCAAAAAATTTAGAAATAATATTTTTTCAAAAAACTATATTTTTTGTAAACGCAATATTAGACAAACAGCTTTTGATCCATGCATCTCTTGCAAATACCATATAAATTGCAATTAAAAAACAAACGGAAAATAATGGATGGCTTGACCACCTTTATGAAATGAATCTCACAAATAGTAATAAAAATATTATCTATCACATTGATGACTTTTAGAGCATGTCAAAAGATTCTAATATATGTTAATCTACATTTTCATAGTATAACTCTAAGTTTCATTTGCGATATAGTTTTTTTTATTTTATGTTATGAGAATTTTAAGTTGAGTATTTAAAATGATACACATTTGGTCCGAGTTGACTGTAATTTTTTCGAGCTTGAATAGAAAAATTAATGTATAAATACAATATGACTTGGGAAAAAGATTTTATTTTCAACGGGATGAACTAACAAATATTATGTAAAAAACTGAAAATGTACAAAGGCTAAGTCCCTGTTGCAACGCACTCGCATTGAAGTGTCGCGAGCGTGATACTGCTAACCATCATGCTATGCCATGACACTTACGCTAAGCCATCACGCTTGCACTAAGCTATCGCACTCGCATTGTTGTGCCACGAGCGTAATACTGATAGCCATTCCACGTGTGAGTCTTGGCCTTCTACACAACTTTATTCCTTCGTATTTTCAAGATCCTTTGTTGAGTAGAGTTTATTATCACAAAGATATTATTAGTCCACGTGTCATTTTTAATTGGTGTTACATTAGATTAGCTATAGGGAGGCAGTTATTTTTTTTGTCAACTTGTACAAGTAGAGTTAGTTTTTTTTAGCTGAAGCACAGTAGTAGAATTGCATTATGCAATTCTCTGTGTATTTATCAATGAAATGAGAAGATTCTTCTCCCACTCGATTTCTTCGTGAGTGAAACTTTCTTGATTGATCTGTTCAAACCTACATTTAAATGGGTAAATTCTTACATTTAGTTACATAATATTTCTTTTTTTTTTTTTTCCTTAGATCGCATTATTTTTAAACACATATCACCATGATATTGGTAGAGTGGCTATTTTTCAAATATACAAATATGGCTAAGACCCTGTTTGATTTTATTTTCACTTTTTAAAATACGAAAAACAGCTTATTATTTTTATGGCATGAAGTAGCACGAATCCTTCTAATCCTTAAAGAGAAAAAAAAATATTGAAAGTGAAACAAAATGCTGAAAACTGCATTATGCTGTTTCTTAAAATTAGTTTCTTTTTTTTTTAGAGTTTACATAAAATTTAAAATTATCATATTTGAATAAATTATGAAAAAAAATCATGGTCCAAATAGGGTCTTAACTTATGTTTAAACTTATTTGGCAAAATCATTTTTATCCTATGAGTTATTTGATTTAGTTTTTAATATTTTATTGAATTTTATTTTATTTTTAAACTATCATTTTTATTTAAATATATCATTAGATATTAATTTACATTAACTATAAATCCAATTATAACAAGAGTAACACATACTCAATATCAATTCGAATGTTCATCTTCTAATTTAATAATTTTTTTACCGGTAACATAATGGTCAAATAATAGTTGGTGCCATTAGTAATTACCTTTTTAGGATTGGGTTAAAATATTTTTTTGAATTATTAAAAATATTAATATTTTATTATTACTGTTGAAGTTGAACTTTAAAATGAATTAAATAAATATTTTAAAATAAAAAATAATAATTTAAGATTTTAATTAAACCTAATAAAAAATGAAAATTTGAATTTATTATAGATTAACAATTTAAAAATGGGTTTTGCCAACTTATTTTATCCATAAACAAACTGTCATTTGAGTTTCTCTTCTCTTTTTAAACTTTTCTTTTATCAGACTTCTTTCTACATATCTTTTCTAGAATATCTGTATCAAGTTGTCACATCTATTTATATTTTTATATATATAAGATGCGATAAGATTTATTACTGTAGTTACTACAATATTATTCCTGTTTTGCTCTTCCAAAAATTATCTTTGTGCCAACATCAAGCAGCATGCCCAGCATAGTATCCCCCATTGCGAAGCAAAACGATGTTGTCCTATATCCCCTCCCATTTTTCCATTCGAGCAATACGCCACTTTTTAGAAACAATTTCAAGCATCCCCACTTTGAAACCAATTGTCGCTGTCCCAATTTTCCCTTCCAACTTCCTATTCTAGCTTACCAAATTGTCTCCCCATTACAAGACGTTGTCATTCCCCTATTTTTTGTATTTACACTTACAGTTGTTGTACGCCATTGCTCACCACCGTCATTATCATAGAAGTAGGCGCCATCCTCCGACCAGAAATAAACAGTGTAGTATGCACAGGTTGACCTTTTGGAGCAAGAGAAGAACAAAGGGATGCGAAAACAGAGAAAAACAGAGCATGACAAATATAGAAACAAAATGATAGATAGATAGAGAGAGAGAGAGAGAGAGAGAGAGAGGAGTAAATGGGTATGAATAGGAAATTAATATGAAATGAAAAAAAAAAACCTTGAAATGGCACCATACAACCCTGCGATCGCTTAGGATTGGGAGTCGGTGGTGCTACGGAAGTCAAAGCCCAAGGCCCAGGCCTGCGTGATCCGAAAGCAGTGAACTAGGTACTCAGGAAAGGTGCTTTGATCCAAACTATTAAGAAATTTGATGGCGGATCCGACAAGAAGGCAACAACGCCAATGGTGAATGTGAGGAAGTTAACGAAGGGACACCGTTTGCATTGTCACACTGTGACAAGTGATTAATATGATGTAGGTTCCGAATTAGTTAAAAAGGAGGTGAAATGAGATTTAATACTAAAATAATTCATATTTTTAGTGTATTACGATAGTATATAATATTGAGCTAATAATTTATAATTTCTTTTCATAAAATCAAAGTTTATGACATAAAATATTTACTAACTTCTAAATTCAGTTTTTGTTAAATAAATCATTTTTTTAACAAAAACTTATTTAAATACAAATGAATTTTTGGAAAAATATTTTCAAACATTTTTTTATATAAAAATTAGATTTAAAATATTTTTAGCAAATCAGAATATCATACTTGAAAATAAGAAAATAGAGAAAAATTTAACACACTTAAATTTATAGTGGTTAGATTTTCTTTGCCTACTCCACTCTTCAAGATTTAATCTTGAGAGTCTCTATCTACTAATAATTCCTTTCAAAAGTAATAATCAAATCAATTATGAGTCTAGAGTTCTACCTAACTATCTAAAGTCCAAACCAAATTTTTACAAAATAAATCTTGAAAACACTTGATTAACTTTTTAACTTAGGTATTAAACAAGTCAACAACAAGTTTTAAAGTTAAAATTGCAAATTAAAATAGAAAATAATCACTTATATGCTTAACAGCGAATTACATAAAAAAAAGTTGTATCCAAAAATGAGGATATCTAATATGGAAGGAAAATAATTTAAGCAGACTAAAAGATTTTTCTCTTGTGAAATCTTTGATTTTCTAACATTTGGTGTTATAGTTTTGGTTTTCTAACATTTACAAGATTTTTCTCTTGTGAAATTTTTGATTTTCTTTCAACAAATATTTATAGTTTTGGTGTCAAAATCTAGCAAATAGAAATAGATTTATGTTGTACAAAACTAGCTATTATTTTGTCTTTTAGAAATTAAAATATTTAATTAGAATTCTCGATTAAAATACTCAATTAGAAAGCTACTTTTTTACCAACACTTTATTTAAAAATCTTTTATATTTTAAGTTTCACTTTTAAATACTAATCAATATGATTTTACATTCATATTTTAATATATCTCTTTGTTGTATATATTTCTCTTTCTTGAAGGTTCAACTCGATTTCAACTTTTTGCACATTAAAATATAAAATTACAACAATAATAATATAATAAATTCTAACACTTTAATCATAGTTTTAAAATCGTCAAAACAAAAATTGTAACTTTTGAACCAACATTCTCCTCCTTTTTAATAATAACAAAACTTTAATTATGTTACATAGAATATACCATGTTAGCACATAAAAATCTCTCCCTTAATATATGCCTAGGGTAATTAAATATATGAATAAAATTTCAGCAAGTGTCTCCTATATTCATTTTCATTTAATTATTATAATCTAAATCATATCAAAATACCACTTATGAAGCAAGAAGCATTATGTTAGAACTCAACTCTTTTCATGTATTCTCAATCAATTCAATCAAATCCAATTAACAAATAGTTTTAAATCATAACATGCTTTTGCATAATAATTTTATAGCTAAAATGTGTACATTTTTAATTTCAATCAACAATACATATAATTCACATCAACAATACACATAATCCATATATTTCTCATCATTGTTGTCATCAATCATAAAGAGGTGTTCAATCACAAAATACTTCAACTAAGTGCAAAGTAAGTTCATCATATATGCACATTCAAATCTAACTATTTTAATAAGCATATGCAACAAATGAATCCAATATGTCTTTAAGGTTCAATTTCAAACCTGAAACATATTCACTTCCATTAAAAAGATTTCATCCATTCATCAAACATCAGACTTGATTCATATATCCATCAGCCATGAATCGATTTTCCATAAAAAATCAATTATTCATCACATAAATTCAAATATCAAATATACACCATATGAAATTGATCTGTAAGATTTAAAAACTCAATATGCCACAATCATATTTCATTATCTAAACTTTTCAAGCATCTAAACTTTTCAAGCATTCATACTAAGAGTCTTCAAACATCTAAACTATAATTTCAATAAAAAATAATATCAATTTATCTCTATGCATCTGAAGGTGTTCAATTCTAGAATTCAAAAGTTTAACATACTCAATCCAGTATAAAAATATATTAACTATAAATACAAGATATCTGCTATTTATTATAAAAAAATCAACCTAATTTAGCATCACAATATTTTTCATCACTTATGTCAAATTGCATGTACATAAATCATAATCCAAATTGAGCACCAAATAATCATTATAAGTTCATATCTAAAACCAATTCCAAAATAGCAATATTCAGGTCCAAAACATATTCACTCCAAAAAATATTTAGCCATATAATATATAAATTCAGATTTTTTAACATACTTCCATTAAACTTTTGAAACAAATCAGTTTGTCATTTAAAAGCTAAAATATATTGCATCTCAAGTATGTTATATTCCAATCATCAAGTTTGAGCATTATATTAAACTTAAAAATTTGAAAAACCAAAATTTATTCATTCTAATCCTGTCATAATTCTCAAACATCACTATCATCAAACATTTCAACCATATAGTCTCAATGTAATTATCAACATACTGAAATATATCAATATTGTTCAAAAATTCAATTGTTCAACCATTTCTAGTACATATATAATATCAATCTATCAATTTTAACATATCATAAGCTTAAGTAAACTCTACAATCATCTCAACCTTTTTACCCTACACATTTATTATTATTTTTCAAAATCAAATAGGTTTACAACTTTTAAGATCAGTCCCATAATACAACAATTCACACAAACATCTCACAAGTTTAAGCATCTGGATAAATACTCAAAACAACTCAAAAATCCAAACATATCACAAAATATCAAAATAACAAATATCACCTTATCATATCAAAATATAAGTTGTCTCATTTTTTGCAAAAGTTAATAACATTGCAAAATGTTTCAATGTCAAAATTGTAATATTTCAATCTCATAAACCAACATTTAAGTTTTATTTTATACTAATTTATATAAATCTAAATCAAGAAACCACATGGCTAAATTAGATACATATTCAGTTCAAGCTATTTAACCATCACAATTGCTCTTCTTTTCATCAAAATATTTCAGACTTTATTTATTTATTTTCACACTTCCATTTCTTTTTTTTTTAATTTTTTAATCATAAAGTTATAAGGTAATGAGATAACTTGGATATCATTTGATGCAATATTTTTTATTGTAATTTTTTACTACCTAAAACAGACCCATCATGGTTTTGATCTTCATTTCTCGTATAATTAATATCTGAGTCATTTTAACTATATAATCCGTTGCCGTTTTGAGAAGAATGACCTGAGTTCACTTTTTTTAAGAATCAAATTTCTCATCCATTTGGTTTGAGAATTCACTGCAGTGTAAGTTTTGTGGAGAATCAGAGCAGCCATTTCTATGAGTCACAGTCTTGTCATCTGATTTTTCCTTTTAGTTTTCCGAAGCCATCAACCAATGTTAGTTGGAAATGGGTGCCAAATTTAAAATTTTTTCTTTATAGATGAAACAACTTGAGAGCTTGATGAGGGGAAGACAAAAATAATCTCAACTGATATAAATTATTTCGGTGCAGCATCTATACTGAAAATTCTTCTAATTTTGCCAAAATTTCTTTTTGATTGTAATTTTGAGCCATAAACATGTTCATGTCAAGTTAAGCAACTATTATCCAAATAAATATTGATCATATTTAAGTTGCTCTTTAAATAAATCTGCAACAAATCAAGTTAAATTTGTTACCCATTTTGCTTTGGGTTCTTGTTGATTAGTGAACAAAAATGAATTTTCTATTTTTTGATGACTTATTTGTAAAGGATGAGTTCCTTGTTCCTTTCACAACTCATATCTTTTTTACATGCACATCATTTTTCAAATAACAATATCTAGAAATATATATTTTTTGTTGTAATAAAAACATGTAACATGAGGAAAAGAATATGAAATGGTTTTATCAAAATATGTATCATCTTTAACATATTTTACAAAATCATTAATAACAACACTTTTATCTTTTCCAAATTTATTTGAACATATATGATATCCAAACTCTTTATTTATGACACATTTTTCATATAAAAGCTTTTCAATCTCTTTGTTTTTCTTTTCAATCTCTTCATACAACAAAATATTTTATATTGTAATATCATTATGAAGATCAATGACTTTAAATTCATTTTCAATAGATTTTGCAGCTTATTTCATAAAATTATCATACTTTTTTAAAAGATCATCATACATAGTTTTTAAATCAGCATATGAATTTTTGAAAACAATATATTTTTTCTTCAACTTTCCATATTCATAATGTAACTCTTCAAAACACCTTCAAAGGTCATCATCACTAGAAGAGTTAGAATCACTTACCTCTGAGTTTTTATCAAGATTGAGGTCCAAATTTTATGTTCTTTCAACTTCTTAAATGTCAACCGTATAACATCATATTGGTTGTTTCTTTATTTTGCAATTCAGTTGAATTTGAGTATGATTCTTCACTATTACTCTATGTTGCAACCATAGATCTTTTCTTGTTCTTCTTCCCTTTATGTTTCAGCGTTTGACACTTTGATTTAATATATATAGACTGGTTGCATTTATAACACATTATCTGAAACCTTGAATCTTTCACATTTTCAGTTACTTCATAAGTTGTCTCAAATTTGTTCCAAATTTTCTTTGTCTTTGTCGCATTATACTCAAATACTCGGTTGAATTCATTTATATTCAGCCCATAAAATAAAAAGTTTAAAGCTTTTGAGTTTACTTTTGTTACTTGTTTTTCATCTTTAGTAATCTCCTTTTATCTTATTCTTTGTTTCATTTTCATTTATTGGATGTGTATAGCCTTCTAAAACTGATTCTCAACAATCTAAGTCATTAGATTGAAGAAAATGAGGCATCCTTATCTTCCAATATGCATACTTTTCACCCAAAAATAGAGGAGATTGTGTGATAGATTGACCTTCTTGAAATGAAGTTGCAATAGGTGAGAAAATAACATTGTTTAAGGTTAATGTCATATTTATGGGTTTTTCCAAGGATATGAAGCCTTAGGTGAAGGGAGAAAAGTTCTGATACAAAATGTAGGTCCCGAATTAGCTTAAAAGAAGGGAAAAAGTGAATTGAGATTTTAAGACTTGCTAGCTTTGTAAAATGACTCACATTTTTAGTGTATTTTGACAGTATACTAATATTGGGTTGATAATACAAATAAGGATAATTTAATTTTTTTTTCACAAAATCAAAGTTTATAACCTGAAATATTTATCAACTTCTAAGTTTTTGTCAAATGAATCACCTATTTTATTCAAAATTTTAAACTAATTTAAACACAAATAAATTTTTGGAAAAATATTTTCAAACACTTTTTTACATAAAAAATCATATTTAAAATATTTTCAATAAATTAGAATATCATAGTTAAAAATAAAAAAGGAGAAAAGTTTAATATACTTGAATTTATAATGATTCAAATTTCTTGGTTTACTCCACTTCTAAAGACTCAATCTTTAGAGTCTCTCTCCATTAATGATTCTTTTCAAAGACAATAATCAAACAAATTACAAACCTAGATTTATACCTAACTCTCTTGAGTCCAAATCCAAATTTTTACAAAATAAATTTTGAAAACACTTGAATAGTTTTTCAACTTAAATGTTAAACAACTCTACAATAAGTTTTAAACCTAAACTTGCAAACTATAATAGAAAATAATCACTCATAGGTTCAACAACGAATTACACAAATAAGAACTAGAAGAGTCAAGATGAATAATATATAAGAATGAAACTCAATATGAAACAAAAATTATTTAATGAGAGTATAAGACTTTTTTCTTGTAAAATATTTAATTTTCCGATATTTGAAATATTCTTTCAATAAGTATTTATAGTTTTGGTGCTAAAACTAGTAAGTAGAGATAAATTCACGTTTTACAAAAACTTGTTGTTATTTTATCTTTTAATGAAAAATTCTCAATTATAAAATTAGAATACTCAATTAGAATACTTGATTATAATACTCAATTAGAAAGCTACATTTCTCACCGTTGAAAAATATTTTATCTAAAAATCTTTTATATTTTGAGTTTTATTTTTAGACATTAATTAATATGACTTTATATTTATATTTTAATATATATTTTTATTGCACATATTTCTTTTTCTCGAAAATTTATCTTACTTCCAACTTTTTGTACATTAAAATATGAAATTAGATCAATAAAATATAATAAATTTTAAGACTCCAATTATGATTTTAAAATCATAAAAACAAGAATTATAATTTTTGAGACAACTGTCATTAAAAAAAATAGTCGAGCGATGAGCAACCCAGACTATGTCTGCATTTATTTTCAAAGCCCTTATTTATGAATAATTTTTTTTTTATTAAAAAAAAAAAAGAAGAGGAGCTCAACGCCCCCCACTATGTCTGCATTTGTTTTGAAAGCCTTTATTATGAACAATTTTTTCTATTAAACTTTATTTTTAATGTAACTATTATTTATTTATTAATTATTAATTAATATCATTTTTATTTAATATCATTTAATTTTTTATAATTTATTATTAAATTATGTTTGAAATATTTTATTTTAATTTTTTTATTATTAATATTAAAAGAATACCAAAACGTTAACAACTATTTTTAAAATTACACAGTATTCAATTATTTTGCTTTTTAGATTCTGTATCATTTCACGATTTTTTATTTTATTTTATTTTATTTATCTATGGTTATTCATTATTTGTCTTTGCTGATTATTTATATTTTTTTTTTCTAATATGCTTTGTCTGTTATTGTCTGTGTTTGCAATTTTTATTTTATTTTATTTCATTTCATATTAAATGGACTCCAAGGATCAATGGGTCATCTCAATGTTCGGCTGAAACATAAAACTGAGGTAAAAAATTTCACGCAATGGGTCGTCATAATGTGAACATTGGCTGCAATATGTAATTGGGCTACAATTTGTAATCAATGGACCGGCTAAATGTGTTCATTGGACACGACATTTAATTGTGTTTGTTCTTCACATTCATTTATATCCCAGTTTTCTTTTTTTTTAAAAAAAAAAAAACTTTACCATGTTTACAAATTATGTTAAATTTCTTTATAATGTTATGTATCGTTTCTTTATAATAGATACTTATGCTAATAAATAATATATTTATCACCAATTAATAATTATTTGAAATATTACTTTAATATTTTGTTATCAATTTTTTACTTTGTTATGTAAGTTCCTTTTTTTTTTTAAAAAGATAATTATTTATGAGATTGAATCATCTATGATGTTTTTGTTATATTTTCATATTATTTAATTCATTCACTATACAAATTTTATATTCTCACGCAACACGAAAAATACATAGTAGTAGATATCGAATAATTATAATTGCAGACGACAACCTTTTTTTCCTACCAAAAAATGATTTTTTGGAAATTGTTTCCCTTTAATTCTAAATCTAATATACTTTTTTTTTTGTCTATCAATATCCATTACCGGCCAATCAAAATAAAGTTGTTATGGAATTTAATGGTTTAAATTGGCATTATCTCAATTTTATTTTACTCAAATATAATAGGTTATGATAAGTTAATTTTAACAATTTATTTAGAAATAAATTGATAAAATTAAATACTATTAAATAGTTTATCTTTCATAAATTTTTATAAGAATTAATTCTAGTCTCTTTTAGGATTATAAACGAATAGAACCGAATCGAATATTGGTGTGCTCGATCTCGATTTGTTTAAATTTATTACAGGCTCGAGCTTACCTCAAGCTCAATTCAAGATTTTATACTTGAGATCGATCTTGACTCATTTGAAAATTATCAAGTTTGCAATTGAGCTCGACCTCGATTAATTTGAAAATTATTAAGTTCGCGAGCGGTTCAAGTTCGACTTGTAAAAAACTCGTTTATTATTCTTAACGAGTTTAACTCGAGTTTGACTCTTTAACTAATAGTAACAAAAATTCAAGTTCGGCTCGTTAATTAATAATGACAAAAGTTTGAGTTCGACTCGTTAATTAATAATAACAAAAACTCGAATTCGATTCGTTAACTAATAATGACAAAAACTCGAGTTCGGTTCATTAACTAATAATGACAAAAGATTAAACTTGATAACAAAATGTAACATAAACGAGTCATAAATAAAAATGTTCGCGAGCTTTTAAAAGAACACGTTTGTGAATTTTTAAATAAACATGTTCACAATCTTTTATATGAATACGTTCACGAGTTTCTAAATGAATATATTTACGAGCTTGTAAATGAATACATTTTCGAGTTTTTTATACGAACGTATTTCTGAACTCGTAAATGAATATGTCTGCGAATTGACAAAACAAACAGTATTAAATTCGAGCTCGATAAGATTTTTGAGTTGAGATTTGAATTCGAACTCGGTTCGTTAACAGTAATAAATGATCTTGAACGAATTTTTTTATAAACCAAAATTCGAATAGTTTATGAGCGATTTGTTTCATTTATCGCTTTAATTTCTTTATTAGATTAGAAATGTACTAGATAAGAAAAAAAAAGTAAAAATTAATTATTAAAATTACTGTAACATAATAGATTAACAGATGTGGTTTCCTATCCTAGCAAAGTTAATATTTACATATTCTTATTATTTTGGCAGTTATATATTCAATTTTAATTTTGTATGATAATATGTTTGAAAAAAATATTTTTAATATTAATATGTTCGAATAGTTTTTAATTTTTTTATTTAATTAATTAAATTTTTTAATTTTTTATAAAATATTTCTAATAAATCTGATTCCGAAAAAAATATATATTTAAAAACAGTTTTTAAAAATTAAAAATATTAAAAATAAAAATATTTTCTTTAAAATGCGAAACGGATCCTAAGGTGTTTGGATAATTTGCCGCAGTCGAAAACGTTCAACGAAATCTAACGCGAAATTCATTTTCAACTGCTGTAGCCAAACTGGTAAGGTCAGTGCTTAAATGCCAAAACCCTTTGGATCAGGAGAGAGGGCCGCGCCAATGGAGAAACTCTCGGTCTCAATAGTCATAGCAGTCTCACTACTCCCCTTTCTCTGCCTCTCCTTCTCACCGGAATCCCCAACCGATCGCCGCATCTTAGTCCTTCTCGACGACCTCTCTCTCAAATCCTCTCACTCCATTTTCTTCAATTCCCTTAAGTCTCGCGGCTTCGACCTCGATTTCAAGCTCGCTGATGATCCCAAGCTCGCGCTTCAGAGATATGGCCAGTACTTGTACGATGCCCTCATTCTTTTCTCTCCGTCCGTTGAGAGTAAGTTCATGAATTCCGATTTGGTTCTATTTTCGTTTTACGGATTAGCTTTGTGCTATCTGTGACTTAGATTGTATTCGTCAGGATTTGGTGGTGCATTGGATTTACCCACTGTGCTTGACTTCGTTGACTCGGGTCATGACTTGATTATAGCCGCTGATGAATCTTCTTCTGATTTGATCAAGAGCATCGCCACAGAATGTGGAGTTGATTTTGATGAGGTCAGTGTATAATTTTTGAATCATTTTATGAATTTTATGGAGATATCGTCTCTATGGTTATGTAAGAGTTTATTTTATGCTGTAGGATCCGTCAGCTGTGGTTATCGATCACAAAAACTATACGGTCTCAAAAACTGAGGGTGATCATACGTTGATCGCTGCAAATGAATTTATTGAATCTGATGTTATAGTTGGAAAAACTAAGATTGAGGTTAGTACCGTTTATTCAGTTTTCGCATCAAGAGACTGTTTTTGTGGTAATTTGTTCTTGTTTTAGATTAATATCACTTGATTGCTTAGCTTGTAAACGTCAGTCTTTAATACCTGAATATTTTCTGTTATGCGTAAAACAGGCCCCAGTGCTTTTTAAAGGGATTGCACATTCTATTAATCCAACCAATGGCCTGGTAAGGTCAAATGTGACTTGGGGTATTCCTTTGTTTGTATAGCTGAATGTTAACTAGGTTTGAATCATATATGATTAAATTCTTGCTTGCTGTGTTTTGTGATATAATGTATAGGCCTTGAAAGTTCTTTCAGCTTCTCCTTCAGCATATTCAGCTAACCCTAGTTCCAAGTTATCAAGTCCTCCATTACTCACTGGATCTGCCATCTCATTAGTATCAGTAATTCAGGTAAGAATCCGTATCTCATTATCAACCGAACTCTCTCTCTTTCTCTATGCCCCACTCAACATACACTATCACATGCATGTGTTCATGCACTCGGACCCAAACTTGTGAGGCCAATATTGATGCAGTGAATCATGAGAATTTAAGAGATGCTTTTGTTTGCTGATTTCTTATTAGCTTTACCTATATTTATAGTTGATCTTCTCATGTCATGTTCTACTGGCCATTGCATTGGTGTGTCTCCAAGCATGCTATGCATCTCTAGATTGGATATCTTATTTGCAAATTAAGCAAGAAACTAACAGAGTATTGTTGAATTCTGGTTCACATTCTTTGAGTAACATGACTAGTGCTGATCGGTTTATTAATCTTCATTGGAAGAACTAGTGGATTGATACTTATGCTTATCTATTTGAACATTTCATGTGCCAATTAGTGTTCTAGATAGAATGTTGTTAAATAAAAAGAAATAGAAGTAGAATCTCTTTGGTTAACAGTTTTTAAATTATGCAGGCCAGAAACAACGCTAGGATAATGATCACCGGCTCCTTAGATATGTTTAGCAACCGGTATGTAATTATGTTTTTCAAGCTCTAGTTCTCGCTTGAATATTTATCCGTTTACAAATTCTATTCTTTTTGTGATTCAGGTTTTTTAGATCAGGTGTGCAGAATGCTGAGAGCCCAACCAAGTATGTCAAAATTCTTTTTTACCTATACTTCCTTTTTGTGGAGCTCTATTGTTGGCTTGGGGTTTCTTAAAAACCACCATGTGTTGTTCAGGATTTCTTATACTTTTATAGGATGATTTTCCTAATCAGTGAGCTTTTTTTCACTGGACTTTGTGCTTGTGAATGTGTTTCCCTAGATATAGTGCAGTATCCTGAGGATGGCAACCAAACTATTAATGCATTTTAGGGAGTACATGAAAATTACTTCACTGCCTATTGTGAAGGCCTTTGTTAGTTTAGCACATAGTTGTCAAATGTGCAAGGCATGTAAGATACGTGGGGCCTTGGATCCAAGTGTGAGGTGCAGGCATGGGCTTGACAGATATGAGGCTTATATATATTTGTTTGTTCATAATATACTTATACAAGATTTTTAATCAACTAAAGAATTTGCAAATTCACAGCAAGTCATGAATACTAAAATGCATTTGAACATTTGTGCAAATTTTTTGCTATTCTATCTTCCATTTCCCTTATAGATGATTCCTATGCATGATATTGTGATTGTAATGGGGAACAATTGTTATATGGCATGATAATTGAATTGTCAGCTGAACATATTTGTTAATTGTTATATTTGTGCAAGAGTTTTCTTTCTACGTTCTAATGTTTTCTGTTTTGGAATAGCTAATAGTGATATTTTTCACCACATCTTCATGGCAGATTTGAGAAATCTGGTAATGAGCAGTTTGTGACTGAACTTAGCAAATGGATCTTCCATGAAAGAGGTTATCTAAAGGTGAGATATATGCAACAGTTATCTTGGATTATCCTTTTTTTTTTCCTTATTAAATTGTGGAAGTGTGATTTAATTCGTACTAATGTATGGAATTGTGATAGTATTCTGAGGCAAAATAAATATAGAGTTGTCAAGGGAGCCTGAGATTATTAATGCCATGGCTACATTTGGATTGATTCTTAACATCATTTTGTATTGGCTTATCCATTACTAGTTCTTCTTCTTGCTCTACAGGCTGTTAATCTTAGACATCAGAAAGTTGGGGAAAGAGATGAACCTGCCACTCATTGTGCTCTATTTGAATTCATATACCAAGAAATTATTTTGGAAACAAGAGTGAATTTTATTCGACTGCAGGAATTTTATGTTGAGATATATGAATGGTCTGGAAAGAGCTGGGAACCGTATGTGGCAGATGATGTTCAGGTTCAGTTCTACATGATGAGCCCCTATGTGCTGAAAACCCTCTCAACTGAGCATAAGGTACTCTTTCTCATAGCCACTTTGTTATTGCAACCCTACTCGACTGCCGATATGGACATCTCTGATTGTTTGTGACTTTTCAGGGTTTGTATCATTCATCATTCAAGGTGCCAGATGTATATGGAGTTTTCCAGTTTAAGGTTGAGTATCAGAGGCTTGGATACACTAGCTTGTCTCTTTCCAAACAGGTAAACTCCTGTTACTGTTATAATATCTTTTCTGATATATCAACTTAGCAACTTGCCTTCTTAATATTTTTGATCAGTAGATGTAATTGTGATTTTGATTGTTAGTTGGTTATATTGTATGATAAAAATTGACACAGTATGAACTCTGCTTGGGAAAGGGAAAGAAGATTTTTCTAGTTGCTAAGTGAATTGGACTAATTTTCTGATGTACTAAAAGAAAAGGTTCAAGTGAACTGTATTCTAGTTTAGCATATGATTGTTGTAGAATTGTAGCCTGTAGCCATTCTGATATGTTATTGCTCAGTAGGTTTGTTCAATATTCCTGGCATGTTCATCTAGGGAAAACAATCAGAGGTATGATTCCAGGCAGCCCAAAATACTATCATGGGATGTCAATTACGAGCATAGAATAAAAACTTGACTGTTGATCTGCTGCCTAGGACAGTGCTCAATTTGATTGGTGTGTGGGGATCCAATAGCTTAGAGCCTTCAATTTCTAATTTTCTTTTAATTTAACAAGGGATTTACATTTGTGGGTGCTATCATATAATAAGCCTGGAGTATGCTGCTATTGAATCCAAAGGCTATTGGTTGACTCCTCTGTGGATAGGAGGCATGGATTTACAATCAGGCTAAGGCTTAAACTAAATGTCTATTTTTCCTTTAATTTAACAAGGGCTTTACCTTTGTGGCTGCTATCATATAGTAAGCCTGGAGTATGCTGCTATTGAATCCAAGGCTATTGGCTGACTCCTCTGTGGATGGGATGCATGGATCTATACCCAGGCTAAGGATTAAACTAAATGTCTATTTTTCCTTTAATTTAACAAGGGTTTTACCTTTGTGGGTGCTATCATATAATAAGCCTGGAGTGTGCTGCTATTAAATCCAAAGCAATTGGCTGACTCCTCTGTGGATGGGAGGCATGGATTTATACCCAGACTAAGGCTTAAACTAAAAATTTTGGCTGGCTGGGTGGCAGGACATCTATATCTGTTTTGTTTTCGTTAAGAAAGAGAGGGAAGGACACAATGAAGAGGCTGAATGTCTTTGAATGAATGCCCACAGCTTCGCCTTATTGAATATCTGAGGCATAATAAGACTGATGTACGATCAGATTTATGCAAACAATTAATGACTGATCTAGTCTTGTAGCACACAATACCGAATTATTCTTGATATTAGGTTGGTTACTTTGGGAGGCATTTCTATAACTGTTGGATTTTCTGAATGGCAGATTCCAGTTCGGCCCTTTAGACACAATGAATATGAGAGATTTATTATTACTGCCTTTCCCTATTATGGAGCTTCTTTTACTACGGTAAACTCTTATTCTCTCTCTACAACTGCATTAGTTTTGCTTTTTTTGTGTAATTTTGGTGAGTCGATGTGTTCAACTGTTCATGTTGTAAGAATTTCATCTTGTTGACTGCAGATGGCTGGGTTCTTTATCTTCAGTTTTGTCTACCTCTACCACAAGTGAAGTCCTGTTATCCTCGAGAGGATTGAATTGCATTGACATGGTTAAGGCTACCTTTAAGCCTTTTGGAGAAGAAAACAAAAGGGAAAAAAAAGAGAGGCTTAGCTACAAAATTTTCACCCCAAATTTGTAGCTTAAGAGGGTAGTAGGCTATTAAATCTTTGCATTGAAGTATCTAGAATCTACTTTAAGGAGTTCTGGCTGTAGAAAGGTGCTGGTGATTAGTTTCAGGACTGTTAGACCACAATTTGATACGTGATAACATCAAATCCAACTTAAGAGTCCAAAAGATTGGATCGATTGGTAACAATTTTACTCTGTTTTGGTCTCTAAAATTGTAAGCTTCCAATTAGATGGATGATTGATGATTTAGTTGTGTTTCGTTTCCTCCCATATATCCATATGATATTAGCCCTTAGGAGGCACTAGATGAGGGATAGTAGTTGAAACCAAGTGTTGGGAAAACTTTTTTTCTCATTATTTTTTTGCATCTCTATTTGCTAATCTTTTTCTTATTGTCGGTCCCAAGTCACGCATGATATTGTCATTCAACATGTTTTTCACATTTTAACTATTTGGTGTGCAAGAAACATGTGCTTGACTCGTGATTAAAATCAACTTTGAAAAGAAGGAATTGAATCCATGCATAAAGAGTACCAGAAATGAATTCATGCGTAAACAGTACTATTTATCAAAGTTTGATGGTACGTCACTTGGATTCATTGTATTGATGAAGTGATTTTAGGGCGAGCCCACTTTTGCCTAAATTATTGATAGTGACCTAAAAGTAGTTAGTTTGTGATGTTTGGCCATGGGGTAGGAATTTGATCATAGTCGTACTTGATTATGTTTTTAACTTATTCATAAGCTAGTTGTTGGCTTTTTAGATCCATTTAGATGGAAAATAAATAGCTCCTATCTTTTCTTCTTGCCTAGTATGGGACTTGAGAGTTTCTACGACAAGAAACCTGGACTCTAGCATGAGATAATTCCAGTGTTCAGAGTTGTCTCCGCTTCTTGGAATTCTTAATCGGAATTTTGTTTTCCAATAAAAAAAGGAAAAAAAAAAAAGAAAATACAGTCGCGTCACTGCTTTTTGTGTTTTAATTTGTTTGAAAATTAGTTCTTAAATCTAATTATGATATTTAATTTATGGTTATTTTATCTCATTTTGTTCTTAATTTTATAGTTATTTGTCAATTGAATTTTGTAATCAAAATAAAAACAAAGAAAGAAAAATAAAGGAGATAAAATAATCACAAAATATACGTACCAATTAGGCTTATAAATTAAATTTGGAAGTAATAGATTATCAGAAAAAAATTGAGACAAATTGATATTTCATCGGTGAGTAAAGGATCAAAGAAAATGAAGGGTAATATATAATAAAGGAAACTAAGGAAAGGGAAGGTAAGTAAAGGATCGAAGAAAATGAAGGGTAATATAATAAGGTAAACGAAAGTAAAAGGAAGGTAACATAAGAAGGGAGAAACAAAAATAGAAGATTATATCATAAAAAAGAATGGAGGGAAAGGAACGAATAGAAGATAAAGATAATATGAGAAGAGAGAACATAGAAATAGAGGGAAAAATAAATGAAGTTTTAGAAATTTATAATATCCATTTTTGGTGCATATAAAGAGAAACTGAATTAATATAACCTTTCCTTAATAAGTTCCATCTATGAAAATTATAAATAGAAAAAAATGAATACAAATTTGCTAACTATATGTTAGACATTATGTTTAGAAAAAATATTTTGCGAAAAAAAAAATTATTTTTATTATTTTTTAGATTTTAAAAACTGTTTTTAAAAATAAATAGTTAAATAGATATTTTTATATAATAAATATATTTAAAAATTTATAAAAAATTAAAAAAATCAATAAATTAAATGAAAAAAATTGTCAAACTATTTTTTTTGGATACTCGACAATCATGATTTTGGATTAGTAGTCTTCATTCTATGGTAAATGAAATAAACATTTTAAGCAAGCTAAGCTAAGCATAAAAAGAAAAAACAAATGAAAATTCCAAAATTTTATGTATTAAATTCATGAAAATTTCTTGTTATTTTTCACGATGAATAAAATAATCACAAATTATATAAAATCTATTTTATTTATATATCATTTTATTAGTTTGGTATATTACAGATGGGATTTCGAAAATTACTAAATTCAGTCTCTGGTTCTTACGAATTTATGGTGACCAATAAAATTATGACAATGAATTGTCATAACAAAAAAATAAAAATGCCTCATCACAGATAATAGATATGTGTATATATATATATATATATATATATATATATATATATATATATATATATATATATATATATATAGCATGCGTTGCCATGCCACTATCGATAGTGCACAAGCCACAGATACAGCATTCCAATCTAAAATCCTATCTGAGTCCTCTCTGTTCTCATTCAGAGTCTTAGAGCTCTTCCTCTCTAATTCCCCATTTTCCCTCTCTTTAAAAGGTATCCTCCATTTCTTATTCTCTGTCTTTTCATAGAAGGTAAGTGCCTTTAGAATTTTCAGTCCCTAATTCGTTTGTTTCAGTGTTTTTCTTATTCTTTTTATCTAACTCAAAGCTTAATTAACGTAACAAGAAGATGAATTCTGTGAATTTAGGCTCATGGGTACACACCTCTTCTATCTTCAACCAGACAACCAGATCCAGATCCATATATTTGTCTCCGCCTCTCAATTCTTTAAAAAGCTTACCAATTCCTGTTGTGTATAGGAAATCAAAACGACCCATATCTTCAATCTCTGCCATTATAACCAAGGAAGAGGAAACTCTTCAAGAAGAGCAAAATAATCCAAGGCCCTTCTTTGATTTCAAGTCCTATATGCTCCAAAAGGCCAATTCCGTTAATCAAGCTTTAGACGTCGCCGTTTTCCTCCGGGAGCCCGCTAAAATTCATGAGTCCATGCGGTATTCGCTCCTCGCCGGTGGCAAAAGGGTCCGGCCGGCACTCTGCCTCGCGGCCTGTGAGCTCGTTGGCGGGAACGATTCCATGGCAATGCCTGCTGCCTGTGCAGTGGAAATGATTCATACTATGTCACTTATCCACGATGACCTCCCTTGTATGGACAACGATGATCTCCGCCGTGGAAAGCCCACCAATCACATCGTGTTTGGAGAGGACGTGGCGGTTCTGGCCGGCGACGCACTCTTAGCATTTGCCTTTGAACACATTGCTGTCTCTACTTTGAATGTTCCTCCTGCTAGAATTGTCCGGGCAATAGGGGAATTGGCGAAGGCAATCGGAGCAGAGGGGCTAGTTGCAGGCCAGGTGGTTGATATAAATTCTGAAGGACTATCTGAAGTGGATTTGGAAAGACTTGAATTTATTCATGTCCACAAGACGGCCAAATTGCTGGAGGGGGCGGTGGTGCTGGGGGCCATATTGGGCGGAGGCACGGATGAGGAGGTGGAGAAGTTGAGGAAATATGCAAGGGATGTTGGGTTATTGTTTCAAGTGGTGGATGATATTCTTGATGTGACTAAATCATCCCAAGAACTGGGGAAAACTGCAGGCAAAGACTTGGTGGCTGACAAGGTTACATATCCTAAACTTATGGGGATTGAGAAATCAAGGGAATTTGCTGAGAAGCTGAATAAGGAAGCTCAGGAGCAGCTGGCTGGGTTCGATCCCGAAAAGGCAGCTCCTTTGATTGCTTTGGCTAATTACATTGCTTACAGGCAAAACTAATATATGCTGGTATATCAATTCTCTTGTATTCTATAGCTTTGTATCAACATCTAGTGATACAATTATATAGCAATTGGTGGGCTTATTCTCATATATATATAGATACAATGCTTCTGTTTAATGGCATGTGTTTCAGAAGGTAGGATTTTCCCTTTGAATATAGGATTACTTTGTGATCACTTGGCTCAAAGTTCATGGATTTTTGTATATCTCATTAAATTTAGTGATCTTTAGAAGAATTTGTCATGCAATATTCAATTAGAAAGTTTCAAAATGCAGAGGAAATGTGTATTTGGGAATTCTGTTGTGATGAGGTTGGCAATTTAGAGATTATTGCAGAAGCTCTATTCTCACGCCTTCGTAACTATCTTGTATGTAGAGGAGTTGGGCCAATGCATTATGTTTTTGGTTATGTGGATTCTTTATACTGATCATTTAGTCAAATGGTGGGTCTTATGTTTTGCTTAGTCTTTCTATTCGTATATAGTTTTATATATACCAGTCGTACACCAGCGTTTTGTGAAGTAGAATTATTAATGATTAAAATATTATTATTAAGAAAAAAAATTCAAAATTTTCAAAAAAAATTACAAATAAAATTGAGTATGGTATTAAATTCAAGTGGAGAAATAAATTAAATTCAACATTTGATTACAAATTAAGAAAGTTGAAGAAAAAGAAAAACTTGTGAACATTCCATAGTGGTATGGCATAATCAAACTCCATGATTTACTGAGAACACTTCTTCCAGTTTGATTTTCCTCCAAAAGCAACAATGCAGTACAGGATGGATATCTTCATTCTCATGCTGTTAAGATGAAACCTGTATTCAAGATTCAAGCCAAAAAGTGTCAAGAGGAGCAGTGAATTGGGAATCAGAATTGACTGAAAAAAAAGCTTTTCACCCAAGACACTCGTGGTAGCCACATATGTCAAAAGTTATGAAGTTACCATATATGCTTCTATGCAAACAGAGCTAGGTTAAAATCCAAAATAAGCAAAAATATGCAATTTTCAGTTATAAAGTTTCAATAACTTTTTGCTCTCGCCAAAATCATGTTCTTCAGTCCAATTATTAGTGCCCTCACCCACTGGGGGAGATGGACCAACCCTTCGAATCGATTCTATGAGCTTGTGGTGATGATGAATTTAAGCTTTTCTTGAGCTCATCGTTTTCTAAAAGAATGAAGGGAGAAGAGGTGAAAATGGCAGAAACATACCATTACAAAGTACCGCATAAACAGTCAATTCTCTTCCCAGCCATTCGAAACCCCATTACCCTGCCATATTAGTAGACTATAATATATTTCTCGCGGAATATACAATGCGTGAATTTTTACAGTAATATATTAAAGATTAATAATATAATTATTTAAAAATATTTGAAATTTATTCTATAAACCTGAAAAATTGTTGTCATGCAATTTATCAATCTTTTCGATTTATTTTTAGGAACGTTTGGATGTTTGTTGAGGTTATGAGAAATTTATTACGTAAATGGTTCTATTTTAAAAAAAAAATTATTTAAATCAAACGAATTTAGTTTATCATATTTTTTCACAATAATATAGTTTTATCAAATTTTTACTTTATTTTTATTTTTTATGAGATATTTTTTAAAATCTATTTTTAAATATGATAAACAAATTTATCTTTTTATCCTTGAAAGCTAACTATAAAAAATGAATTCAATAACAATAAAATATCATATACTTATTAGAAAATTATAATTATAATTTTTCATTTTTTTTATTATGAATGATTAAGATAAAAAGAAGGAAAAATTACAGAGTTTATAATTTGATCTCACCAAACATCAAAATAATTTATGAGATAACTTGTCTCATTGAATTTTGTTTTCCATTTTGAATTTATTATATATTAGCACTTAGATGATTAAAAATGATGGTTTATGATCAAAAAATTTTGATTGGAATTTTTTTCTCTTGTTGATGTATACAAAATAAAATATTTAAGATTTCATTTATATATAATTATGTTTATCACAAAATGTTGGTTAATACAGTAAAAAAGGAGCAAACATTTGAAATATGACAAAAAGAATATAGTTTTTTATACTCTCTTCCTCTCTCTCCCATACTACAAAAAAATATATATTTTTTTATCATAGGAATAATTAATTAATATATAGTTGAAATTATAAATTTTAATTGAATTTTTGAAATTTCTCTAATAATTTCTATTTTTAACAATATAGAAATTAAATGAAAATATAATAAATTTTTATTTTTTAAAAAGTAAAATAAAATAAATTATAATTTTTGTTTATTCCTTGAAGTAAAGAAATGTTTCTGGGTAGTGTGGTAAGCTTAGATACATAATCTCATAGTTCATGCTTATTTTGTTACTAAATATTTTGTTCATAGAGTATATGAACTAATGGATTGTAATATATTGGTCAATATAATAAAAAATAACAAATATTTGAAGCATGACAAAAAGAATATAGTTTTTAATACTATCTTCTTCTCTCTTTCATACCACAAAAATATATTATTTTTTTACTTTTATCATAAGAATAATTAAATACTATATAATAAAATCTAATTGTATTTTAAAAAAAAATTACATTACTCAAGAGGGATTCAAAATTAAAGAAATTATCAAATTATTATTACATACTATTATATTATAAATTAGTCTAAGTTTCAATTTATATTTTATTTTTTTAATCATCAATTTATTTCAAAATTAACCTTTGAATCTAATTAAATATTAAATATAAATTTTTGCAAAATCAATTGCTTTATCGCTTATTACTATCATTCCTTTCATTTTTAAAATTATTGTCATAATTTTTATGTGCTATGTAGCCACAATTAATCAATTATATTTGAAAGCTTTCACATTGATCAATAATATTAAAATATTTTTAAATTCGACATGTTATATTCAGTCAGATTGATCCATGAAGTATTAATATGCCTCCATCATTTTATATATGTTTAATTTTCTTTAAAAATAAAATTTCAATTTGATTAATTATATGAAATTTAACTCTTACAGCTCATCTACCTCGTCTCATTTATATATAATAAAATTTTAAATTACAATATAAATTGATGATGTGAAAAAAACTTTTTAAATCATGATAAAAATCACAGATAAAAATAATAGATTACAATATCTCTCTAAATTTAAAAATAAAATAATTATACGTTCTCTCAAAAAACTAGAAGAATAATATATATTTTTTTCTTAGTTATGCGACGTCGTTTATTCTTGAGCTGGAAAAAAATAACGGGAAACAGTATCACTTTGTTCTAACGGTATTTTCTGCACGACACTGTAGTAGCTACCATGTCTAACAGACTCAACTTTAATGTATTACATGGACTATGTATTTTAAAACACCTTATTAAGCACATGGGAAATAAAAAGGAGATTTTGTTGTACATTTGTTCACCAATCATTTGGTCACGTGTCTCGCCATGCATCACATTACCATTTGCCAGTGATAATATATTTATGTTATTAATAATTTATTTTTATTAAGCTCTGCTTTTAATTATTAAATTAATGAACTCAGAAGAAAAATCTCATTCCATAAAATTACAACTCAATAATAATAAAAATATTATTATAATAAAAAAACAATCGATCTAATATTCTAATTGAATTTTCCTTGTGAATCAATTTTTTAATTTTTAAATTAACTCAATTTTTTAAACAACGCTATCAAAATAATAATTTTTTTAACATATAATTAATTTGATCTCGATATTGGTATTTTTTTTCCTTGCATACTATTAATCTAAATTTAGTTTTTTTAATTATAATTTTGATATAAGTCAATTTCATATTTTGCAACTAACAAATATTAATTAGCATAATTGTGATCTCACCGTATCAGTTCATTTTTTTTCACAAATGGCCATGGAAAATTAAAAATAAATAAATAAATAAATAAATATATTGTTTCTGAGCCCTTAATGAAACAAAATTTCACAATTTTCATGTTTGGTTAAAAATTTTAATTTCAGCTTGATTGGTCCAACTAATTTAATATTTGACAAATTTTTTTATTTACATCAAATTATTTCTTATTTTAGCCACCAACTCATTGAAATAACTTTTTTTTATAGACAAAAATTAAAAATACTTGAAAAATAGAAACTACTGCCTTTTAAAGAAAGAACAATAAAAGAATAAAAATATTAAAATATATATGATGTTTTAAACAAATTAAAAAGTTATATTTTTTTTTCTCAATTTTAACCGTTTGGCTAAAATTAAAAGTAATTATCCAAATGAAGCTCAAAATATAAAATTAAAAATTGTAATAAAAATCAAAAATCATAAAAACATTTTGAATTTTTTTTGGAAACAACACATATTAAAAGTACAACATTTTCCAATTTCATAAATATGTCTATCTATATAAGCTATAATCTTATATAGAAAACTTTCAACAATTTATCCTAAAAATTAGGATAGATTAAAAAAAAATAAGATAGAAATATCTAAAATCACATTTAATCATCTAACCAATCGTCAATCAAGTTCAAATATATATTCCTTGCTCCCAAATTATCTCTTTCGCCATCTTTTGCCTCTTATAAACTATAAACACAAAAAATAATTCTTAAGTACTAAATCAAATAAAAAACCACATAAAAAAAACTACAATCCAAACACAAACTATATATAAAACTATCACAAATATGAACATATCATTACTCCTACACTTCAAAAATGAAGAAATACCGATATCTGATTTAATTGATTCCAACTTATATTAGTTGGACACTCCAAGAATGTCATGTATTTGTAATGGCAGAAACATACTATTAAAAATTACCACAATAAACAGTCAATTCTCTTCTCGGCTATTCAAAATCTCATCACCCTGCGATATTACTAGATATGTACTCCCAATATCCATGTCTTCCTGCCTTTGTGATTAGTTGATAGTATGTTTAATGTACATCTCATAGTCACAAAATTTCGCATTTGGAGAGACTCGGGTGATAAAAACATGCCATTTTCGAAGCTAATTAATGCATCTAATCCTTTTATGCTATAAGCATATACCACATTGTGCCGCTACCCATGTTAGACTATTTCAATGGCTGTTTTGTTGTTAATTAGCTCACTGCTGAAAGAATTTAAGATGACAAACCAATACACCTAGCAATCATTCAGGTGGGTTTGTGTTTAGGTTAATTTCAGATCTTGGGTCAAATTACTCGAGCAAATCATTGATCAATTTTACTTTTAAAAGTCAAAATTCAAATAAATTTTGAGTTCGAATTTATTCAAATTTACCCATCTGAATTTCATCAGATTTCTGAGTTGGGTTAGTTAAAGTTTTTATATACATAAAAATTAAATTTTCGGATCAGGTCAAAATTTTACTATATATATATATATATATATCCAAAGCTCCAGTCAAAATATATTTTTAAGCTTAATTAGTGCGATTTTAATTGTTGGTGTCAATTTAGCTCATTTTATTCTAAAAATATTGTTTTTCATTTGAATCCTCAAAACATATTTTTTGGTTTGTTTTTTTCACTTCCATTGTAAAACTCAACGCTCAATTAATTACAAAATTGTAATAAATATTTAAGGAAAAAAAAAAGCAAGCACTTTTAAGATGAAATTGGATAAATTGACTAAAAAAAGTAAAATTTATGTGAATTGAACTCAAAAATTAATTTTGAACCAAATTAAATTATTTAATCATCATAAAAGAATTTTGAGAACATATTTTGAAATGTTCCTACTTCCAGCCAAAATCTGCAATTTCATTTTCTGGGTCCAGCCCATTCTTTCGTTATATGATGAAAAAAAAATAAAAAATTTAAAAGACAAAAAATAAAAACAGGACTAGGTTGTTACAGTAAACCTCTGGGCTCCTGGTCCAGCCCATTATTTTGTTATATGATTGAAGGAAAAAAAAAAAAAAAAAAAAAAAGAGAAAAGAACCAAAAAGTCTAAAAGAGAAAAGATAAAAAAACAAAAACACGCCGTTGCCGGGGATCGAACCCGGGTCACCCGCGTGACAGGCGGGAATACTTACCACTATACTACAACGACCTTGTTATTAGAGAGTGAGTTTACTTTTATTTGAAGAAGGAACAACGCTGTGCCAAAAATTTCAAATGGATCGGCCAATTTGGTCTGCGAATCTATTTTTTTCTAAAAGAATAATTGAAAGAGAATGGAGGAAGTATCATATAATAAATCTCATCTTCCTGTAATAAATATAAAACCAATGATTACATATATTTTTCAATTTGACAGAACATATTTACGAAATTTCTCAGTATATAAATAAAATAAAATTAAGAATGATAATTTTTTTTTGTTTTAATCATATAAGGAATCGAATTAAGAGTTCAGACTTAAAATTTCATAGAGCTAATTATTAGATTATAATTAAGAAGATAAAGTTTATGGACAGAGAGTGGCTAATTTAGTGAAAAGAAATGAAAGTTGAAGAATGATAATTTTTAATCATTGGTATAAGAAGACTCCGGCAGTTGGGGAGAAATTTAATTAAATCAAGGATTTAATAGACACGATTTCCTCATAACGTGTTCTTCAAGTGACAATGAAGAAGAAAATGAAAATCTGACCAACAATCGGAGTTTCTGAGTGTGAATTATGAGAGTTTGGGCTAAGAAAATAAACTGTCTCATGGCATAACAAGTATTTCTATTACTAAATAAGACAAGCTTTGAGTTTAATCAGAATAATAAATTTATTTATTATCAGAAAGGAATCTGCATTCACTAAACCACAAAACAAGCTTCGAGTGCTACAGTATCCTCAACATAAGGAGGAAGGATATGCACCCAACCCAATTAGGCTGTAACATGTTATGTTTACATAAGTTTGCTAGACAGTCAGCTACCCTGTTGATAGATCTAGGAATATAAACAAAAGAACACGACAGAAAACCATCTTCTAACATCCAGACATCTTGGATCACAGTTTTGATTTCCACCGACGCTTCAAGTTTCCCATTGATCACATCCATCAGAACTGCAGAATCAGCTTCTAAAATTGGATTAGCGACGGACAGTCTCTTTGCTAAGCAAACTGCTTCCCTCAAGGCTCAAAGTATAGGCTTCTGCTAGTAGCACTGATAAAGCATTAAAACGACTTGCAAAACTGTCGACGACAGCTCCATCATCCTTACGGCAAAGAACAACAAAATAAGCTTCCATAGTGTGATTACAGAAGGTAGCATCACAATTAAATTTATGAAACTGAGGAGGCGCGGGAGTCCAAGATAATGAAATCTGATTAACAGACACCAGTGACTCCAGATAATGACTATCCCTAATTGTTCGCTGAAATCATGATAACCATAATCTGCTGCTTTAGCAAGATAGTTTGGATCAAGCTGATATGTGAAAAAAGAACTCTGTTTCGAGCTTTCCAAATGTTTCAACATACAAATAAGATATGAGCCACAATACTATCAGGCTGAGAAAATTCTTTTAGAAGGGCGGAAACCCAAACCACAAATGCAGGAAAACCAGCAGGATTAGGCTTATAAACTAGCAAACCAAACAGCGGCAGCAAAAGGGAAAGAAAAAAAACATCATCTGTTCCATTGTCTCTTGATCTTGGTTACAAATAAAGCATAGAGCCAATGACAGCATGTGTTTCTAGCGCCACATGGAAGAAAATTCTTAGTCACTTTCCAAACAAGCATTTTAATTTTTGAAGGAACCGACAGCCCCCAAATAAACTTCCAATAAGATTTAGGAATTTGAAAAGATGAAACCCAAGGAGCTGAGTGGACTGAGTGTAGTTCTGCGATTCCCTATATTTTTCCTTAAACCACTTCATTAATGCTTCCTTATCCCAAAGAATACTTTTTCGCCCAAAAGACGCTGAAGAACTATATATAGTTAGCTGTTAAGAAATCCCTATAATGGAAATATTTAGCACGAGCCGCCTAAGTTAACAAGGATTGAGGTCGAAGATATTCCAATTCCAAGCTTGTTTAGCCAACAATACCCTTTCCCTCAGAATCCCACCACCAAAACTGGCTACATAATTTTTCCATTTCTTTAATCAACCCAGTAGAAACCTGGAAACATGGCATCAAATACAAAGGTATACTTTGAATAATTGACTTAACTAGGACTTTGTTTCCTGCTTGAGATATATAATAGTCTAGATTTCCAAGAGGCAGTTTTAGATTGAATCCTACGAATAAGGAACAAAGATGAAGCTCTTTTATTTCTACTCCAAAAACATAGGTACACCAAGGTAACGATCATTATCCCCCATTAGATGCATATTAAGAAAAGAGAGTATCTGCATTTTAAGCAAAGGAGAACACACATGGCTAAACCAGATACTTGATTTGGACAAATTGATTCTTTCACCTGAAACATCACAGTGATTTTCCAAAAGACATTTACGAACATGAGATTCCCCAAGGGAAGCCCGATCAAAAAGCGAAGTGTCATCCGCAAATAAAAGCTGACTTAAAACCGGGCTTCTCATATTAAGCTTGATTCCTTCAATCCTCCTAGCACCTAAAGCAGCTGATAATGATTTTGACAAGGCTAAAGAAACAAGAAGGTACAAATAGGGAGAGAGAGACAATTGCCCTGACGAATACCCCGAGATGGAGAAAACCGGTTCGAAGGTGTCCCATTGACAAGGATAGAAAATTTGCACGGAGAGAAACCTAGACATTCAATGACATCTTGAAGAAAACCCCAATTAACAACGTCATAAGCCTTTTGATATGTCTAACTTGATGGCCATATGAGGTTTTTTTATTATTCGAATTAAAAGAATGGAGGACTTTATGGGTTAACAAGATATTTTCATGAATGGTCCTCCCATGAACAAAAGCAGTTTGAGTTATTGGGATAAGAGACTTTAAAAATGGTTTAAGACGATTAGCTAGAATCTTAGATATAATTTTAAACTAATAGGTCTATAATGGCACACTTTTTCTAGGTGAGGGATCTTGGGAATGAGGACAATATACGTAAATTTCAGGGAAGGATCAAAGGAAGCATTGATGAAAAAATTACTCACCTGACCACAAATATCATCCTTCATCTATGTCCAGTTTTTTTGGAAGAATTGACCATGAAACTCATCTGGTCCTGGAGATTTAGATCCACCTAACCCGAAAACAGCCTTCTTGATTTCCTCGTCTGTAACATCAGCTGCTAATACAAAGTTTATAGGTGGATTGATAACAGGAGTGACATGTTGCAAAATTCCAGATTGTCTCTGAGGAGATTGAAGCTGAAAAACATACTGGAAATGATCAAGGATTTCAGCTGCAATCTGATTCTCGTCCAAAAGAATCTAGCTAACCTCAATTTTCAACAGGGATATAAGATTTTGCTGCCGCAGTTTCACTGTTGAAGCATGAAAAAAACTAGAGATTTTGTCCCCATACTTGAGCCACTGCTCCATTGATCGTTGATCTCAAAAAAATATCCTTTGCATTTTCTTGTCTGTTCAGCTCCTGTTGTAACTGAGTTGATATATCCTTATCCTCTGGAGATCGTAAATTAGCTGCTACTTGATCCATTTGAAGCAAGAGCCATTGGATTTTAATCTTTGAATTACCCACAACTTGTCGATCCCAACGCTTCAAAGACTGTCTACAAGCTGCCAGTTTATTCATTAAAGAACCATTAACTTGACCCATCCAGGCCAATTGGTTCACTTCCCACTTGAACTCATAACGGAACAAAGGAAATTTTGGACCACGACCTGGATTGAGTTGAACTATCATCGGATGATTATCAGAACCAGAGAGGCAACCATGAATGACTTGCGCCATGTCAAACAAAATTCTCCAATTTGCTGAGCATAAAGCCCAATCCAGACGCTATGCAACACTTTTGAGTCCCCACACGTTCATTATACCAAGTAAAAAGGCTCCCTTTGAAACCCAGACGATTGTAATTTAAGTTCCGAGGAAGGGTTAATTTATCGTAAATCTTATTGCAATGATTAGTGTATTTTAAAATTAACTTTATTTTTTTGAAAAAAGCTTTTAAACCTAATCAAATCAATTGAGAAAAATCATTAAAAAAAATTGACATTTTATGCATTCCTTCAAACTAAAATACTTTAACATTCTAAAAAAAAATATTAAAACACTTTTTAAATATATATATATATATATATATATATATATATTAAATTTGAGTGCTTTTAAAAAGTTAATTGATTGCTTTTACCTATTAATAAAAATTTTATATTATTTATTTTAATTAATTGCATTTGTTTGATTTATATTTATCAAAATTTATACGTTAGTTCTAATATAGCACATTTAATCTTAGCCCCATAAATGTTACGTAATCTCTTGTCGGCCCTCATTTCTTGTCTGTCTTTATTAATCTATAATAATTAAATAGTATATAAGGTGTTTGATTCAGTTGTTTGCTCTGGATAATTATTAGTTTTATTTATCAAGTTGTTACAAAATTATTTAGTAATTTTTTTAAAATAAAAATTAATAGTTTTTTGAAATTTCTATCTGATTATAAAGCTTCATATTAAAGTTTTTTCTAAATAATTGAAATTTTTTTAAATGCAAAAACTAAATAACTCTTATACTAAATTATTTTTATATATAAAGAAATACTAATTTTGGATTCTTTTTTATTTAATTATTTTTATATCATATATTTTTTTAAAATTTTTATTCATTGATTATTATGATTATTTCAATTTTTAATTTATTACAATAAACAATTATATCAAATAAGTAACATATTATACTTTTATTTATTTATTTATTATAAAATAATATATTTTAAATTAAATAAATAATATCTCTATTGATAATTTTATATTTTAACAACAATAACTTAATTATTTTTACCAAAAAATAAATATAAAACCACTACTAACTACCTTCAAACTGTTAAACTAAACTGACCTTAAAATGGTAATTAACACAATGTGGATTAGTCAAACACAAGGGTAGATTAGACATTAGCCACTTAGATGAAGCAACAGATTAGAATTTTCCTTTCGCTTGTTACCTTTCTGTATTATTATCCGCCGTATCTGTCTTTTGTATGCATGGACAGAAATCAACTGCAAAGTGACTATTATTAAATGACGTACTTGAATTTCGGATTAATAATATCAATAATACTAAAGTTTTTTATTTTATTATAATTTAATATTATATATTTTAATTATTATATATTTATTTTGAAAATATTATAATTTAATAATTAAAATTAATTTTTGATAAAAAATAATATAATAGTCAGTCAACATATTATATCATTAAAAATTATATTTTCTAATTATTATATTATATTTTCTAAAAAATTGACTTTAAATATTATAATATTTTAAAAAAATTTAGTATCTATTTACAATAATTAAAATATTTTGTATTATAAAAAAGAAATAAATTTTGGTAGCGTCCCATTAAAATAAAACCAACGTATCCTCAACCCATTGACTGCAATTTTTTAGATTTTTTCAGTGCCCTTTTTCTCTTTTTGGACCATTTGAAAAACATTTCTCCTAATTTTCTTCCTTTTTCTTCTTGTTCATACAGTCTCTCTGTTAACCGGCAAGTTTCTATTCTTGTCCATTGCTTATAAAATCTGTCTTTTTCTTGACGTTAGTGTTTTGTTTCTCAATCGCTTTCATCTTATAGCTAAATATGTGAAAAATAGCTGTTTGATTCGCGAGAGCTGCCTTTCTGCTTGATCGGTGAAGTCTGTGTTACATTTTGATCTGTATTTCAGCTGCTTGAAGCTCAATCTGATTCAAGGTTTGAACTGTAACCTAATTTACGCCCCCAAAGATTTTACTTTTGAAGCTTTTGAGTTTATTTTTTATCTGATTCTTGTTTTTCAGTGACGATTATTTCTGGGTTTTAAATATCATACGAAAAAATTCATTAATTTGGTTTTTGATCCATTGGATAAGCTATTTTGGAATCAAGTTTGCTTAATTTTGGTGTTTTCTTATCAGTCATTTCAGCTTGATTTCTAGGTTTTTGCGTTTCCTTCGCATTTGAAGTGAAAAAGATCTCAGTTTTGTTATTTGTACTAAATATAGAAACCCCAATCTGGGATATACTTTTCTTGATAATAATGCTATAGATACAAAATCTCTTTTGTGTGTTTTGAATTTTCAATCGGATATGATGGGAGGACAATGTAGCAAAGCAAAGGGTGCTAAACCCCCAGCACCGCCTCCTCCGCCTCCGCCGCCGCTCCAAATTAGTTCCAATTCCCTGTACACAGCAGACCTGAGTTCATATGAGGATGCTTGTATGCTTGATCCAGACCTGCAATCCTTTGATACCACTCTCCATGAAAGGACTAACCGTGTCATAAGCACCCTTGCCACTGGCGTTGAAGTTAGATCCGTGTCTTTTGACTCATTCAAAGAGGTAACTAATTGCCTTCTTGAGATGAGTCAAGATGTGGTCAATGTCATACTAGAATGCAAGGAGGACATATGGAAAAATCGAGAATTGTTTTCTTTGGTCGAGGAGTACTTTGAGAATAGTGCCAAGACTTTAGATTTTTGTGGTGCCCTTGAAAATTGCCTCAAGCGAGCTCGAAATAGCCAACTGATCATACAGGTTGCCATTAGGAAATTTGAGGAAGAAGTAGCATTGCAAGACGAGGTGGCAGAGAAGAAATATGCGAAGACATTGGAGGAATTACATAAGTTTAAGGCTGCTGGTGATCCTTTTACCGAGGAGTTCTTTGAACTCTTTCAGTCGGTATATAGGAAGCAAGTGTCCATGTTAGGGAAATTGCAACAGCGAAGGAAGAAGCTTGATAAGAAGTTGAAATCCATGAGGACATGGAGGAGGGTTACCAATGTGTTATTTGTTTCTGCTTTCGTCTCTGTGTTGATTTTTTCGGTTGTGGCAGCTGCCATTGCTGCACCACCTGTTGTAACAACTTTAGCTGGTGCACTGGCTGTTCCAATTGGCTCAGTAGGGAAATGGTGCAATTCGCTTTGGAATAATTATACAAATGCATTGAAGGGGCAGAAGGAATTAGTTGGATCAATGCAGGTTGGAACTTTCATTGCAATCAAGGATATGGATAATATATGGCTACTTGTCAACAAATTAGAAGTGGAAATTGATTCAATCTTGCAGAACACTAACATTGCCTTGATAGAAGAAGATGCTTTGAAGCTTGTGATAGATGAGATCAAGAAGAAGATGGAGGTATTCATGCAAACCATTGAGGATTTAGGTCAACATGCTAACAAGTGTAGTCGTGACATAACACAGGCAAGGACGGTGATTTTGCAGAGGATAATCAGGTATCCTGAACGCTGAAGTAGTCCGTTAAGTTTTGTATCAGTGAAGTGTAGAATTGACCTTGCCAACTTGGTTATCTTATGATATTATTTTTCCTGCTATAGATAAAGGTACAACATTTTGGATTGGCGGAATTGAGTTGAACCTTTATAAAGAAAGTCATATTCTCTAGCACTTGTATCATAACAGGGATTGTGTGTGATTTGTTCCTAATATTCTACTGGTCCGAGTTGAAATGTCACAAAATCAAAAAACAATTTGATATTTCTGATGTTTGTGTGAAGAATAACTTAGAAACCTTGTTTAACATGCTAGGGCTTGTTGTCTTAGAATTTGAGGTGTTTGAAAGGAAGAGTTCTTCCTAGTTTCTATTTCTTGTTTTCATTTGATTTCCTATATTGAAAGATGCTGAATCTCATTGATGTAAATTAGTTTTGTCGCATTCTCATAAACTTCCTCGCCTATTTCTAGCAAAATATTTCTAACTTGAGACAAAAATTAGATTGACTGAAATTAAATGACTAATTACAGTGTCTTGGCTGCTTCTAATGCTAGCATTTCCTTGACATGTACAAACTGCGATGTTTGTCTTTTGATTCCCTTTCATAGTGATTTAGGGAATATTTATTTTTGTTTGTGACAAATATTTGTTATAGGCTTATAGGCCATAGCTGACAAACAACCAGAGACCCAGGTTTCTCAGAATTTTTCTTTTTTTTTTTTGCCTCTTTAATTGATGGATCAAGATTAACCCTGCATGGAGTTTCCCTCCTGCATATGATCATCAGAAAAACTTACAGTTGGGTTCTCTAATTTTGAGTTCCAAGTCTAAATTGGAGCTTCTGAACCAAAACAATAACTTGGTGACATCTATCAATTTGTAACAAGCATCACAAAGAAACTGAAAAATTATGTTCTTGGAATTTTGCCAGCTGAAAATATTCATTGAGAAGAGCCAGAAAACGGCATCTACAGCTAAAAGAAATACGTCTGGGGGTTATTAGAACCGCACAGATCTTTTTGTCCCTCATGTATTCAGAAGTTCAAAGGTCCATTATAAATAATTAAATATGAATTTCTGTTGAATTTACATAAAGTTATATATAAATAGAGAAATGACAGACCACCAACAACAGGGGATAGAAATCTAATGATAATTGATATGCGGAGTAATTAATTGTTTATTTTCATGTTAGAAGAAAAAAATTACAATCAAATTATTATTATTTTTTTGAGGAAATTATTATTATTGGCCTATAAAAGGATATACGGTTCTGGTTCAGGCGAGAAATCGCTTACCATTTATTTCGAAAATTGGATTATCCAAGGTTACAACTTGCAACTGCAAGCAGTCACTGCGTGTCGTTTACAGTGAATAATCAGTTAATTTCTACTTAAAGAATCCTCAAGCGACAGTCGTTTATAGGGCAATGGTGTAAACGGCAGCGACTTTATTGTTCATAAATAGCCATTTTGCTGGTAATCTCAGCTATCGCTCTCAAATCCGCGCTCTCTGTTTCCTTTCCTCAAATTATGGTAGTTGCAGACGGCAATATTGTCTTATGAAGAAATCTGATCAATCAGTCTTACATGGTCCGACTTAATGGTCTCAATAGATTTCTTATGAAATCTTTGATTTCTTCATCTGCACATAAAGATTGGCCATTTCGGTGTTTAAAAAGTTCCACGAAATGTATTCATTCCCTTCACCAATCCAAACCCACAAAGCCCATCGAGCAATTCACAATAAATTCTGGAAAACCTGTTAAATCAGCGTTGAAGAAAGATGCAGAAGACCCAAAAGTTTACATGAGGAACACCGTTTCGAACATATACAAAATCTTGAAATATTCCACTTGGGACACCTCTAAAGAACAGTTATCAAAACTGTGTATGAAATGGGACTCTTACACTACCAATCAAGGGCTTAAAACCCATCCACCAATGGAAAAGGCATGGCTTTTTTTTAACTGGGCTTTGAGTTTGAAAGGGTTTAAGCACAATCAATTTACCTACACAACAATGCTGGACATTTTTGGAGAAGCGGGCAGGATTGAGTCTATGAATTTCTTGTTTAAGCAACTGCAAGAGAAGGGGATAAAAATCGATGCGGTTTCTTATACTTCAATTATGCAGTGGGTTTCGAGGAGTGGCGATGTTGATGAGGCAGTAAAGATTTGGGAAGAGATGAAGGAGAACGGGTGCTTTCGTATACAGCTTATATGAAGATTATGTTCGATAGCAAGAAAGTGAAGGAGAAGATTGATGTTTACAAGAAGATGCTTGAGTCTGGGATTTCTCCAAATTGCCACACGCATACTGTCCTAATGGAGTACCTTGTTGCTGATTGTGAGTTGCGTTTTTGCCCTCTCAGTGTTTGTTTCATTGCTTATGTGAGTTCATGTGCTCGTTGAAACTAGTGATTAATGTAAGTGTATACTTAGAGATGCGATTTTTTAATATATAGACTATGATGCTAATCCTTGATACTGCATTCTAAAGTAACATGTGAGACTTGCTCACTCTGTCCTTAAAATAATTGATATGGTGTTCTAGTAGAAGCAAATATGGATGTAAATAGTTATGGCAACATTATGCCATTTTAATTGGATACTACTTCTCTAAGGCAAACCATTGTTAAAGCTTTTGTTACTAGTAATAGAATTTATACCACCAATAAAAACCATGGGGTAGATTGCCATTGCAATAAGTGCAGTCCTGCTGAAAACCTGGTACTGAATGTCTTACTCTTGACATTAAGGCCTTCTATTTTAATATATAATCAGAGTTTATACTTCTGGACAAAAATATACTTTGGTGCAAATTAAAAATTTCTCATAATTGGTGATGATTCCTGAAGTTTCTGGTGTTCTGTTTTTTTCTGAGTAAGTTTCTTGCGAGTTGACAATATTTTGTTACATTTGTTAATTGTTTGGTGTGGCTGCATCTCAATAGCTATTTAAGGCTTCTCACTAATGAGGCTATCTTTGTTTGAAACATTGCATATACTTTTCGGGAAGTTAATGGTTTTTTTTTTAATTTCTTTATGGGTTTAGGCAATTGCGTTCAGCAAAATGCAAGAAGCAGGGATACATCCTGATAAAGCTGCATGCAATATTTTGATTGAGAGACGTTGCAAAGCTGGTGAAACAGATAAAATGTCCCAAATTCTTCAATATATGAGAAAAAATCAGCTTACTCTTTGTTACCTGTCTTTTTGGAAGCACTTAGAACATTGAAAATTGCTGGTGAGAGTGATGCCCTAGTCATGGAAGTTAATTCTCACTGCGCTACTGAAATAATAAATTTTGAAGATGCTCCTGAATTCACTACTTTCACTGCCAATGATCCTTTAGATAGACGACGCCTGCTTATTCTCTTGAGAAAGCAAAATCTTGCTGCAGTTGACTGTTTACTTGCTGAGGTAATGGATAAGAATATGCTTTTGGACTCTTGGATTGTTTCGACCATTATTGTTGCAAGTTGTAGTAATAGCAGAACTAATAGTGCTTTATTGGCCTTAGAATACAGTGTTAGAATGGGCATAGAACTTGAGAGAACAGCTTATCTTACATTGGTAGGCATTTTGACAATATCAAATACATTTCTGAGAATTGTGGAGATAGTCAAGGAGATGATTAGGGCTGGCCATTCTCTTGGGCTATATCTAGGTGCTCTCTCAATTTATAGGCTTGAATCTGCTAGACGGCCCACTTGTGCTGCAAAGATTTTAATTTACTGCCTGATGAACGGAAGTGCACCGCTACTTAACGCTGCTATGATTAGTGTATACTTCTCTGCTGGTAGTCCAGACAAAGCACTTAAAATCTGTGGAGCCATGAAAATGAAAGGGATTAGTCCTTCAATAGGTACGTATGATGTTCTATTATCTGGTCTTCAAAGAAATGGTAGAATTTGTGAAACAGATGCTTATAGAAAAGAAAAGAAGTGCTGGGTAGCTCATGGCTATTGCTGGAATAGTGTCCTAATGGATGAAAAGGTGTGACCTCCTTTTTGCTGGGGGTTTGGTATCCTGACCATCGATTTTGATTTTGGCCCATACGAATACCTTTTCTGGAGGCATCACAAAGAAAAATATTGGTTGTTTCTACATAATACCTGGTGCAGACACCCAATGCTTCTCTATAAGTTGAGAGCATATGAATAGGCACTGCAATAGCAAGGATTAGTAGCCGTTGCAGGAACATCAGTTTTGCTGATTCTCATTTTGGCAACCCATGATAAAGATCAACCATATCAAACATAAGAAACTGTGGCACGAAGGAATTTGATTTTCCTAGTTTTCTCCAAAGTTACATTTTGATACGGAGCTAGGATGGAGTACATGATCCAACTCTAAACCCCTCTCTCCCACTATATCAGTGTTGTGCAGTGAGATTTTTTTTCTTAACGAACAATTAAGTCGTGTTTTTCGTACTCCAGAGATTTGCTTGTTTCAACTTGTAATTCTACTCTTTACTTAGATAGTAGTTGCAGAGATCTGTAAACAAACACTTGCAGTTAGAAGGCATGGGAAATTTTCTATAGTATTGTGAATTACAGATTCATAGCCAAACATGTTCTTGTCTCTGGATAGACGTTTGAAGAATCTATGATGCAGAATATTGATTATTTTATGAAATTCATGGATTAGGAAGCATATTTATGTCTTTGGTTTTCGGTACATCTTCAGGGAAATGTTTCTGTTTTATGCTTCCTTGCTCGAGTACAGGGACTAATAGAAACAGAGTGGGGGACATATAGGAATCAGGATTGACATTCAAGGACAATATGAATATGCTAAAATTGGTCCAATTCCAATCTGTGAGGATTATTTTTAGATTTAGGGGGACGTATGTGTCCTCCAATATTTTCTGCATTGGTTATGAAATTTAAAATCCTTTTCAAGGGGAGATGTAGGCTCAAAACAGTCCATGATAACAACTTCTTAAAATATTGGTGTTCATCTCTATTCATTGAATTGCATTCAATTCCTTAGACCTTGCATGAAAATTGAAAAATAGACTGTTAACTATTTCTTCTTTTTTTATTATTATTTTTATTAAATTGGTAGATAAAAGGTTACTATTCGAAGAAACCAACCCCAAAAAATGTTCTAAATAATTTATGAATATGCTTCATTCGATCTTATCTTGAAGAAAAAGTATTCCCGGATATATTCCAGGAAAAATTCATAGATTCTTGAAAAAGTATACTAAATAATCAATGGTTTTGAAATTTTTTCTATTACGAAATTATGAGTTCACATTGAGAACAAAAGTTCTAAAAGAGGCAAAAAAAAAAAAAAACAGCTATTTCTTCTTAAATTTAAATGAAATCCATATAGTAAATGAACAGCAAAAGAAAAAGAAAAAAATCATGGAACATTGTAAAAAGAAAAACTATACAACTTATACACGTATGTCCATTATGCAAATAATATAGTGTAGTTATCTCGTAAAATATATTACAATCATGATTGCAAATTTCTAGCAGTTTTAAGTAATTTCTCATTACAAATAAGACAAGTAGACCATTGAATGGATGGAGGAAGAAGGGAAGCTTCCTGTTGTTGATGTCAATCTTATCTAGCAAAATATATAAATAAACATTATTATTGGCACCCACTAGGAAGGAATAAGGTAATGAACACGGTTCTAGGAAGGAAGGTTTGGATCCATGGCATATATATGGGGGGCATGCCTTCACTCTTCCTAATTATAAAAGTAATTAAAATAAGCAAACCCATTAATGTTAGCTGTTTATTTGGATATGATCTTCCAATTTCTAATCAAAATGCATGTGCTGCCTTCCCCGAATGCCTCTAATCTCCTTCGTTGCTGACTCAATTCTACCAAAATTACCAATTTTTAAGTCTTCTTACCTAACAAAACCACTCATACATCTCCTACCATCCAAAAGATGAACTGAAAAAAAAAAAAAGTACATATATGCAAATAGTCACTAACCATACTCACTTTTGGCGTATTGACCATTGCGCAGTAAGCGCACCTCTATAATTTTAATATCTGAATTTTAAGATTTCATTTGATTTTGTAATAGCATCTCCATCGCCTATCTTATGAAATTGCAAATTGAATTGCATGAGTAGATTGAAAGCTTGAAATTTTGCAAGCCTGCAAGACTTGAAAGAGGGAAAAGAGAATTTCAAATGAGTAAAAAAATTATTGTGGGTCCCGCTTATATTATTTCATAATAAAATTGGATAAAATAAATAAGTAATATATATTTTAATAATTAATATTGATTAATGTGTATATAATAGATGTAACAAAATGAAAATAATATTAATTTAAATAATTTAAAATTAATTTTTAAAAAAATTAATATAAACATAAATATTATGATAATTATTAATATAATTAATTTTCAATAAGATTCACAATTAATTTTTTATGCAAATTATTAATTTTATATTAATTAATTATAACAATAAAAACCAATTTTTTACAATTGAAAAATATAAAATTTTAACTGTCAATAATGAATATAATATATTAAAATATTAACCGAATTTTACAAATTGAAATTGATATTAATTATGATTTTCATGAAGGAGTTGCTCTAAATATATTTAAAACACTTAGCACACCTCTACAATCTTTAGGCCTATAATTCCTGAAAATGGGGGTTGCTTAACGTAAAATTTCCTCAATTTGATTAGGATGGTTGTGCAGTGATGAATGGATGGCATCGCCTTGAACGTCAAGTAAGCCTAACAAAACATCAGTCGGATTGCGTAATTTGCGAAATCAAAAACATTATTTTTAGTTTTGTACCTTATTACCAACTATATTTTTATTTCAAGAAAAAGACTGTCCTCTACTCTTCTCATATCGTCCAAAAAACAAAATTATATACTTTAGCTAGCATTTTTTTATTAAATAGTCACAGAGCAAGTACTATAACAAAATTTTGGTGGGTCTTTTGACCCAAAAAAAAAAAATTGTAAGTTTGTAAAATTGAATTTTTTGTCCACCAGAGGATTTTTTTTTTGTACAAGAAAGCGAAAACAAATTCAAAAAAATAATAGACTAGCGAGAATAAAAAAATTCTACAAAAAACTATTGTCATGACAAAATTAGTGGCTTATAATCTAGTCTCGGGTTCAAGACTCAATGCATTTCAAAATAATTTAATATATCTCTCCAATGATGTATGGTGTACCGAAAATGAAAAAAATAAAAAAAAGAAATTGAATAGTTTATTATATAATAATTCATGGACTAAAATAATAAAACATTGCTACTTTTTAAAAATTAAGTAGGAAAATTACAATATAATTCAATTTAATACGGTCAAGTTATTAATTATAACAATGGAAATTTTATATTTCATTCTCTTATTACTAACGTATAACGATGACAAACGGCCTATACTAGTCGGTCAATATTTTTTACAATCTACTTTTGACTTCTCCCCAGCTTTTGCCTCAACGGGCTCATTGAGGTCTCAACCAGGGTTTGCAACCACGGTCCTACATTGTGGCTGCAGTCTCTGCAATATCTCCTTACCTTCCTACGTTATAGTCAGATAAAGCGATGTCATCAACTAAATGGATTTTCTTGTATAGCTGCAACCATAACACAATTGTTTCGAAAAGATGTTAAGTTTGAGTGGTCAGAGAGATGTTATAATAGTTTTGATCGGCCGAAAGCTTTATTAACAGAGACACTAGTTCTGACGCAACCTATTTCAGGGAAGGATTTTGTGGTATACAGCGATGCCTCACGAAATGATTTAGGTTGTGTATTGATGCAAGAGGGCAAAGTGATAACATATGCTTCTAGACAACTAAAGTCACATGAGCTGAATTATTCGACACATGATTTAGAATTGACAGTTATTGTGTTTGCTTTAAAAATTTGCCAACACCATCTGTATGGAGAGAAAAGTTATATTTATATAGACCACAAAAGTTTAAAGTATTTACCTTCACAGAGAGAGCTTAATCTCAGACAAAAACGGTGGCTAGAATTGATTAAAGATTACGATTGTGTGATAGACTATCACCCAGGAAAAGCAAATGCAGTGGTCAATGCTTTGAGTCAAAAGACTATAGCAAAATTGCGTGTTCAACCTACTTTGCTTCAAAAAATTAAGGAAGCTCAAAGGTAAGACCCCAAGCTGTGTGAAATAATTGCAGCTATGCATAAGGGAGTCAGACCTGATTATTCTATAGAATCTGATGGAAGTGTGTATTTTAAAGGCAGATTATGTGTACCTGATAAGGCAGAACTGAAGCAAGAGGTACTAAAGGAGGCACACGAATCAGTTTATTCCATGCACCCAGACAGTAATAAGATGTACCAGGATTTGAAAGTATGTTATTGGTGGTCTGATATGAAGAAAGACATCACAGAATTTACTACAAGATATTTGACCTGTCAGCAGGTGAAAGAAGAACATCAATTACCTTTAGGACTGTATAGCCTATCTCTATACCAGAGTGGAAGTGGAAAATAGTCACGATGGACTTTTTGTCTGGCTTACCACTGACCCAGAGTAATCATGATGTAGTGTGGGTAATTGTGGATAGGACCAAATCAGCATACTTTCTACCTATACAGATGGACTATTCTCTAAACAGGTTAGTAGAATTATACGTGCATGAGATAGTTCGACTCCATGGTGTGCCAATGTCTATCATTTCTGACAAAAATCCTATGCAGACTTGAAGCAAAAAGATATAGAGTTTGCAGTAGGTGACAATGTGTTATTGAAGGTGTCCCCTTGGAAGAAAGTGCTCCATTTTGGCAAAAAGGGCAAGCTGAGTCCCAGGTTCATATTCCCTTATGAAGTACTGGAACGAGTGAGACAATGACATATAGATTAGCCTTACCTTCAGAATTGGATAGAATTCATAATGTGTTTCACGTATTTATGCTCAAGAGGTATAGGTTTGATCCATCTCCTCTCATTCATGTGAAAAGTATAGAGGTATAACCAGATTTAATATATGAAGAGGAACCAGTAGCCATACTGGCAAGAGAAGTGAAGTAACTCAGGAACAAACATGTATTTCTAGTGAAAATCCTTTGGCGTAGTCATACCATTGAGGAGACGACGTGGAAAAGCGAAGAGATCATGCAGAGCCAATATCCACAACTCTTCTATGATAACCAATCAGGTACGATTTCGTGGATGAAATCTTTTAAGGGGAGAGTATTATACTTCTAAATATTTGACAGTAAATATAATTTTATTAGGCACACATTTGATACAAATGCCAGTATCTGGCAAAGGAAAAGAATCTGCAGACGCGACAAGACGATAAATTAAATTAGTGCAATTATTTATAATATTGACTGTTAATAAATAAGTTTAAAAATAGTTTTGTGATATATATATATATATATAAAAGTTTTAATTATTTATTTTATGAAAGTCTATATTTTGACCTATGTATTAGACTAGACTTAGTTCAGGGATTTGTTGGCATGCCAATAGGGTAGAAACTTTATGGCATGTGGTTATTTTGGTCATGAGAGATATTGACTAATTCTGTTGTTATCTTGAATCAGCTGTAGGGTTATGATTTAGCTATGGTCATGTGGTTATTTTGGATCAAACATGTTATATATATATATGTATACCGATTCTGTGGTTATCTTGGATCGACACTGATCCAGTGATTATCTTGGATCAGCTGAGGGGTTATGATTTGACTATGATCCTATAAATTTCTTGGACCCTAACTTTTCCGTCGATTAACAATATTTATTGTTTTCCTATGATTGAGTCTATGACGTATTAATATATGGACTTGACAAGAGTTTTTATTTAGTAAATTGATATAATGTTATGTTTTAATTATATGCTTATGATATAGTACGTGAATACATATATATGGATATATGTATAGATTTACACAGATTTGTCTATATAGATAATTGGTGACATTACCTTACCTGACTGTGACGTAGTAGGTAAATGAGTATTACAGTCTCCATTTGGGTCATCATGTTCTAACATCATCTCATGATTGACTTTACTGACCCTTTTAAGTAATGAACTGATAATTTGCACCGCTTAATGCAGGCAGTCGGAGAGGAAGGAGCTCACTATTGTAAGTGTGCAAAGCCTCTTTTCTCCTTGGCTAGATAGTTGGTACTACCAGCTTCAGCCACTTGGATAGACTCAACTAGGTTATTGTGCATGTCTTTTATCTTTCTTTCTTTGTAACCTCATATGCACAAGCTTACAATCTGGCTCTCATTATGATCATCAAATTTATTCACGGTCTGAAGATGAAAGCCCAACTAAATACAAGTTCTGGGAAAGTAGATCCTAAGATAGCCTAAATGTCCTTTCCAAATAAACGATCAACCCGAGTTGGTTTCAACGAGCAGAGTGCTACATTTGACTAAGTGAAACCGGATCTGGTTAGGACTAGTGGCAATCACGGGTTTAAAAGAAATAAATGCTAAAAGGATAATAATAATAATAATAAATAGTAGAAAGAAAATAACATAAAATAAATGTTAAAACTAAATAAGAAAATTGCACTTATATAAATTAAAGCTTACACACAAAAAGAATAAAACAATAAAAGTTAGACAAAATGTGGTGATAAAAAAAAAGAGTCTTGCTAATAAATATTGTCCTATTTACAGTGATATATGACTAATCAAAATGCTTGATCAAAATAATTATCAGTAAAATTTTTATACAATAATTAATTTTTACTAAAATACCAATGTACTTTTTAAGAGTGGTGAACTTGTTATTTTGCTTTGGCAGACCTAATGCAAGGTTAGTTCTAGAATAGGCTAGCATAGTGGGTTGCACCTATAATAACACAGTCATAATCTATAAATAGTTAAATACATTAAAACGTGGTCAGGGTTGCTACTAATTAACATTTATATAGCAGTGTACATACGATTTTGCCTATCAACAAAACGACACTATTTTACTTAGTAAAATTTGCAACTACATTATATAAAACGACACCGTGTCACGTATTCCTCTCTAACGTACTGACTCTACACCTAATCACGTTGTCCGTGCCTTGGTAAGAAATAAATTTTCTGCTTGAAAAGTCTATTTTTGTGTTGACCCTTAGTAATTAGGATAAATCTCATAATTTTTTGACACGATTAAATAATATAAATTTAATTATATATAAATTTGAACTAAACAAATAAATATTATAATTGTGTCAATATGTTACATATTTAGACACTATTAGATATACTTAAAAATATATAAAATATTTAATAATTTTAGTAATATTCAAAGTTTAAAATATATAAGGTATTCAAATATATATAATTATAATAAATATCTGTAACATGTATTTATATATATATAAATTTATAATATATTTTGATAAAATTAATTATATTAGTAAATTATATATATAAATAAATATTAATAAATTATTTTTATTGAGTAATATATATATACAATTTTAATTTTAGTTAATTATTTTTCTGTTATGTATGATATTATATGCATTATGATCATGAACAAAAGTTAAAATAGGTATTTTATAATTAAAAAATTGTTAATAATTATTTTATACAATTAGAGTTAATTTTAACTAATATGAAAGTTTAGCAATACACAACGCTAAATCGGTAGAAAAATTTACCTTATACTATTATGTATTGATTATTTAGAAGACGCATACTTTTTAATATTTTTAATTAATTTCACATTGATTTGAACATTTTATTTTATTAATATTAACATAACATAAAGTAAATTATTTTACTTTGCAACCATTCAATTCAATATTATTATATGATTCACACTTTACAACGTATATGACTCTTTTTTTTTACAATAATCAATCTCACATCGATAAAAACAATAAAATGATAGACAACAATGGTAAAAATAATAAACTGACAAGTTAAAGATCACTATAAAAGAATAATTATGAGCAATCAAAACTTAATCTATTCAAACAGACCGGTTAAAATTGACAAATTAAATTGAATGATTTATATAATCGATTTAATTAGATACGATTAGTTAATTATGTTAGACATAATCGTGTATAACAAGTTTAATGATACGATACGGTTAAAATCTGTATTTAATATAATTGCGTCATATCTGATTAAAATATGAATTGTCAGTTTTAACTAAGCCCATACGAAACCATTGTTATTTTTCTCCTTGTTTTCAACATTATGATTGAACATCTTTTTTTTTATTTTTTCTTTTAAAGGCAAAATTAGGCATCATGTTCGAAAATAAACAAAAACAAAACAAAATATATTATATTATATTATAATTTTTTCTTCTATTATTTTATAATTTTTTGACTATATCTAAATCAAATTCAAATTTTAAACTTTTATGTTAAAATTTTTAATTTATATATTTGATTTTTCAAAGGAGATATGAAAAATAGTTATTAAAAGAAAAAATAAATTAAATGAAATTATATTATAATTTTGCTCATCTATTATACATAACATGTTTACGACACGAAAAAAATTATATTATAAATGAATTTTATCTACGTAACCTGTTTAAATACTATTAGATATATTTTAAAATATATAAAATATTTAATAATTTTAGTGATATTCAAAATTCAAAATATATAAAGTATTCAAATATGTATAATTATAATAAATATCTATAACATATATTTATATATGAATAAATTTATAATACGTTTTGATAAAATTAATTATATTAGTATATTGTATATATAAATAAATATGAATACATTATATATATATATATATATATATAATTTTAATTTTTGTTAATTATTTTTATGTTATTTATGATATTATATGCATTATGATCATAAACAAAAGTTAGAATAAGTATTCTATAATACAAAAATTGTTAATAATTATTTCATAAAATTAGAATTAATTTTAACTAATATAAAAGCTTAGCTTACAACTCTAAATCGGTAGAACAATTTACCTTATACTATCATATATTGATCAATTAGAAGATACAAACTTTTTAATATTTTTAATTAATTTCATATTGAGTTGAACTTTTTATTTTATTAATATTAATATAATATAAAGTAAATTATTTTACTTTGCAACCATCAATGATTCAATCTCATATCGTCATATGGTTCACACTTCACAATGTATATAGCTCTTCTTTTCTTTTACAATAATCAATCACACATCAATAAAGATAATGAAACTGGGAGGATAAAAAACTTTATAAAAAAATAATTGTGAACAATCAAAACTTAACTTATTAAAACAGACCAATTAAAATTAACCAATTAAATTAATCAGTTTGTGAATAACTAGATAAATTGATTTAATTAGACATGATTAGTTAATTGTATTAAATATAATTATGTATGACATGTTTAATGATATAACACAGTTAAAATTCCTATTAATATAATACGATACGATTAATTCGTATTTAGTATAATTATATTATATTTTATTAAGATACGATACGGCTTGCCAACTCTAACTAAGCCCATACGAGACAATTGCTACTTTCCTACCTGTTTTCAACATTATGAACATCATTTCTTTTTTTCCTTTTAAAGGCAAAATTAGGCATCATGTTCAAAAACAAACAAAAATAAAATATATTATATTATAATTTTTTTCTTCTATTATTTTATAATTTGTTGACTATATCTAATTCAAATTCAAATTTTAAACTTTTATGTCAGAATTTTTAATTTATATATTTGATTTTTCAAATGAGATATGAAAGATATTTATTAAAAAACAGAAATAAATTATATTATAATTTTATTCATCTATTATTTTATAATTTTTTGACTATATCTAAATCAAATTCAAATTTTAAACTTTTATATTGAGATTTTTAATTTATATATTCGACTATAAATTATATAGTAATATATAGAAAATGATATATAACTGTCAATAATTATATAAAAAAACACTGCAAAAGTCGTATAATTACTAATTGCAAGTAAGTATATGGTAATACATTAAAAATGATATTTAACTGTTAGCAGTTATATAACTAAATGAATTTTTTTAATTGTACAAAACAAAAAAAGATAAAAATTAAAAAAAATGATGTGATTATAATGTCACATCAAATATGACGTGATACAATACTCAATATAATTTTTGGTGCCAAAATAGTGTTCGATTGGAGATAACTAATTTTCACTGGCATATTTAAATGTGGTATCCTAAATTTAACTTTTGGGTCTGCCACTAAAAAAAATATGTCTTACATCTAAATATCACCTATTAAAACTAATATATAATAATAAACATACACAAAAGAAAATAACCAATTAATTAATAAATTGTAACAAAATTTTGTGCCTAGTAAGAAAATTGGTCATAAAATGTGTAATTTCTGTGGTGCAATATGTATTTCTTTCGTCATCAAGAAAAGAAAAGTTCAATTGATTACATGTCTAAACTTTCAAAGGTCAAAAAAATATAAACAAATTATATTTTTATATTATTTAAATAATTTATATACTAATATCAATTATTTAAATACGATATTATAGGTTTGCTTATACTGACTATTGCTCACAATTTGAGCTATCCGAGTTTCTCTATGATTTTTTTCTAAAATTTTATCATGCAGAATTTTTTGTAATATTGTATAAAACTTACTAACGATATGTATTTATATTAATAATTCTGGCATTTATCATGAATCGATATATACTTACTATTAACTTAATAATTTATTAACGTCTTTTCCCATTCTTACTTTATAAGAAAATGTTAACTCTATTTTTCTAACTATTTATTTTATGAGGTTGAATTATATGACAATTAGGACGCCATATGAAGACAACATACTAGTTAACCAATAATATTAGAGGATGAACGCTGAACTTTATCCACGTCATTTCAAACGAAGTCATTGAATGTGATTTTCCCTTGACTTAGAATTAAATGTGTGAAAATGCCATATAAAGAATTTTGAGTTATTATAGTTTAAATTATATATCATTAATAATTGAAAATTGTTAATTACAGTCAATTTAAAAAAAAATGACTATTTGGTATTTACCGAGAAGAAATAAAATTCTTAAAATATATTTTTTTATTTTTTCCCTCTTTATTTTTATTTTTTTTCTCTTTAACCAATTATAGGATAATAAGTATTAGAAAATAACTTAATTTTTTTTTTTTTGCACTTACCCATAGTGAAATTATTACTCTTACAGGAAGTAGGATTATTATTTTTAATAGGGCCAAATACATGATAAAAGTATGGAGCACAAAGGCAGCAGATTAGAAATCTATTTATGGGTGATCCAGTATGTAAAATCCAGCATATATTATTACTCTTATAGTTGAATGGACATGTATTAATTTATGGGTGATCCAGTATATAAAATCCAGCATATAAAGCAACTTAAAAATGAATTTTATACTAAAAGTTAACTTAATTATTTAGGGATGTGAGTTTGTAAAAAAAAAATTTGACAAATTGAAAATTTGTTATTTTGATTTTTATTAAATAATCAAATGAATTTGAAAAATAAATAAATTCAATTATCAGAGAAATTGGGTAGGAAAAGCAAGAATCCACCCACATCACCGTTGTGAGCCAATAATTTTATTAAGAATATATGCTACTTGAACCAAAAATACATTTGAGGACCTGATAAAAAGAGAAGATATATATTTAGTGCGATTAGATTAGATTACAACTACTGCATTTTCCTGTAGATAAGGCGTGTCCTCAAATTATTGCCTAAGAATTAAGGCAAAGGTTCCTTCAATCCTATTCTCTCTTTTAATTATATATATATATATATATATATATATATATATATATATATATATATATATATATATATATATATATATATATAAACGGTGCATATCCAAATGGTATCATTTTACTCTCTCATGTCTATTTCTTAATTGAAAAAATTGCATGTTTTAATTCTTAAATTATGTATATTTTTCTAATTTATTGAACTATTAAATTTCTATTTGTTAAATTTAAATCTTTCAATTTTTCATTTTAATTGTTAAAATTTGATTTTGTATATATTATGCTCTCTTATTTTAATTTTTTGGTATTGTTTTAAATCCTTTAAATTTAAATTATTTTCAATTTATTATGAATCTATAAGGGTTCAATTTTCAGAAAATAAAAGTTTCATATGAAGAAACAAAATTTTAGAGATTTAATGAACAAAACAAGCATAGATTCAATAGACAAATTATGCAGACTGAAAACGTTTTCTCATGCATATCATGTAGTTTTCAGGTTGCCATGATTATACCTCTCTCTCTCTCTATACATATATATATTTGAATGGTTACGAATTTTTATTGGCTATTATTTTCTCAACTGTTATATCAGAAATCTAATAATACTAATTAGTTATACAATAATTATGAACATTTAATACATTTTAATATTAAAGATTATAATATTTATAATGTAGAAAATTTCATAGAGAGACTTAATTTATCACATTATTTATAAATTAATTCAATTATATATATATATTCATTAATTGTTATATTTATATTAATTAGTATGAATAAAATTATTAAATATATATAACTGTGATTAAATTAGTCTACAGATAATATACTAAATTTCACAATTGTAAAAATTTTATATATATATATATATATATATATATATAAAACAATCTTTTGGTAAATAAACATGCATAATGCGCAGAGTTCATGTTTCTTAATTATTTTGAGTCGAAGTCTATATATCGGATTGGCTTGCACGTGTTTTACTGTTTTATTTTTTTTCAGGAAAAAAATGTTAGGTTGAAATTTTCAAACTAGTTTAGTCTTATCCTTTTAATTTTTGACGCAAGCCCGTCGGCAGTAGTCGCACAAATACTGCCAAGTAATTATTTTTGCAAAAATAAATATTTCTCTGCATGTTTATCTATTTTTATCCTTGCTTTTTGACACGAAAGATTAATTTATGGTGAAAATAGAGTTTTATACAAGTCGCCACATAAAAATTTATTTTTGACACTATATTTATGCAATAAAAGATTTATATTTAAATTAGATTAATAAATTTATTTCTAAACCATTTTAGTATTAATTTTTTTTATGTCTGTTCGCAAATTACAATTAATTATGCTTATAAATTAATAATTTATTTTTTTCTATATTTCTGTTTATCATAAGTTTGATTTATTTATAAATTCTAGAGAAATTTTTCTAAACACATAAGTCTACACAGAATTAAAACATGTGAATATAGAAATTAGACTAATAATTTTTAGTAATTTTATTATTATTATAAAAAAATTAATTAATTTTTTATTATAAAAAACTAAATTTTAATATAATTTATTCCTTCTTTAAAATAAAAAGAAAAATAAAATTTTAATTGAATTAAAAAGTGTGTATGCTATTAATAGTTGAATTAACTCAACAAGCTTTATCAAATGAAACATAAATCATGGTATTTTAGGAGCTTATTGTATCAAGTTAAATGATGAAATATTTAATTATACCGAGTGAAAGTTTAAAACTTAATTTTGGACGTAATTTAAAAACTAATTATATCATTGAGTTTTATTTTAGTGGATTAAACAATACCGTTTTAAACAGTAACAAAGAGGAATACAATAGAATAATGTGTGTTAATTTTTAATGATTAAAAGGAGAACCAAATTAACTCAATAAAAACTGTTAACGATATAAACATCGATATAATTTAGGAGCTTAATTATAATTAGTTTAAAATTTAAGTATACTGAATCAAATTTGACAAAATTTTAACAACATATTTTCACTACCAATCTAAACAATAAGAAAATTATTAATTATAAGAATCGAATTGTTGAATGAGTGGCGAGCCCATGTATCACAAATATTAGTTTGAATTAATATGAGTCATTAAAATAAAATGAGATGACACATGAATGATTGAAATATTCAAAAAAAAAAATAAAAAGAAAAGGAAAAATAAATATTCAACTTTTCAAGTTGGAGGAGGGTCTTGCTTGGACCTATAATTTTCAAACTAGTTTAGTCTTATCATTCTCCAACTTTAATTTTAGACGCACGCCTGCCGGCAGGAGTCGCACAAAAATAATTACTAAAATTAAATAACAAAAATAATTACTAAAGTTAAATAACAAATAATTCTCAGCATGTTTATCTAATTATATCCTTTCTTTTTGACAAGAAGGATTAATTTATGGTGAAAATTGAGTTTTATTTTAAGTACCCACTTGAAATTTTAATTTTCACGTTATATTTTTATTAGATTAATAAATTTATTTATAACCCATTTTAGTGTTAATTTTTTTTATGTCCATTAAGTATGTTTGCAAATTACAATTCATTATATGTTTATAAAATAAGAGATTATATTTTTGTATATATCTGTTTATCATCAGTTCGATTCATTTATACATTCAATCGACTATTGAGAAATTTTTCTAAACACTTAAGTTTGGATGAATTAAAACATGTGAATATAGAAATTAGACTAAAAATTTGTAGTAATTTGCAACATGGGGAGATGTTTTGTGATTAGGAATATAAATGAATTAAAGTATTTAAATTCGACTTGTAAAATATTCGAATTTAATTGGAAGTTAATTGAACCGAGTTCAAATTTGAATAGTTTGATGAATCGAATTCGAGTATCATAATATCTGACTCGTAAAGTTCACGAGATTAATCAAGTAATTACTTTCTATTATTTATTAAATTTTTTTTATACTCTCAGTATTAAAATATATTCGAGTTTAATCGAGTCGAGTTAACTCGAATAAATTTCAAGTCGAGTTGAACCAAGTATATTATTTATTAATTTTTTTAGTTGATTAAAATTTTGTTGAATCGAATTCCATTATATCGAATATTTTTTTAATCGAGTTTTGAACAATTAAAAAAATTTGATCAAATTTGAGATTTGAATTTTTTAATTAAGTCGGACTCGAATTCGATTCTGACAATGCATCGAATCGATTTCACTTCTATTTGTGATTTTGAGATTTTGACGGCGGAAAAGAAAAAGATCAAAACACCACGTGCTTTACATGGGAAATTTCGCATTTATTATTATTAGAGAACAAAAAATAAATTCCAAATTCTCTCCATCGCCAATTTTTTATAATTTGGAAAAATTATCATAATCAAAATTAATATATTTTTGTCAACACTGAATAGTAAATTTAATAAAATATTTATCATTACGTACATAAAGGCATTCTAAATATCTAAAATAAGTTGGAAACTTATTCGGCCAATTTCTTATTAATTTAAGGCATTCTATATTACTTTCATACATATTATATAATATAAAAGAATTAATTAAATAATATTCATTAAAAATGTTATAAAAATAAATTCACTTGAAGAAGCGTGAAATTATTTTTTTTTCCTGCTGTGTTGTGTCAAAGCTTAATTTTCACCAATTTTACATTAGCAAATAGGTATTTGAACTATGATTAAGATTTTAAATCTCGAATTTTTTTCGCTTCTCAATTCAACATTTTTATTTTTTGCATGCATTAGTGTTGTGTGTTGTGACTTCTTAGTTCATCAGTATACCATAGAATCGATTCATAATGTGGATTTGATATCTCGTATATTCGTTTGTTGCTTGATCAAGAGTGAGAGATTCAGATTTGCTATGTAATTTTTTTGGTTTTCCTTTTAAAAAAAATAATTTGAAAATTTTACTTATTAATTTTTAAGATTCATTCTAAAAGTAGAAATTCTATAAAACAATTAAAATACTAATTTTTCATTGAAATTAGCTTTGAAATATTTGATACTTGAAATAATATTTGTTATTTTAATTTGCAGTTTACATTTATTCTAATATAAAAATATAACAATATACTTTTTAATTATAAATATTAAAATTAATATATATATATATATAATTTGACATTTTTATATGTATAATATTTTACTATATTTGAATCTCAATTACTTAAAAAAGATTTTTAGAGTTTTTAATCAACTCGATCAAAATTAATTTTTTAAAAAAAAGAGTAGTCCTTAATATTGATTGTTAATTTGTTATGGATTACATTAATTTGATTAATAATACTAATTAGGTACCTCTTGGATCATTGGTGGCCCTAACTGTCAATTTTCGGTGTGGATTTGCCAGATCATTAGTTGATCTCAACTCTAAAATAAATATATTATTATACTAATTACTTTGTGTATGAATAATTAATTAATAACTCAACGAGCCATGAAACATATGCTGATATCTATCTTAATTTTATAATATGCATTTCCAGCCTAAGATCAAGTTTTCTTCCTTCTGATAAACCTGTTTGTACTGTACATTTGACTAATCGCTTAATTTAGTTTATATATATATTTTTAATTTAAACCATACATAAGATGAATTGAATAATGTATATCAATAGCACAAATTATATCAAAAATAATTTTATTTTTGATAATTTCATATGTTTGTTAGCAGTTTCATAATTGTAGTAATTTTTATTTTATCATGCATTACTATGATAAAGATATAAGAGAAATCATGAAGTCAAAAGACCAAATTTATTTCCTTCAATTGGTTTTAATTGCAGGATATTTTGCTTTTTTTTTTTCCTTTACAATTTTGTCCTGATAGTATGTATAAATGAAATGAAAATGTAAGCATATATTAGTTTCTTATGAACTTGGTAAAAAATTGAGGCTGTGTAGGAGTGTACAAAATGAACTAAAATCAATAATTGAATTTAAAATTGATGATAAATTCGGTTCAATTTAGTAAATAAAATGATTTGTTATTTTATCAAGTCAAACCCACAAAAATTGAATTGAAATATTAATACTTTATTTCATTTTCATATAATTAATATTAATGATCGATCACTACTAATCTGTAACTCATATTAATTTAATCAACTATATGAGTATTGCTGCGGCTCAATCTGTATTGAGCCATAAGGCTTGGAATTGGGAGCCTTGTCATCAACATGTAGTTATCATGATAATTATAATTGTACGTTAAGTTTATACTAATAATATACCTAATTAGGAAAATAAAACCTGTGGATTATGAATACTAAACGTTAATTTTTCTAGGAATCACGTGTCGTTTAGTTCCTCATTCTCCATGACTTATAATAAAAATCAATTTTTTTTCCTAATAATTTTCTCATATTTTATATTGCTCGCACACATGCATTTAAATAGAAAAAAAATCATTAAAAGGAGAATTATTTCAAACAATGAACTTGGAGACACTAAACAAAAAAAATTATTTCCAACAATGAATTTGGTGTAGAAATCAGGCAACATACCAACACTAAATTTTCTTCTATTATCAAATATTCCCTCGATTTGTTAGACAGATTAGTCTTTATTTTTGGATATTTTCCTGTTTTTAATGTAATATTATTTTATTTAATATGTTTTTTATCAATAAATATGAATTATAATTTTTAATATATTTTTTATTAATATAAAAGTATATAAAAATATATATAATTTCAATTTTATTCACTATATTTTTTTAATGTGAAACTAGAAGTACGTAACTGCATGTATATTTTCTTGTTCTTGAAAAAAAATGAGCGCAACTTCATGAATATATTTAAGAAAATATATAATTTATAAAATTGTTGCAATTTTGTATTTACTTTCACTTTGATTTAAGTGTATAACCTAGCTGATAGTTGATATTTACATATTTAATGAAAATATGTTAACTATTATTATTTATATGTTATATAACTATTAATGGTATTATTTATTTTTAATATAATTAGATAACAATTTAAAAAATATATTTTATCATATAAAAAATGAACATTATTACTAATTTAACTTCTATTTAAATATGTATAATATTTATCTATTTATTCATTTATATATTTATAATTTTAAAAAATTTATTAATTAAAAAATTATTTTAAAGAAATAGATATTTTGTAATTAATAAAATTTATAAGAGTAATGTAATAAAAAATAAAATAAAGTCAACTAATTAATGAGAAAAATTTTAAATAAAATTTTTTAATTAACAACTAATTAGAAATAAAATCGAGTATTAAATTATTATAATATTTTTTTAAATAAAAAATATTAAGAATATTTTTTAACATTTATTTTTTAATTATTTAACAAAAAAAGACAAAATTATTTTTGAAAATTTCATTCTCATCAACCAATGAATTTAGAAAGTGGTTTCTTAACGGTTTCTTTAGGTAGCGGTGGATGTCGAACAGTGTTTAGCTGCTTGTTAAAAAAATTAAATCAAAGATCCTCATAAGGCACCTTGGTATTCCCGCCGTGTATATTGGAAATAAAAGAGGGCAAAATAGACTTATCACTTACGTGTAATATCAGTCCGTTATGGAACTTGTGGAGGTCTCATCTACTTTTCCATTATCCAATGACAGTATACCACGTGGCATATAAATTGCTATACCCAGATTTTAGGTTTACTTTCTAGTAAAATCCGTTGAGTTAAGTATTCCTCAATAATTAATTTTCAATAATTAGGAAAATCTGTTGGGGTCTTTTTTTTTTTTTGGGAGCAAATTTCGTGAAGAGAGATCAGCCTTATTAAGGAAAAAAAAAAAGAAAAAAAAATTATGGCCATATGTGGCGACACGTTTGCGTGAACGCAAGACTATCAAATCCGAATATCTTTCTTCCTCCCATCCAACTTCCAACCCTCTCTTCCCATTTTCTCGCTCCTTCGAGTTAAATCCACCTACTCACTTGATCATTAAAAAGGTCAAAGAAAATGCAACAAAAACGTTACAATTTGAGAAAAAAAAAATCTTATAATCAATCATTCTGAATTTTAATTATTTCATTTTATTTATTTTCAATCCAACCATTTTATGTTTTAAATTATTTTAAATTGTCATAACTCATATGCCAAGATTTATCAAGAAATTAACAAATATTTTTTTATATTACATTCTTAATTTTTTATACTATATTTATCTTTATTTTTCTCATGCTATTGTTATAATATTTATTCACCATTTTAATTACATATACTTCTATTGTTAATACTATGAGACTCGTATAAGAAAAAATAATGTATATATATATATCTTTAGAAAAATAGAAAATATAAAAAAGTTAGTAATAAATGTAATTAAAACTGTTCCTTTTAATATAATTATTTTTAAGTTCACAAATAAATCGAGCCATCTCCTAATTTAGGTCAAATTTTTGGATTTGGACAGACTTTTATCAATTATAAAGTTGAGCATTGCAAAATTTCAAATTTCAATAAGATTTTTTATGAATTAGAAAATAATTTAAAGTTGTCTAGCAACAATGTTTGTGCCATAATTTTTAAATTATTAAAGTTTTAAAGAGTTTTTCCAAATAATTAATAAAAACGTACAACACTAATTATTCTACGGTAGAAATCGAAGCCTTTCCTTTTTTTTTTCCTTATTTTAATTTATTTAGAGGTTAACAAGATAGCGATAGCGATAACGGCGAGGGCGAAAAACGTGATCATGGCACCTCAGTCATTGCAAATTTAGACCACACGATGCAGCGTCAGCACCTACACCTTCCTACTCTTTGATCGATTAATTTTTTCAGACGGATTGGCCGTGTTGGCCCATGAAGAAATCGCCAACCACGTGTACCGTGATTGAAGTGGTGCCGTGATATTTCGTCCAGTGAATAAGACCATCTATTCTTTTAATTTCTCGAAAACCGCACGATATTTTAGAATTGGGAATATTTCAGTTGAGAGTGCAAGGCACTGAACAGAATATGCCCAAACGAGAGGCTTGTAAGTTGTAACAAATTCTACCCTTAACGTATTTCTCTTGATAATATCGCGATATTTTGTGAATTTATCTTTGCCTTCGTCTTCCTCTTCCTTAGGACACCTATATTAAGGGCCCGAAAACAGCGTGTATTCTCCATTCATTCTCATCCATTAAAGCTTCCAAATTACAGAATACCTGAAAGCCTACGCTTTATTTGTATTTGCTCAACAATGGTATTGAAGAAAACCCTAGCTGAGCGTCTCTTCAAAATTTCTAAAATATCAAACCAATCCTTGACGAATTGTCGTATTTCTAACCCCGCTGTTCTGAATCGGATCCCTCAGAATCCGAGCAAAAACAATATCGCTCCGGATCCTGGAGATAATGGCATATTCCGGCGGTTGTTTCATAAGAAAGCCATTTTCCAGCCTCCTACTTCGCCGGAGATCAGATCGTTGCAAATCGGGGAAAACCTCAGGGAGAAAGTCAGGGCTTTCGACATTGTTAAGGATCGCATTAGATTAGACGGCTTGATACCTCCGGCGATTAAGGATTTGAATTTATCGTCGGACGAAAGGGAGCAGGAGAACGGGGGATTAACGGTGGAGGATGCGAGAAAGCTCTTGAAGGCGGCGCAATTGGAGATGGTGAAATCGCGGTTGAGAGAGGTGGAGAACAACTGGATACCGTATAATGAGTTTGTTCGCATATGCGGAGAAAGCTGTTCGGATCACGAACAAGGAATCCGGGTCGCGAAAACGCTAGACAAATCGGGAACCGTTATAGTATTGGGAAAGGTGGTGTTCCTCAAACCGGAGCAGGTAAAATTATCTTCCACTGTTTGAATTGAATTCAAATATAATAATTGAAATTGTTTATTTCTGCTTATTAGTTTGTTTTACAGATTTAACATTACCATGCATATGCTCCATGGAAACTGATTTCAATTAACCAGATAATTACAATCTTTTTTTAATTTCTTTGAAAAATCAGACCGAGAACTGATATTTTTTTATGATTATTTTTTTTTCTGTGTTTTTTCTTTTCGACAGGAGATTGAAACTTTGTTCTTTCGCAAGATCTAAGGACATAAAAGCCCTTCAGTTTCTACGGTGACAATGATTGTTTTCATCGTCGGTATAAGGCTTGTGGCTTAAAACCCCATATAGCCTTATCACCACCCAAAACCTTTTTTTTCTTTTTTAAAAAAAGGAAAACATTATTATGAAGAAAAAAAGAGGGGGAAATTTTTGCTAACTTTTTTTTTCCTAATAAGAAAAGAAAGCAAAAGAAAAAATTGAGGGGAGAAAGAAAATGAAATTGGAAATAAGAGGGTGTTGATTTGTTTGATGATGAACTAATTCATAGATTGGATTCATGGATTGATCAATAACAAATTGTCGTATTAAAGAATAGACCTTAAAGTTTTAGTTATTTCTGACCGATCACAATTTTCTTTAGTTACAAAAAGATTAATTCAGATTTTTCTTTTTTTTTTTTTCAAATAGTTTTTCTTCTCTCGTTTTGCTTTCAATGAATGTTTTTTATGTTTATTTTTCGTTTGTTTTTCTGTTTTTTATTCTATCTGCTAAATTTTTAGAAGTGTTCAAAACAATAGTATACAGATTGATGAGATTTTTGAATAGTTTACTAACCATTACTCGAATTTTTTTTGTAATTCTTTTTAATGATTATTTTCAAGAGTGTTTCATTTTTTTTCCATTTTGTTTTCCAATGCGCATGTGCTAACAAAATAATAAAATAAAAAGCACAAAGAAGTTCAATAAAGAAATCTTTTACCCAAACAATTTCTTTCCTTGTCTTATTGTCATTGCAGATAGTAAAACACATTGGAGGGTTAATCCCAAAACCAGCAACAAACCCGAAGGATCCAAGAAGACAGGAATTGGAAGAAATGGAGAAACAAAAGGCCGCCATAGACGCAAAAGCAGAAACCCAGGTTAAGCGAGAGCTGTATTGTGGGCTTGCTTGTCTAGTTGTCCAGACAGCAGCCTTCATGAGGCTGACTTTCTGGGAACTCTCATGGGACGTGATGGAACCCATTTGCTTCTACGTGACTTCCACGTATTTCATGTTGAGCTACGCCTTCTTCCTCAGGACGGCCAAAGAACCTACCTTTGAAGGTTTATATCAGAGCAGGTTTCAGGCTAAGCAGAAAAAGCTATTCAAACTCCACAATTTCGATGTTCAGAGGTATAATCAGCTTCGAAAAATTTGTTACCCTTCGGATCAGGATGCCCTGCTTTTTGATCCCTTGCATAATTACACCAACAAACTAATTCATACGAATTCAAACAATACTCAAAACTTTTGATTAAGAGAAAAAAATACAGTTTTGCCTTTTGTAATTTTAGAATGTAGGTGCGGCTCCTATGTAACCGGGTCCCGAGAGTGTACTATTGATCCCCTGGTTTAACCCTTCATTTCTATATAAAAACATCATTCTAATTCATAACTATTAAGATATCTTTTTTAGTTTAGGAATAATTTGAATATTAGAACTAGAAATAATTTATATTCCTCTTCCAAAATAAAATTTGAAAATATAAATCTTGGAATTGTATTCATATCCTCCTTTTGATATCGAGAAACCACAAACGAGTGAAGATTCTTTGTTGTTAAAAAAGGGGGGTGGGGGGGAACGATAAAAAAAAAAAATTCTAACATTTTAGTTTTACAATAACAGCACATAAAATATGGATTCTCGGATAACGCTGGTCGGGGAAATATTTGCAATTTCGTTGATTCGGATATTCTGCATTAAACAATTTTTTATTTTGTGATTGTTACATGGGTGGTGACAAATCGAGACTGTTATCTCGCATTCCAGATAGTTTAGAATTGCTATTTTCTAGAAATCTTCAAAACTATGAATGTATCATTTATGCTTGTGTGAGGATGAAAGAGTTTAATGGTGGAGAGAGGAGAAGAACAAGAAGGGAAGAAGAGAAGAAAGGAGAGGAATAAGAAAGTGATGGAGATAACCACGCGTTTCTGTCTAATTGCTGTTTTGGACCAGATCAAAATATGTATAGAACTTGCGCATTAAAATTTCTGAAATTAACTTTATAAGTTTTTAAAAGTAACAAAAAAAAAACGAGTTGAGGGGAAAGTGATTAATTTAAAAGTTTAGGGAGCACAATGATAAAGTTTGCTAAGTTGGAGTGCTGAATAGGATATTTAGCCAAAAGGCAAAATTATTTCATTTAATAATAATAATGCTAGCTAGTCAAGCAATCAATGAACGTGTTAGTAACCATGAGAGTGTTGATAAGACGATACGAGTATATTTCAGTTTAATTAAATATTTTGAATTTAACCTTTGGTTATACAACTTATCTTAAAATTCATAAGAGAGTTTTTGCCGTCCTTGAGATTTCATCTAACACGAGCAAGATTAGTCCCAGAGTATGGTTTTATTTGACTGATCGAGAATACATATAATTTGACAAAAAAATGAACATATTAAGTGCATCATACCCTCTATTTTATTTTCACTTTCATACCATAAAATACAAAGGTTTCAATCATCTAAGAAAATAAGATAAGAAAGAGAATATAAATAAGAATGATTTCAATAATGGAAGTTATCAAACAATAAAAATTTGAAAAAAAATAAAATTCACTTCCCTAAAAATAAAATAACTATAATAGCTCCATTATTTTCCGTAATGTGCAATTCCTTAGCCATGGACTTATGGGTATGGGCGAAAACCCGTCGAAATTTGAGAAGGCTACTACTCAACCAAAGCTTAAAATAGTAGGATATACACATAAATACTAGAAAAAAAAATACATAAATATACTTTCTTATTTACTTTCTTTTAAAAATGTATTTTTTTTAATTGTAATTTTAAAAATACACTTTTTATCACAATATATACTGAATATTTAATATATAAGTAGTATACTATATGTATATATAAAGTATATATAAAGTATATTAAAATATATTAGTTGAATTTAGTACATTTATATTAAGTGAACTCATTATCTTCAACATTGCACATCCACCGCTCCTGCCCTTTCTATCATCGTTCATATTCTCAAATCAGTCTCTACACCCACCTTCTTTGCCCATTAATTTATTTCTCCCTTTTCATATCGTTCTTTTTTTGGGTACAAATAAATGAGTTTAGGTTACAAAAAGAAGAAATTGATGACAATAGGTATCTCCACAGACATTGTGCATGAGCCAAGTCATAAGACCAATAGGAGGGTGAGAAGACAATGAGTTCTCACATCAAATTTATGAGCTTCATTAGCTAGAAAGTTTGCTGTAAAATTTGTTTTTCTGTAGATATGACAAATACAAATATCCTCAAGGCTTGTAATTAAGTCTTTCATAGCATTAACTAAAGAAAGACAATCAATAAGGACTCTCCAATTCCCTTGAAGCATCTCCACAACATATTTATTGTTTGATTCCACTACCAGCTTTCTAAAATTCAGAGAATGAGCAAACTTGATGCCTTCATATACTGCCAATAATTCAACCTTAATGATACCATAATAGCCCAAATTCAAATATAACCTTGAATCTAGGAACCATCATCACGCCTCAAAATACCCCCTTCATAAGCTCGACCATTCATGTGGACAAAAGAAAACATCATAGTTCAGTTTAACATATCCTATTGGCAGAACAATCCAAGTCACATATATGCTCGACTTCAAAGAACAACCAAGGTTGTTGTCAATTTTAGCATGAGCATATATTAATTGAATGAACCATTCTGAAAATTTCATTAATAGTGATATTAACAGTAAGCACATCATCAATGAAAATGAAATTATTACATTTTCTCCAAAGCCATCAATAGATCACACCGAATACTAAGCTCCAAAAAGAATCATTATAAATGTCATTATTCAGCAAGTTAATCTTCAATCAGTCTTGTAAAGGGATACTACGATCAAAGAACATAGATAACTTAGAATGAGGGACAAAATGACACTAGACTAGGCAGGCCTAGATACAGTCACGGATGACATGCAGAGATGTGCCTTTATTAGCTCTATAGATAATGTAACACTTCTTTTCAGTTAGGTGTTTCCACTTCCATTTAGCATTGTTAATAAGCTAATTATGTACAAACGCTAAAGGAACTGTAACACTCGCAATTTAGGGCCTAGAAGTAAGTGTTTTAAAAGGTATAGTAAAGGTATATGGAAAATATATGTATGGTTATGGATATTAGAAACTATAAAATAATGAAAAAGATATGAAAAAATGAAGTTTACAGTGTCCACGCCCGCGATAGAGTTAATCTCGGTCGTGAATATTGTGAAATTCAATTTCTGAAATTGAGGATCTTTATGAACGTGACACTATGATTCATGTCGTGAAGCCCTGCTGGTTTATATAGAATATTTTCATATTTTGAGAAAAACTCATGCAATTTCATTTTAAAACTCTAGCCACACAAATAGATTTCCCCTCATTCCCTTTCGATTCTAATTTATTAAACAAGAAATTTTCACCATAAACGAGGTTGAAATAGATTAAAAATAAAGATTTCGATATAAGAATTAAAGTCAGGACCTAAGGAGGATTAGAACAAGTTTTGAACCCTATTGTCAATTTGTAATTGTCAAAACAAAGGTAAGAGAGGAGATTTTTCGTTAATCTTTGATTGTTTCGATTCAGTTTAATAGGAGAGTTAGATTTATAGGTTTAAAATCAATAAAAAGTTGAATATTTTATTAGTTTATAGCATATATAGGTTAAATGCAGTATTAGAATGATAGTATAGTTTTTGATTTTGTATTAGGGACTGAGATTGAAGGTGGAGACACCAGAGGCAGTAGAAGCAAGAGTATCGAGTGTTAGGGCTCTATTTATCGAGGTTTGTATATATATGCATTTTAATTCTATTATAATGTGCATGTGTTGTGAATTATGAATTTTTATGTGTTTAGTGACAAGAAATATTGATATGGTATATGTTGGAATTGAGGTAAGGTGATGCATAATAAGGTTGATATGTTGATAATTGAGTATGAATTGATGTTGGGATGTTGACAAATAAGGCATGAAGCCTAGTCTGAGTGATTGAATATGATATTACGTATGTTTATGGTTGATATTATATTTTGAAATATGGGAAGTGTTTATAGGAGTGACTAATATTGATTAACTTTAGTATTTTACATAATTGTGTGTGGAATTGGTTGAAAACAATGCTGAAATATTGTTTCTGTTTGATGTATCACGCCTATGAAGCCAAGCTTCACTCCCGTAAGAGTATGAGTTGCACATCCTTGAATAAATATTCACATCCGTGAATGATCATGAGCTAGTCACTGTTGAGTCACAGATAGACAACCCGTGATAAAAGGCTTTACGTCCGTAAATATATCATTCACACCATGAATGCCTATATCCATAAACGTGTAAATTGATTGATGTGATGAAACAACATGAGTATGATACACACACACACACACACACACACACACACTTTGTATGATCAAATGAGGTTATAATATGTTGTCATGATTATGAACATGTGATCAAAATGATACGTGATGATATTGTGAAACAATGGAATATAACATAAATGATGTTAATAACTAGAAAGTAAATATATACGCTTATTTTCTATTCAAGAACTAGATAAGATATATGACATGTCATTAAGGGAGCTATGATATCGTAGAATATGTATGCATGCAATTATTATATTGTTCATCAAGGTAGCTTAAACTCATGTTAAAGCGCTCTTAATTTGAGAAGTTCAGTAATAACATATTTGGATTAGGGATAAAGTGGATTAAACTTGGATTAAAGCAGCTTTGTACCCATATGCATGCATTCATTGCACATTAACGTGGTTTAAGCTTGTGTCAGAGCACTTATGATTTGAGAAGCTCAGTGGTAGCAATACAGACAGATACAGTAGTGAGCATGGTAGCTTGAACTTGTGTAAGAGCGCTCCTGTTTCACAACCTGCATCCATGGAGTCCAAATTTAGAGAATTGAGCTAAGAAACCATAAATTTGAATACAGACACATTCTGAAAAAGGGATGTGAAAACCTGATAAAAATGCTATGAGAAAATGGAATATAACCATGATTGTATAAATCACTTATGTAATGCATGCTATTGATGTATTGAAACCAATTCAGTATGAATGGACTTTTATGTGAATATATGTATGTATATGAAGATAGAGTCAAGCACACATGTATGTTTATGAATGCGAGATATATATTGATATGTGAATATATGCTAAAATTTAAATGCTTATATATACCACTAAGTCTTTAGTAGCTTAGTATGTGGACTTTTTTGTACACAAGTTTGGAGCCAGTAGATTATTGATTGATATGAAGAGAAGACAGAGCCAGTCAGAATGACCCCTATTGGGTCTGTGTTATCATTTTATTCATTATATTTGTTTTCCGCATATTATGGATTAGAAACATATAATTGATTTATGTTTTCATTAAATATGAATTTTGTAATAAGGGATTTTAATGCTTATAATAGTTTTAATATGACTGTGGATGTGATTCAGATATAGAAAAAAAGTTTTATATTTTTTATATATTAGATTGATTCAAAACTAATACTATTAATACAGATATAAGTTAGAAAAGTTTTAATTCAAACAGATTGTCATAGATCTAGTCGTATGATGTCTGCCTGTACAGCGGGGTTTGCCCTAGCTGTATAGAGGGTGTTACAGGAACATTCTAATTCATTGCCTTTCCAATTCCAAATTTTCACCACAAAGAAGAAGAAATAACGGAATCCTCATTCATGAAACTGAGGTAAGTAGGTTTGATAGAAAATTCACTAGATGGAGTTATCGCAAGCTTCATCATTCCCATGGTAGGCAATAGCATAAAAATATAAGAAACATAGTGAAGTAAACTAGGCAGCAATTTATTCTCTAAAATGCTCTAATTCCATGTTCCACTCTATGTCACAAAGTTTGAAACTGAAAGAGTTAACTCATTCATCCCAATTTTAAAAGTAACATGATCAAGCAAAGAAGGAACCCCAGAACCCAATAGTTCCTCAATAAATTCACATCATGACCATTTTCAAAAGTCCAAACCATATTTTCTCCACCTTACTAATCACTCCACAAATATTCCTCCATATTGACGAACAATTTCTTGAAGCTATCAAACACCTTCTCTCCCCCTCCTCCATCAACCTTGTATTTTGAGGATAAAACTCTGACCCATAAAGTCTCTCTATTAGTTTTGAAAAACCATGCAATATTCATAAAGTGAGCCTGGTTTATTTCCTCTAAAGATCTTAAACAAAGGTCAGATATATTCTTTGGACGGGTAATTACTTCTCATGGAATCAAAGAAATTTTCTTGTTACTACAAAAGCCCATCCAAATGAAATTCCTTGTCAAATTTTAAATTTCCTCACATATAGAAAGCGAAAGTTTAGTTGTTTGCATGATATAAATAGGAAGGAAAAGTAAAACGGATTGGACTAAAGTCACGCTCTATCCGCCAAAGAGAGTTTGGTAACATTTCAGTTGGCCAGTCTCATCTTATCTTTTTCAATCAAATATTGTTTCGTCTTCCTCCTGCCCCTAGCATGAAGGAGAGATACACCCAAATACTTACCCAAATCCTATGTTTGTTTGAAACCCAAACCATTGTTGATTTCTCTTCAAAGAACTTGAGAAACATTCTTTGAAAAGAAAACATGAGTTTTATCAATACTCACTATCTGACCTGGACAAATGCTAAAATCATTGAAAATTCCTTCAGTAACTGTTAACTGATCCTTTTGTGCTTAACAAAAAGAACCACATCATCCACAAGAAAGATATAAGATAAGGGAGACCCATGTTTCCTCAAATGAATAGGTTTCCAGGAATCAATCTTAATTGCTTGTTGAATACTGTGGAATAACCTTTCAAGGTAAAGCACAAATAAGTATGGAGAGAGGATCCCCCTATTGCAAGTCCAGTGACGGATCTTAATTATGCCCATTTGTTCTTGATTGCATCCATTTGTTCCCTTCCCTTAAAATTTCAACAGAAACTCTAAAATCTTGCACCCAAATACCAAATACAAAACTAGAAAATAGCCGTCAGATCTTCTATGTTTTTTTCCAGCCAATTGCCAGTAAAAAGTGGCCTGCGGACAAGGGAACGAGTTCAAGAAGAGGAGTGAAAAAGAGAGTGAGGATGATAAAAAAAAAGGTCCATTTTTGAAACACCAAAATTTAAGAAAAATATAATTTTGAAACTTACTAAAATAATAGAACATATTTTAAAATTAAAATTAAAAAGGTACAAATTATGTAATTTCCTCAAATAATACATAATATATAAATCTCCAAGATTTTGAAGCTAAGTCCCATTAATTTTTGGTCCAAATCTCCTAATGCATGCATGAGCAATTCAAATGAAAAGGATCACCATTAGCATTAGCTTAATTGATTGAAGATTATAAAATTCTGCCAAGTAATTTAAAATTCAAATTTCACTATTCTTTTCTGTTAAAATATGTATTTCAATAAAAAAAATTAAAATGAAAAAGATTTTTTAACCCAAGAGTCTTTAAGGCTTGATTTATTTTTTTATGAAAGTTTGTCCTTCCTAAGGGTCTTGTTCAAATTTTAATTTTCTATTTTTCCTCAATTACTTTCAACCGTAAGAGGAATTCACCCTTTTCTTTTTGTTTACCTTTATTTGACGAGTTATATATAGCCATTAGGGATATATTGTGTGTTTAATTGGGATATTATTCCTGTATATACTTATACTATAATTAACATATTTGGGACTTAATGAATTACTAATATATTGTGCTACTAATCAATTTATTTATACATTTAATTAGGATATCCTTTAGTGATTCCTAACCAAAATTTCTAAATAAACTTATATGTGCTTGACTTAACTGAGGAGGCAACTCAAGGGTAAATTGGGCTAAAGTCTGTTTGAAAGTATGCAGTCAATATATTTACAAAAAGTGATTAAAAACAAAATTATATAGTGAAAATTTCTGTTAGTTTAAATTGATTCCTTTAAAAAATGTGGAATTAGCTAATTTATGTGGCAATCATGTTGAAAATGAATTCTGGGACCTAACTCTAAAAATTAATTGAAAAAGAATAATTACCCAAATCACAATAAAAATATTACACTATATAATTACTTGATGTGAGATATATATCTCAATACACTCCTCTCAAACATTCACATTTAGGGTGAACTTATGAAAAATTAAAAATAAATGTAAAAATAATATAATTGCAGGACTGTTAATAAAGGTTGGTGACCAAACATCACAATCTTAATTTTATAAGAAAATAATATGACATTTGAGGACAAAACATGAAGTATGTAAGAAGTCAACATTTCACATTAGACAAACCAAAGTTTCAACTTCCAATAAAATGGCGTATTTGAGTTTGGGAAATTGAGTTCACAGCTGCATCAATAATCATTGAACATTTTCATATATCCTTCCTTCCCCAGTACTGCGTGCCGTCTCCAGCTAATATTGCTTTGGGACTTCTTTCTATTCTGGTGTGCCATCCTGCGGTATGAAAATTGAAAAGTATTGCTTATTCTTTTTGACCAAAACAAATATATCATGTTTATTTTTTTTCAAAAAAAAAAAAACAAAGGGCCTTTCTGAAAAAATTGTATGATATAATTTTTTTTTAAAAAAATCCATTATTATTTCCTCGATTATCTGGTCAAATATTCATGTTTCTACTTTCAAATTTCTCAACAAATTTTACATTGCAACTTCAATTTTTTTTTTAATTTTTGTTTTGAGGCCCTTTAATTAGGAGTTATTGTATAATAGGGAGACAACGCTTCTCTTTATTCACAATAAAGTCGTTTATTAACTTTGGGTTTCAATTATTCCTAATATGTCCATATTTATATCCCTAATTAATATAAAGACATAGTAAAAAAAAAAAGTGAATAAAAGTAGAGTTTGATTTGACTTTATTCATTAAATCTTTAAATCTGATTTAAAAATAAAAATAAGTCTATTATTATGAGACACGTAGACTACACGGCAAAATAACTTACAGTTTTGTTGGATAAATTCATATCTAAAATTAGATTATAACTTAATTAAAAAATATAATTGAATGAATACATACATTAAACTAAAATTTTTAGCTCAATATATATATATATATATATATATATTTATGGATCGAATAAATAATTTATTTTATTATGTAAAAAAATTAATTTTTATTCTATAAATATTAAACTAATTATAAAAACGTTTTTTTTTCTCATAGCAAGTATCTTTAATCTCAATTTATGAATGAGTCCATTTGGTTTCGCTTTTATTTCTAGCTTTTGGCTATATAATAAACTAAAAATTGAATGAGATATTTTGGTTAATTTAGTTTTTAACAGTCCAATAAATAAGAAATTGAGTTTGATGTTTAATAAAATAAAAGTAAAAGTTAGCAGTTAAAAATTCCAACCATCAACTTTTAAAATTTGTACTAAAAACTGAATATTTAATGAAAAACTAGAATTTTCAGCTTTTTAAGAAAAACTGGTTATCAAAAGTCAGCTTTTAGATATTTTATATAATAAAAAAATTATTTTTTATTTACACTTGTATCAATTAATAATTTTTTATTGGCTAAAAATTATATTTTTTATTATTATTTTATGTTAGTTAATTATTTTTTATATTATATATGATATGCATTAACAAATAAAAATGTAAATTATATATACATTAATAATATAATATAATTATTAATAGTTATTTTATGAATTATAATTAATTTTTAACTGTTAGATTACTAATTATTTTAAAATCAATTATGAATTATTAACTGTTACAACTGATCGATGACAGCGGCTGATAGCTTACTGCCGTCATATGAATCAAACAGATCCTAACTAAAAGTTTTTAATATCAAATGTATAATTCAAGAATCTATAAATCTTTATAAGGAATATGAATAATTAAAGGAAAATATCACAAAAAATCTTGAACTTTGCCAAAGTTTGCTATTATATTTAAAACAAAAAAAATTCTATTTGAATTATATAAACTTTGATTTTTAAAACAAATATAACTTCTATAGTACCAACTCTTATTCCACCTAGCTGGAGCTAATATGAAAATGAGTTGAAAATACAACGGAATGATATGCCTTCTTAAATGGACAAATCATGCCACGTAGGACGATGTCTAAAATGATATCATTTTAGATGAAAGAAAAAATACCCCATGACCGCCAAAACGAGTTATTTTGGGAAGACTCGGCACTGGTGTCTGTTTTTCAAGGAGAATCAGATTTGTGTCTATTGGATTTGAGACTTTATCATCAGAGAAAGAGAAATATGGTTCAGTTGGCGTCACTAGTGGGGGTAAGAGCAGTGGAGCACTGGAGTACAAATTTCATGAAGCAGCAATAACTTCTTGTTACTTCTTATGATCCAAGTCAGAGCCTATATATTTTTTATCTTCTTTTTATGAATTATCAGTATCTGAGCCATGTTCAGTCTTCAATCCATTGTCTTTTGGATAAAAACCATTGTTAGAGCCCTTTTTCGTGGAGAATCAGAGCTGCTGAGGTTGGTCGTTGAAACATTGTCATTGAAGGAGGAGAATTCAGGTGCTATCAGTTGAAGCCTCACCATCTGAAGACAAATGTGCTGCCAATGGCATCGTTGGTCAGAACAACATCACAATTTCCTCACCATGCCCTTCGTTCACGCTATTATCTTTGGTCCGCATCCTAGATCTGGATTTTAGAGTGCATTCTTTATTTTGGCAATAAATGTGACAACAATTTTTAAGAGAGAAATAAGATACTGGGGGTGTCATCTGGTCTAGATGTGGAGCTGGTGCTTCCTCGATGCTACTTCCATTCAAGCCATTTGTTTATGTATCATGGGTGGTTCGATTTTAATTTTTGTTGTGAAGAGATAATTGATTTTGGTTGTAACAGTGAAAATGGGTCTTATCTATTTCTTTTTATTTTGACAGTAATGGAGAAGATGGTCTTATGTTGATTATGACAACAAGGATAAGAAAACGATCTCATTTTGGTAGCAGATGACATTTTTCATCCCATCCAAAACAGCGTCATTTTAGATATTGTATTACATGACATAATTTGTCCTCATAGGATGATACATCATTTCATTATATTTTTCAATTTATTTTTACATCAGCGCTAGTTAGATTCGAAATAGGAGTTGATGCAGTAGAAACTAAATTTGTTTTAAAAATTAAAGTTTATATAATTAAAATATATTTTTTTGTTTTAGATATAATAGTAATTTTTGACAAAAATTCAGGATTTTTATGATATTTTTTCATAATTAAATATGCAAGTGCATGGGCACCTACCGAGGATGACTCCTCTGCATTCCATTTTTTTTGGGTTTGAGAAATCCAACAGAACGTACAACTTGGTCCACATTTCACATTTAGAAAATACATATTTATTCTATCTGCTAATAAATTTCGTTGAGAAGCATATTGAATGTTGACAAAAAATTTCCTTTTATGTTTATGTCAAAATTCAATGGCTTTGTTTAACTAAAAGAGAAATGCTAGGACATTTTTTATTTTTGGACATTTTCTAATATTTATTTTTTATTATTTGATGATGAGAGAGAATCAACTAATCAGAAAATTATTGTTAGAGAATATAAACTAATCAGAAAATAAATATTAGAAAATATAAAAAAAAATTAAATGTTTTTATCATTCCCCTTAGCTAAAATCCATTTCATTATGCACTTAGGGAATTAGAGTCACTTTGCTCTTCGTATTCTGACCTTTTTTCTGTCCTCTTATCTCCCAAAAATGCTTGCATAGCATGTTTCCTTTCCCAAAAATTGTCTGTCTACTTAATTCTTAAATAATAATAAAAAAGGAGATGTTATTTATAGGTAGGACTAAATTATAATAAGAGAAATTTTAGCTATTTTTTTACATTTTATTTTTTAAAAATAATACAATTTTATTTTTTAATGTTATGTAATTCATGAATATGAAAAGAAATAACATATATAATATCCTTCAGAAAATAAATAAGGCAATATAAAGGGATAGTTATAGCTCCTTTTAGAACATTGAACTTAGAAATAGAAGCTAAACTTTTAATTTATCTGGCGAATATGTAAATAAGAAAGGAAGAAATTATCGATTAGTCAAAATGAAGTGTGTTATATGTAAATTGAGGCGAAATTGAAACTTTTAACTGAGGAGGTGAAAAGAAGTAACGCAAATTAGGTAAAAATATGATCCTAAGTTTCACATTTCACATCATTAACTGTATTCGGTATAAATGAATTTCATAATATTAGTGAAATTCATATACAAATCACTTCTAAAATTTAATCGAAAGTTTAATAAATTTATTTTATTTTTACATTCACAACTTTAAATATGCGGATATAGAAAAAGGGTACATATATTAATTTTTATACTAAAATTTAGAAGATTTTTACAAATGAATTTCATCAATCTCATAAATTTTATTTGTACCATACTTAATCTCTTTTCTTTTCTTTTGTTTTTTTGTTTTTTTGTTTTTGAGCTTTGGGGTTAGATGGGCTGCAAACCAAAAATCTGAATCGAGTTTTAGAGAAAAAATGAGTTCCAGTCTAAAAATTAGACTGTTACCTAGAATTCAAAATTTTGATGGTAGAGGAAATTTCATGTGATGTGCATAAAGAAAGCTACTTCATGGACAGGACAAAGTATGGGCCTGGCATGTGGCAATAACCTTTTTTTTTTCTTCTTATAATTATCTAACAGGCCTTTAGTTCCCATTCTAAATAAAGTAATACCCAACATATCATTCACAATTAAATAAGATATAAGAGATAGTAATGACACTTACTTTATTTTTTTAGGGGTCTCATGTTGAAAATCTACATTAAAAATGAAGAACTGTTCAAATTGCTTTATAACATAAATGATGTTCATAATAGACCAAAACAGTTTTACATTGTTATATAAATAAAGTGTATGTGTGTGTATATATATATATATATGAGGTTTTAATAGTTACTATATTATTTACCTATTTATGAGCATTATTTTTCAACCGTTAGATATAAAAAATAATGGTTCTAATTAATTTTATAATAATTATGATAATTTAATATTATTTAATACTAAATCTTAGATATCTATGAAGCCGTAATTGTTGAAAATTCTCTCATATGTATAATATTCAACTATTAATTTATTATTAATAGAATCTAGTTATAAAAAAAATCAATAAATCAATTCCATTAATTGAATGGTGAGTTGTTATATCATGAATTTTAGTTCATGTTACATTATCAACTCTATTCTTTAATACGTGCGAAACAAAATAAAACATGCAGTTTTTCAATATTAGATTTTGGTTAACTAATGAATATAAGACTTGTTCATCAGTTATAAACTTATAAATTTATCATTTTTTAGTTTTGAGTTTAGATGTTTACCATTTTGAGCATTGAGGTTTACTATATTGAAGTTACAGATTAATCGTTTAGAATTTACAAATTTATCGCTTAAAACTAGTAGATCTATTGTCAATAATTTACAGGTTTATCGTTTATTGTAATATGTTATAATTTCATTATTTAGTTCTAACAAATATCAACTTATAGTTTTTAAATAATAAACTTATAAGTTTTAAATAATGAATCTGTAGCTATTAAATGATAAACCTATAATATATAAACGATGAATCTATAAATGATGAACCTGCAAGTTCTAAATGATGAATATATAAGTTATAGATGATGCATCTGCAAAATATAAACGATAAATTTGTAAGTTTTAAATAATAAATCTGTCAGTTTTAAATGATGAACTTGTATATTTCTAACAAATTCATTATCTTCAATCTCCAATAACTCAATTTTCTCTTTCTATGACTTATTTTTAGTTCAAAAATTTTTTTCAACCATTTTCAACCAAAATATATATTAAAATTAATGTTTTTTCATTCCAAATAACAATAATAATAACTAAAATATTCAAAAATATTAAAAATGAAATCAAATATACAAATTAAAAATTTTTTTCTCTCTAAAATAATTATGCAATAGAAAAACAAATTTGTTCTTTTATATCTCTAAAGAAGAAGAAGAATATAATAAAAAACAATAATACGATAACTGAATAATAAAAACACGTTGCATTTAAACTAAAATACGTTGCTTCTAGACTAAAATATATGCAAATTATTTAATTAAAAGAACAACGTTTTGAAGCCATAATGTTCGTAATATAATTTTATCGTATAGAATGATGGTTATGAATCTACAATGTGGATTGTTTTGGGTCTATTTTCATATAAAGGATTCACTGTAAGGCTTTTGGGCCACAACCTTTGAATGGTTTACTTTCCATATGGAGGAAATCAATGGTTTTATAGAATTGCCCAGTTATAATCTTTGGCTCTTCCCTGTTGTTTTATATATATATATATAAAAGTGTGTTTGGAGTCAAAAGAAAAAATACAATAAAAATGAGAATGATATGTGGTACGCATATGGGATTTGGGTCTAAAATCACATAGAACCTACAAAATTAACCCATATGGTAGATTTATAGTAAATTATATGTTTACTGTGCATCGTGATCCCGATT